>CM074790.1:11661005-11988649 GCA_037355745.1 Pseudo-nitzschia multiseries
CTATATTGCTCAACTTCTGGGACATATTCATCCTTGGCGGTATAGTTCAGTGTTATGCCAATCTCCTCCAGTTGCTGTTTGATTGGCTCAAACTGCTTGTCCATGGTTGCATTTGTGATGGTGAATCCCCTCTTGGCATAGGTTTGTTGTACATTGTTGATGCACACTGTGAGCGTCCCAGCCTTTGTATCGATTATGGGTTCCACGGTGCCAAATTGGATGTGCCTAGACATGGTGATGAAGAACCGGATGCCATTCACAATCATGATGTCAGCTCCAATTTCCACATTGCTGTATTGCGCCATTATCTCAGGAGGCATGGGTGTCATTTCTGACCGCACATGCTCCTCTGCCCGGCGGGTGGTGTGGCCGTTCAATGCTGCCAGGGACTTGCCGAATATCTTGTCAGCTGCAATGAGGTCTGTTCAGGTTACGGGACAGTTGGGTATCAGCTTGTTGTCCACCAGGGATGTCAATTCTTTTGTGGTGGGATTGATGGTGTTCTGGAATTTGTGTGCCTTGAGTGCGCGCCAGTAGTCAAGATCAGAGTAGTTCTTCTTGTTTTCTTCCACCGTGGTGATGTTGAATATCATTGTGTGGTCCTGTAGTGACATGTAGTAGTACAGTATGTTGGGTGAATGCTTGAACTCTTGGTATGTTGTTCCATCTTTGCTGTACATCCGGAAGACATTATCGATCGAGCTGTCATATGATATTCAATGATCTACCTTTGCTCTGGAGAGTGATAGGATGTTGGCAATGTCATTCTGGTCGAACCACACGGTTCCAATCCCCTGCAGCTCCCCCTCCCAGTTGTTGGTATTCATGCCCGCGTTGCAGTAGATGCTCATGTGGCGGTCAGTCTGTGGTATGTTGGTGAGGAGGTCTGGGTTGCACACCACATTCACGGTTGATTGGTTGTCAAGTAGGAGCCAATTCTTGTCGATGTACCTGCCATTCTAACTGAGTACAATGTCATAGTTAACATCTGCACCCTTGGCATGGCCTCGGTGTTGGAATATTCCAGTGTGGTCACTTGTTAGGTGTGTTGCGCTCTGGCCGAAGGTGCAGAATGCGAGTTGTTATGGGGAATGATTGATGTCATCCATGGTGCTGCCAATATTGAGCTGCGCAATGCCAGTCTTGGTCGCTGGTTGTTGCTGTTGTTGCTGTTGCTGTTGTTGTTGTGGTGGTGGTGGTGGTGGTGGTGGCGGTGATTGTTCTTTCTCTCTTTGTTGTTTCTTTTCGCGGTATGATTGTGCATCGGCTTTGACACACTTTCCTTCCCACGCATATCGTCCCTTTTGTCTGCATTGGAAGCAGGTGATGTTGTTCTTGTAGCGGCCTATGTTGCCACCAGGGCTGCCTTGCTGAGCAAAGGCAACACCTCCATTTCCGGTTGCTAGCCTGCGCTGCCTGTTGTTGTGCTGGTAGTTGGTTAGGATGTTATGGGCCTCGGTCATTGTTGCCGGATAGTTATTCTATCCCATTAGGAAATTATTTTCCAGCTTTTGTTTGATTGCCGCATATCAACCAAGGTTAGAGTTTTTGATATATATTGTTGCCAGAGTCATGTTGGTGGTCTTGGTTTTCACGTCAGATAGTTGTATGTCTGTGAGATCTTCTACTTCAATGCCATTGTAATCCCGTGCCATGATGTACTCAGTGATTCCTGGTAGTTTGGCAGTTGCCCCACAGGCTTCTGCCATGGTGGATAGGTTGTCAAACTGTTCAAGCCATTTGATATTGGTAGTTAGGTCGCCTTGCTTGGTTTTGCAGAGTGCTGTGGCTGCGCTTACCGCCGCTAGTGCCGGAAACTGTTGCGCTTCAAATTTGTAGCATGTCTTCTTGATTAGCTTGAGGATGACCATTGCGCCCGCCTTGTCGTGTATTGCCTCGGAGGTAGTGTCAGCTGTCAGCTTTTGGATCATTGTTGCCTTGGTGCATTGGCCATGAATCACGCTGTACATTTTCTTCATGTTGTATTGGTAGGATAGGAGCTTGATGATTTACCTTCTAGCCTTTTCCTTTTCCATGATCATCTTGATTTCTGACAGTTCTTCCTCGGGCTCACCAGGTTCTTCCTCTGCCATGATTGCAGCTATTCGATACAACAGTTTCTTTATTGATCCCGAGTCACAAAATCGAAGCCAGCACTGTTAAATTCAGTGTGTTTCAAGCATGTGATGCTATGAAATAACCGAACACCTTAAAGAATAAAGTTAAATCTAACTTGAGATTACGCTATATCCTGTTAGTGAGATAAAATTAAAAGCATGTACCGATTGACTAAATGATGCAATTGTCTCATTTCTCTCTTGGCCCATGTACATTTGTACTGATATTGATTACTGGCTGGTACATTTTGTACCTAAACACCATGTTTTTAATAATTTGGTAAATGTTTGCGCGACCATTGTCTGTGCTGTGCTCCAACACACTCCTGTGGTGCATTGGCATAAAGGTCAATGTGGCGTATATTCTGATTAGCTCAGCCCTTTGTGGTGTCTGTGCGTATTTGTCTAGACAGTCCTGCTCATTAATTCCGAGAATTTTGTTTCTAAAATTTTTAAATAGGGATCCTTGTAGCGGCTTGGTGAAAATGCCAGCCAGCATGTCTCCTGTTGGACAATATTCCACTGTAAGTTCCCCATTCTTCACTCAATCCGTTACCATGAAGTACCTGATGTTGATGTGTCTGGTTCTTTTTGTGCTGGAGCTCTTTCCATTGGTCTCCAGCCGTATCGAACTGGTATTGTCTTGGTCGAGGACTGGTTCGGCAGGGTCCTTCCCATCCATCGGGTTGCATCCCTTGGAGTGATATCCTTGCCATTGAAGATAATATCGACACCATAGATTGAAAGGTAAATGGTCATTAGCCCCCACTACTTCTGCTTCGGTTGAACTCTTTGTATTGATCTTCTGCTTTGTCAACATGGATAGAACCGTGCCTTGTCCCATATTTAGGATTGCTCCCGTGTGGCTTCTCATGTCAGCGTGAGCTGCGAATGATGTGTCCACATACCAGTATGAGTTCCCAGTTCCATCCCATCCTAGCACTAGCGGGAGGGCGATGGTGTCCTGCAGATAGGCTAAGACTAGCTTCAGTTTCTTCTGATAATGCATGTTTGGTTTCTGCACCCTTGTGCATAGGAATGCTATTGCTGTTTGTATGTCGGGCCGGGCTCGCTTGGCCACAAATAGAAGCTTTGCTACACATGAATGGAAATTTTCCTGCTCCTTTTCACACAATGTTGTTGACTCCTCTGATACATCAAACAGGTGGGATACGGCTGGTGTTGGTGCGGTTTTATCCTCTTGTAGCTCTGCTGGGAGGCTCTCTAGCACGTTGGCAATTTAGTCAAACATGCTAAACTTTACCTTCCCTTTTTCACTATAGTCAATCACCCTCCCCACATATTTGTGTATCTTTTCCCAGGTGACTGATAGTGGTTTGATTACTCCAAACTCCTCATTTAGTCTGGCTATCATGTGGTCAACAGCACCGCTGCTCGTAGTGTCCCATAGATTGCATTCCTAGCATTTACAAACATAACTTTGCAACCATTTTGGTTGACTAGGAACTTCTTATATAGTTGTGGATCAATCCGCACCAGTAGTTCAGCCATAGTTCCATCTAGACGTATGAATACTTCCTCATCCTCAGGCATTGGGGTTTGTAGGAGTGCCCCTGGGATGTCTGCCGTTGCTACATCACGTTCTTCAATAACACCGATGAGGCATGAGAGCATGAGAGCATATAGAGACACTGTGGGTGAGGAAGCCTTCTCTTTGGAGATAAAAGCACACTGTGATCTGCCATTGGCACATCCCCGAGCCTTCACTTTCCCACATCGCTTCTGTTTGAGGAACATGAGATATTGGAGTGACCATTGGACTTGTTCCTTGGTCATGTCATGCGGATGAATGGGTGTTACCACTTCAATGTCATGCATTTGTTTCAATCCACTCAGGATAGCTTCCACTCCTGCTTCCCCAAATATTTTGAGGCCCTTCTTGACGCCATACTGTTTGGTGGCTAGTGTTGTGTCCAGGTTGCTGTAGTGTTCTAGTGCTGAGGCTACCAGAGCAATGTCGTGATGCTCCTTTTCAAGAACCTTTACGGCGGATTGAAATCCAGCAGAGAAGAAAGATTGGTGGTGGGTGGTGTGCTCATATCCTTCTCCAGCCTTAAACTTGTTATGTGTTCGCTGCACCGTGGGCCTAAGATTGTATTGGGGTTTGGTTGATGATGGCTTGCCCTCCTCGGTATTGTCTGGTGCGTCAGTTGGGGGATCAGGGTGATGTGTCTCATCAACTTGAGTATCAGGTGGGCCGTCATTGGGGTCGACCGGCGTGTCATAATCCCTTTGATCATGTGTAATCCGGGCGTCGGGCGCGGCATTGATGTCTTGATCTTCATCCAAAAGCTCTGTACTATCTTCCAGTGCGGTGACAGGCTCTGTTGGAGCTGCATCCACTGTTGTTGTTGCTGATTCCACATAGTTGCTGGCCTGATTGGGTTCCAGCGGAATGGCAGTGTTCTCAAAAATAGAACTACCGCGGCTTTTGAGGAACACTCCTGTGAGGACAGTGTCAATGGTGGTGTCATCAGCCAGGTCAGGGCGATATGATGGATCTGTGGCGCTATCGGCTGGGTTGAGGGAGGAGCTGTCATCAATATCGAGGATAGTGGTTCGACCGAGATGGTCACGAAACATGAGACCATCTGGGGCCTGCTGCTCTGTGGCAATCAAGTGAACGTGTTGAATGACCATGTCAGTCATGCAGGCAAGCGTAGCCAAGTGCCGATTGATACGCCGGTTGGTCTTGAGATCAAATAGAAAAAATCTGCCCTGCTTATTGCCAGATGATCATAGATAAATAGCATCTGTTGCACGTGGCATCATTGTATTGTCTTGTGCATCCACATGTCCTAACACATAGTCCCCAAATTGGAACTGTCAGTGTTGATTGGCATTGAGCTTCTCCCCGGTGATGATTTCCTGGGAGGACAGAGTGGTGTTCAGGACACTGGTCATGGTGGAACTGTTCAACCAGAAATCAACCCCATTGACAAGTTCTATCACCATCCTTGGGGGCATCTTGTTGAATGGGATGGCAGCAAATGTACAGCAACAGCGTTCCTTGCTTGTTCCGTTGTCTCGCTCAATGTGGGGTTCATGTTCATTCCAGGCAGTCACGTGCAGAGTGATAGGTTTTGGCAGTGACAGCAGCTCCTCAGTGAGACAGGAAAATTCATTGTCACCAAAGATTTGAGTGACTGAGAAACCCCTCCGGTGGTATATTCCAATGACAGCTTTGATACAATTGAATAGTGTGGAGCGGCGAACAACATGGATGGCTCGGCTGGTCAGAAATTGGATGTGGTGGGATATGGCTTGAAAAAACTTAATACCATTAACTGTGTAGATGTCGATTGCCAGGGTGATTTCTCTGTATCTGGTCAACACCTCAGGTGGTACAGGTACAAGGTCATCCCGGATGTGGTTGGGTCGACGCCGGGCTGTCTTTCCCTTCACAATGTTGGTGTTGATTCCAAAGATATCCTCAGCCATGACAACATCCTTCCTTGTAGTAGAGCAATCTTGAATCCGGTTGTTGTCAATCATGTACAGCAGTTCTTTGGTGCTGGGGAAACCCAGGATCTCCTGTAGTTTCCGGGCTTTCTTGGCTCTTTTGATATTGATGCTGGAGTAGAACTCTTTCTTTCCTTCTTCAGTTGTTATGGTAAACTCATCCTGCTCATTCAGATTGCAAATGTAGAGGTTGTTGTCTGCTCTGTTAAACTTCTGCATAGTCCCATCCTCCTTGTGAACATAGAATGACTGGGAGATACTGGTGTCCAGTGTCACTTGGTACTTGTCAGAGACTAGACCCAGTGACAGGATGTTTGCGATTCCTCCCTCCAGGTATCACACCATCCCAAAGCCAGGAAGGTCACCTACCATTGTTGTGGCAACACTTTCAGCATTACAATGGATCACGATCTGACCCTTGTTGGGGTGTGGCCGAATGTTCTTCAGCAATGCTTTGTTGCTAATTACATTGCATGACGTTTGACTGTCCAACAGAAGGAGGTTTGGATCAAGCTTGCCATTATTGTGTGCTAATAGGAACTCAGTGCTGTTGCTCACAGTGTCCTCAACCTGTCGGTCATCATCCCCACTCCTGTGCTTTTCGCTCCTGGAGTTCTCACTCCTGGGCTTCTCACTCGTGGTGTACTGTCTCAATTAAATGGAACAGGCGTCATCAGATGTGTCTGTTCTGGTATCAATTGAACCCTCACGGCTGCTTTCCCCGTTGGTTTGTCAATGGACGAGTAGTGGCACCTCATTGGTTGACAATGAGTCCGACGATGGGTCGTCCTCGCTGTAGGCACTGCCTGTGCTGTCAATGTCCACTGTCATCACCATTTCCACGTTGCTTATCTGCGCGAAACACAGCTTGTGCCCGAAGTCTTCACCTTCTGCAATGCCATTCATTAGCAGCTGATGTTCTTCCTGAACTGTCTCATTGGTGGTCTCCCCATTGGTGACAAAAGTGGTTCCTTCGAATGTCTTTTCTGCTCCTTGCTTCCCATTCCCGTCTGAGCGGGCTCCTTTGCTATTGTTGTTATTGTTGTTTGGTTGTTTTTGGGTGTTGTTCTTTGTTGTTTTGAACCTGAGAAGCATGCCAAGCGCCTCAGAGGTGTTGGCTGGGTATGCATCCTTCTTCAGGCAGTATTCATCCTTCAGTGTTCCTTGCAGGTTTCTGTGGTTCTTTTGGTTGGAACCCTCAGCAATCTGCACCGCGAGCAAAATCTGCTTGGTCATCCCTGCATAGTCACTGTATTTCTTGTCTGGGAAAACTCTCCTCATGGTGTATCTGGTTACTTCATCAGACACAATCCGTATTCCTGCTGCTTTCATGACTTCAAATCTCATTTGCATTTCTTCCACATACTTTGTTGGGTCCTTGGATGCATCTTGGAATGCAGTAAGGAACTTCTTCATCTTCATGAGCATGTCCACAGGAAGACAGATACCGTACCGTAGACGATTCATTATCGCGGTAGCATATCTCTTTCAAGTACTTGAGGAGTTTCAGTGTGTCGGCCTGCTCTTCTGCTGCTGTCCAATCTTCCTTTGCTTTTAGCTTTTCCGTGATACCCGAGCTGAGCTAGCCATGCATGATGGCAAACATCTTCTTGAGGTCTTCCTCATAGCGCTTCACCCGCTTCTTGATTCCTGTTTGTTCTTCAATCTAAAGTCTGCTGTACAGTTCTTTCTTGTATGTCCACCACACCATTGTCGGTCCACTTCTCAGCGTCTGGGAATGCAATGGTGAAATCTTCCTCAGTGAGGCCGTCTAGTGTGTGCATGGGCTTCCGCAAGTCGGGATTTATCTTTCCTTCTGCGATCTTTGCTGCCTTGTAGAATGCACCAAACTGTTGTGATATTGGCGTCTTGTGATCAACGCTGTGGTCAATCACAATCCCCTTCATTTCTGTCTGATCTTGTCCTTGGAACCTGCTGCTGGGAGTAGTTCCTTGTGTGTTGGGGCTATTTCTCCGCCCTTGTTGTCTTTGTCGGTCACCGTCCTTTTGCTTTCCGGGGTGGTTTACCCCTCCACTGTTGCTTGTTTTAGCTTTGGCGTCCATTGTTTTGCTGTTTTGCTGTTTTGCTGTTTTGCTGCTTGCTGTATAAAATGTGAATCTGGAGTAGTCTCTAACATATAATGTAAGTGGTTAATATGTGCCATGGATGTATAACTCGACAGGGCTAATGTTTTGTGATTACAACCCCCGGTGTAGCTCAATGGGGCTAGTCATATTTGCTGTAGAATTGGCTATGATGATTTTTGCTTACCAGTACTTTTAATTTTATGTTAAATTCAGTGTGTTTTAAGCATGTGATGCTATGAAATAACCGAACACCTTAAAGAATAAAGTTAAATCTAACTTGAGATTACGTTATATCCTGTTAGTGAGATAAAATTGAAAGTATGTGCCGATTGACTAAATGATGCAATTGTCTCATTTCTCTCTTGGCCCATGTACATTTGTACTGACATTGATTACTGGCTGGTACATTTTGTACCTAAACACCATGTTTTTAATAATTTGGTAAATGTTTGCGCGACCATCCTCTGTGCTGTGCTCCAACAAACCCAACATTAGGTGTAGCAAAGTGAGCATTTCAATGGGCACGCCTCGGACAATCGTTTCTTTTTCCTATTTTTCAACTTGATTTTCTTGTTGCAATCGCTCTTGCGAACCTCGCTGCATTTGGCCCATTCCATGGTGGCCCTGACATAGAAAGCTTCGGTGGTGTCTACGCACGAGCATCTCTGATTGCAGGACGATGGGCAATGCCTCTTCACTCTTAGCTTGGTGATCGGGTCTTTCAATTTGCATCGTTTCGACAGATTATTGAGTACCCACTCGCAACTCTTCCTGTAATCGTTGTTGTATAGATAGCTCTCATCGTCACTGTCGCACAAGTCTTTCCGGGTGGGCGCTGCCGTAGGCTCTGCCATGGTCAGATCGACGGTGTCGGCGGGATGTGCACCGGTCGGAGACAGGGTGACGACAAGGACCGCAAGGGCGAAAATGGTGGCAGTTGTTGCAAAGTGCATGATGGTGTGACGGTACGTGCGACCGATGAGCTTTTCCTATAGTTGTTGTATGTGGCGGTAGTGACTTTTAAAACAAATGACGACAGTGAAAACAAGGCAAACAAAAATCATGAAGTGTACTGCGTGAGAAAGGTCGTAACATTTTGATGAAATGGCATAAAATGAGACGCAAGAGACAACAGTTCGTGCAAGACATTGCGGGGGTACCGTGCCAGAGTTGGGGGTCGTTTTGACATTGTTGTGCCCAATACTCGGTACTTTCGATGCCAACGGCAGAATTGCCAACAATACAACATTGGCTGGCTCGTGGTGGATGGCAACAAACAGCACTCTCTTCGTCTCGATGGCGTGGGATCTTTTGATTTATTCCCATGTCACAACCATACCCAATCAATTCGAATGAATACGGATTCGAATTCGATGATGATGATATCACTGAACTCAGCTTGAATGCACTGAAGTTTGGTCCAACGAAGGGCCATCAGCAATAGCTGACTGGCTGTGTCAACTAATTACTTACCGTTTGAAGTCCTTGAACGAATAATCACAATACTAACTGTAAACTAATAACTGGTGTTGTACCGAAAGCTGAAAATGTAAGAAAAAGATACAGTATTTTTTTGTACCAAGAATTGGATGTAAACTCGATTTAAATTCGTTTCATTTTGGTTGCAAAAAGCGTGAATATCAATTGTTGTCGTATTTCGAATTTTTTGGTACTTGTGTACGGTACTAATCTACGAGTTCCTTGGCCGCGAGTGTAGTGTACGTACGTACGGTATCCAGATTAGAAAAAGTAATCTCGATCTCGTGGCCATAATTGTTTTCTAGTGGCCATAATTGTTTTCGTAAAAGATTGCTCCCGAGTGCAAATTGCATCATTATTTTGTAATCACATCCAGATTACTATTATACTACACTTTGTTTTCCACCGGGGGGCGTAAGTGGAGTATTGGTACAGGGAATGATAAAGAAGATTGCATCATTTTTTTGTGATTCCATCCAGATTACTATTATACTTCGTACTCCCAAAATATTTAAAGGTGTCCCTGAATATTTAGACATTATCAAATTTATGTGTGTAGGAACATGTGAAACTAGTACTAAATTAATGAGCGATCTAAACTCCCGATCAGTAAAACTCAACTCCCTACACATGTTTTTTACGTGCGTTGAGTTTTTTTAAACCGACCCGAGCACATAAAATGGCTCTCTTTGGAGCACCTATGAAAGGACAAGAATGTTCTTACTGTTTCCAACCACTATGCCTCTACAAAAATTCAGTGTCTTCGCTTGCATGTGAAAGTATCGAGACGTTAAAACGACCAGCAGAACCCTCTTAACCGGAGGAATTATTTCAAGTATTAACGTTCATAGTGTCTAAATATTTTGGGACAGAGGGAGTACTACGGTACACTTTGTTTTCCACCGAATGATGAACAACGATGGAAGCTCGATGGCAGCACTGTATTGGATCATTCCCGAAATCACAGAATATCTGTGTGTTCCTTGTGGGACACTTTTCTGTGTGATCTGTTACACATTTTGTGTTGTGTGCAGATTTTACACACATTTGGCTACTTTCATGTTTATGAAACCCCATCGTAAACATAAAGAAACTCACAATTCTGTGTCGGTCAATTTGGAATCCATGACTGCACGTTTTTCATTCCCTTGTTAGTATTGCTGTATTACTACTATCGTGTGTGGGTCCTCCAGTATCGGTCTTTCGATGGTGTTGGTCCTTTTACGATATTAAGTAATAGTATCGATGGGCCTTTTGCTTGATCGTTTTTTATCGCATAAGTGAGGCCCAATACGAACCAGTATGGATTTTGATGAGCGCAACGAGTAGGAGTTTCCTCACGGGATGTTATGTGTACCGGTACGGTAGTACGGTATGTTTCTTTTCAATCGATCCTTTTTTAAATCCTGGGTGCAGATTTCAGTTGTGTTGATCAGATTACTCCCGGATACGACGACAATTCCTAGTAGGTTAAAGTATTGATACTCGTACTTTACGTGCTTGTCCGGGCAAGTGCACGCGCGAAAAATGTCTTCTACTGTAAAAGTGCGCGCGCACGGCTACCAAAACGATTCACAACGGCAAACTTCCATTGACAGAGAGTGCCAGTACTTATGGGATGCACCATGTGAACAACGCACAGACACTGACACATTCCTGAGAATCAGCTGTCATTGTTCAATCATATGAATATCACGACATTCTTCTCCTTGTCAAGGAGCATATTCCGTACGGTAGTTCTTTTCCATTTTAGAATAGATCGAAATTTCAAATCAGTGTAGTTCACATGCAACGTCTACTACGAAGGAAAACCTAATTACGAGTACGAAAACGCACTGTAAGCACGATACGTCGGTACGAGTAATTTCAACAATGAAAAAATTTCGGTCGATCGATCGGATCGATCGTAACTGTATTTTAGCGATTAGATGTTACATGTAACCGATGGACAATTTCTGTCATGATATGGATCAAAATTATTCTGTGTCTGTACCGTATTTTGCCTTCTTATTTGCAGGGATCTGACTTGCAAGTTTTTTTAAGCACATCCCGACGGGCTTTGTGCCTCGCTGATGGGAATCATCTCTCGCTGAATGTTTGCGCTCGCCTAATATGTCGTACGTAGAGTTATGTTTTTTGTACTGTGTATTGTGGGTTGTATTTTTTATTGTGCACCCTCACGATACCTACCATACCGTACGGTACCGGTACAATGTACGAAGTTCTCTGTCTCGACTCAAAGTACTGTCGGAAAGTATATCAAATGTTTGTTTTCACTCCCGGAACATCAGAGTCATAGGGGAATTAACTCAGGGGCAGAGTGGTTGCTTCGCATGCAACAAGTCGGGGGTTCGATTCCCCCATTCTCCATGCTTTTTTCTCCTTCCCGAAGAGAATTTCGCCCCACTAACACGTGCACACTTTCTTTTCCCTTTTGAGGGGTGTTGTTCCTATGGCCAATTTCTGGCTCAGTCCAAAAATTCTGGCATCGAAGCCGAGCCAAGTCAACTTCTGACACAGTATGTCGCACTGAATTGGTGCTCCATTTGGCTTCATTTGGCTTTATTTGGCTTCATCTGGCTTCATTTGGCTTCATTTATTTTGGCTCCATTTGCTGTTACTCAAAAATTGACCGGATAGGTATAATGTTATTTGTATTTGAATTAAAAGAGAATGTGAGTTCATGGAGACACTCTTATTTTTCCACCTAATGTATTGTCACGATGTATTTTGCACTGTGCTGGGGCTCCCTGTATTTTACATGGTAGAGATCTTCCCCGGTTATTTGTTACTATCTTCATCGTACCGATACTGTTGCTGTTGTTGTGTTAGTATCGTGTCAGTCTTTCTGTATCCGTCATTTGATGGTATCGGTCTTTTATGAGGTTAAGTAGTTCATTTGATGGGCCTTATGCTTGATCAGGATATATGGAATAAATGAGGCCCATTCCAATCCAATATTGATTTCCTTTATTGTGTTGTAACTCTAAAAATCGGCCAAAGGTATATGATGTTAAAATTTAAAGAGAAGTGAGCATATCGGGAGATTGCTCTGTTACTGTGTATTTTACTGTATTCGACCGGTATTCCTGTAATATTCGTGATGTAGGGATGTCTAAACCGGTCCTCGATCATGTGTAATTCGTCATAAGACAGAGAACACATGATATGACCTAAATGTCTGGATACTTGAAGTCATTTTTATCTCTGGAGGAGTATAAGTAACTTTTCAAGTGTAGAATGGATATAACTGCCATAGAATGTACGTAAGTAGGGTACATGTATTTTTGACCGACAACACACCCCTTGATTCAACACTTAGTGAAGGAGTGTTGAATTACAAGTCGGTTCTCCATCTTGTAGAACTCTAAAAACTTAAGCTTAGATATCGAATCGGAAGATTGTAATCGTAGAATCAGAGTAGCATTGAAGGAGAGGTGCTTGAGTATGCCGTGGTTGCGAAACCGGTGGAGTCAATGAGTCAATTAACCGGAATGGATCTTAGAACGGATTGATTGGAGAATCAGAATTGACTGGGACGGGATCGATCATAAGTGGGCGATTGGCGAAATGTAAAACTGAAGAAGAAGAGATCGTAGAATTTGAGTGAGCAGCAGCGGAAGGCTCAAAGGATCGTATGATGCAATCAAAGTGGAGAGATTGAAAGTAATCGTAGTGCTGATTAGATTGGAGTTTGAGATTGTCTGCGGAGAGAGTTGATTGATCACGGAAGAGTTACCAAGGATAAAGTCAAAAGTCGAGGATTGAATTGACCGCTTCAAGCCGTAGATTTAGAATCGAATGCGGTGTAGAAGAAGGGATTGACAGTCAACAGAGGGATCAAATACTGAATGGAATCAAGGTTTTGATTCGACCTTGGAATAGAATCACGTGGATCATATAGAGACGAGACCATAGAAAGCAATATGATCGTACCTCGGATCATAGGGTTCTCAAATTGTATGGAGGAATCAACTGTATCAATTGAACTGGAACAGGGTAGTCAGAAGGGGAGAATCTCGACAGATGGGAGTCATATCTTCGAAGGTGAGATCAAAAAATCATGCAGAGAGGGGCCGTAAAGATAGTTGGGTACCAACTAAGTCAAAGGAATTGATTATAGTGGAATCCAAAATCGGAGGGAAGGGAAGATGTGCTTGGATGAAGCGTCTTGGATATCACGGATGGGATAAAGAGTTGTCTGAGAGGAGGAATTGAAGATCTCAACGAAGGGGAGATCAATGAGGTGAACAATGAGTGATGGATAGGGACAAATTGAACTTGTGTATATCAATCAAGGATGGGAGATTGGAAGTAATCATAGCATCGATTAGTCTGGGATTGTCAACCGATGGGAAATAAAGAATCCGGTTGATAAGGAAAGTCAGGATCGAATCATAGAAGAAATGTAGAGATGAAGTGGAGACTTGGAAAGAGGTTTGGATAGAATTGATTGACAAGGGAATCAAGATTCCAAGCTGATTGATTGATGTTAGAGGAGTTATCAATCGGAATTGAAAAGAAGAGTAGATTGGGGAATCTTGTCGTAAAATCTCAAAGAGACTTGCTGTAGAAACAAATGGAATCGGAGGGGATTCATTCTGACTTGGTAGGAAGCAGATCTATCGATTCCAGAATCAAATAGCAATCGGTTGAGTGTGGAAGATCTATTGAGCAATCGGTTGAGTGTGGAAGACGATTGAGAGATTGGAATCAATATGATTGGTCAGTAGCAATTGCAACTGCTTGAATGATTCAAAGGGACGATTGAAGAACAGAGTTATGATCACACCATCCAATTATTTGATGCCGTAGGAGAGGATTGGTCTGAAGGAATGTAAGGAGAATATCAAGTCAAGGATTGAAGAACGGGGTCCAAAGCCGACTAGTAGATTCCTTCTGTATTAGATCTCATCTAGCTCGCATGTTAATTAAGCTTTGAATCATCTCTTTGCCTTAAGTAAGTTCCGAGAATTCGTCGGAACTGGCAACACACCCCTTGATTCGGCACTGAGTGGAGGAGTGGTGAATTATCAGTCGGTTTGGTGATTTTTTTCCAGTGGGGTCTTTATCGCGTGCGCGTGATGGTAAGTAAATTTCTTGTTGAGGCTTATGACGAAAACTCTGTAAGGTAGATGTGTCCAAATTAAGCGGCATGTATTTATCCAATGCACACCCCTTGATGCAGATGCACACCCCTTGATTCACACTTAAAGAATAGAATTCCATGGTTGAATAGAATTCCATGGTTGTAAATGATACAAAACCGTAGGGCGAATTCCATGGTTGTAGAAACAAAGGGAGGATGCAAAAGATGGATGTAATCAAACACAGTGGAATCATAGAATTTGATCGAGCATCGAAGACGTCAAGAGATTGATGAGACGTAGGATAAAGGGAAACATCGCGGATTGAATTGACTGCTTCAAGCCATAGATGTAGAATCAAACGTGGAGCATAAGCAGGGATCGACAGTTGACGGAGGGATCAACCGATTGATGGATCGTGGAGGAATTAGTTTGTAATCGATGAGTGATGGTTGAAAGCAACTAACTCTGATGAGGAAGTTGCAGTCGATTGCCACGTTCAGTCAAAAGCATCGTAGAACCAATTCATTGACAAGATGTTAGCATACAAGTGATACATATTTATCTTCAAGGCATCGTGATGTCGTTTGGAGAGCCGTAGGACAGGCTGGTAATATGGTTTGGAGCAAAGCTGGTTAGTACGGCATTGGGATGGCAATGATCCCATATATGCAGAAGTGGCGTTTGGAAGGTCAGTGTCCTTAGCGAGTGTCGCAGATGGTAGCAGTGGATGGCACATCGGAGGCTGTGGTGTGGGAACAGATGTTGTCACACATCGGAATGTTGCAATTTCATTCTGAGGATTGAAGGTCCATACAAAGTTGGTTGGTTTCCAAGGTGGAGCGGAATGATGGTCTGAACTGGGCAATGTAGATGGCGTTACAGGTAGTGAGGTTACAGTGGACCTGTCCTGACGTTGGACAGGAGGACCTGAGGAAGTGGCACGTCGGAAGGAGATGGAGTTGGATCGGACTTGGCGAAAGGAGACGGAGTCACTGTTGGGGGAGTATTTCCATGTCCATGTGTAACTGGAAGGAAAGGCCATGCGGTAGATTTGTTTAAACACAACGTACTCAAAATAGGGATCTGGTAGATCAAAGCAAAATTCATTTTCGCGGGAGATGATTCGCCTGGAGAATTTTAGGATATTTGCTACTCAATTGTTGTATGACGCGAGGGTGGGCAATGGTTTCAGAGCGTTGGATTTCTCAGAAGCTGTTGCTTCGCTGTTTCTATCGTAAACCTTGGCAAATTTGTATGGATACCATCCTTTATCAAACCCCCAATGTTGGATGCTGAATTCCAATTGGATGGTAGGATCTTTATAGTGATGATAGTTAAGCTTTGCCGCGTTTGCTGCAGGAGCAAGTGCGTGATAGTCATGAACGGGTCTTCTTGTCGTATCCTTGTCAAGGTACCAAATGGTAGAGTGTTCCAGAAGCGTTCTAATGTGTTTTTTACATTTGGGAGATACTTCTGATAGAGGGAGATTTTCTATGATGGCTGCAGTGAAAAGGGATTTGATTCGGGAAATGGCGTCCGGCTTGAGGGTCTCAGCACCATGATTGTCGATAGTGAGTATGCTGTTAATATTAGTCAATTTCTGGGAGTATGCCGCGTTGAGTAGGTTTTGGGCGGCATTGTTCTTGCCAGCTCCTACTGGTTTTCCGAATGAGAACTGTATGGCTTCAACATAGTTCCAGTCGCTCCAGTTGTCATAGTTCTGGTCGGTTTGTTGTGCCATGGTGGAAAATCAAGGACAGATTGTAGTGGGTTAACTGGCGGACTCGACAAACTGACCGAGCAAAGGTGCGGTGGCAGCGTTGAAGGGATGAATGTTCCGAGGGAGGAACCGTTGGGGAGTAATCGTCGAATTGTCGATTACGATTGATTGTTGGAACGATTCTCGGAGGTGCAGAAATAACCAAAGGAATGTTCGGAAGTATGAACCAAAGAAATATTAACCGTCGGAGAAGACAGTCGAAGATTTGGAGGAAGAGTCGATGGAGAATCGGAGGATTGAAAGATTTAACCGAGGAAGGGACCAAAGGGTCGTTCGTCGGAGAAACAATCGAGGGAGATTTGGTAGCTCAGCATAGGAGGAAGGTATAAGGAATAGTCCTCGCCGGTGTGTTTGGAGAGGAGTTTGGTAGGCCGTGGAGTAAACGGGGTATCAAAATGTCAAATGATTGTCGGAACAATCTGCGGAGGTGCGTCAGAGTTGTTGTACGGGATCGGTGTAACTTAACCGGTGTGTTATGTGGCGTCGACGTCGTCATTCTCTGATTAACCGGTGCTTGTATGTGATTGAAACAACTGTCAGAGGATAGCGCTTACTGTATTTGTCGGCGTCCTATCGTTTGATGTGGCGTGGGTTGAAATATTGAAATATTGTCAGAACAATTTGAGGAGAAATAGCCAGGAACGAGATAACCGATAATTAGCCGAAAAGACCGTCGGAATTGTCGGAACGATCCTCGGAGGTGCAGGAATAACCGAAAAGACCGTCGGAATGAAGAAATATCAACCGTCAGAGAAGGCTGTCGAATATGCGAACGAAGAAGCGAAGGTGCGGCGGTCGTGTCGGAGGAAGGAATCGAGAAGCTATGCCAAGGAACCAGAATCGATGGGATGACGGAATTGGTGCTTAGCACAATCAAATGGGCGTCAATGGTCCTTTATGGGGATGATGGACGCGGAAGAAAATGGATGGGTGATTGCAATCGGCGTGTCCGGTGCAATGGGCTTTCATTAAAGACGGCGTCGGTCTTTAGTTTGTAATTGTAACTGTATTAATCCAGAGAGCTGGTTGTGGGTTACAAGGCTTGAGATACGAGTACACCCCCTGATCCACAAGCAGGGAACAGAAGGAAGATGTGCGTCCAGGGTGCGGCCCTTAGGAGGGAGGCGCCGCAAGGAACAAGAAGGGTGCAGCCCGCGAGAGGGAGGCGCGGCAACAAGACCGGTGAAACCTGGAGTGGAGGCCTAAGAGTAGCACACGGATGGGCGTCACTACAAGTGTCCTCTGGCGGTAACCGAACAGTTGAGGTGCTGAACGGGCGGGGATAGATATAGCTTAAGGTATACACGATCCTACGGATGGGCAGCAATCGTGTGAGTTATAAGGGCTCTATAACCTGTTGTAACTCTAAAAATCGACCAAAGGTATATGATGTTAAAATTTCAAGAGAAGTGAGCATATCAGGAGATTGCTCTGTTACTGTGTATTTTACTGTATTCGACTGGTATCCCTGTGTTAGTGTTGTATGTAGGGATGTCTAAACCGGTCGTCGATCATGTGTAATTCGTCATAAGACAAAGAACACATGATATGACCTAAATGTCTGGATACTTGAAGTCATTTTTATCTCTGGAGGAGTATAAGTAACTTTTCAAGTGTAGAATGGATATAACTGCCGTAGAATGTACGTAAGTAGGGTACGTGTATTTTTGACCGACAACATATTGCAATAAGTAATTTCCTCGTGGAGTGTTAAGTGTATTCATTTGAATGAACATATGGGTTCCAAGTGTTTACTTATCCATCCGGTCTTTGTTTGAATGCTTTAACCTGTTTCCTTTGTAGTCATAAGTGGAATCATTTTTACCACTTAAGGATTTCCAAGTAGTGGAGGTGTGTTTGATTCTAAGCCAAATATTCATACCTCTGTTTGTTGTTTCATTGCCGCATTTTTTTATCGTATTTTTTGCCGACAACACACCCCTTGATCCAATATGATATTGATGTTGGATCACTGTCAGTTTGTAATTAAACTTCATTTTGTAATTAAACTTCATTCATGTGGGATCATTTGATTATTTAACCGGAGTAGTGGCCCGTGATGTATCTTGCGTGTCGCACATGCAAGATCCATCCCAATGGCTTGGTTAGGTCATCAGCTGGATTGATGACACTTGGAATATGAATCATCTTGATCTCACCATTCTCCTTCCATGCTTGGATTGCAAAAAAATGATTTCAATGTGTCTGGTTCTCTCGGTAGGCTTCTGGGCATTGATGATTTCAATTGCTGATGCGCTGTCTTCATAGATTCTCCCCCCCCTGCCCCGCAGGGGGGGGGAGTTGTTGTAATGGAAAAGAAGGGTGTATATTATTGTTTTGGGGAAAACATTTGATAGAACTGTCCTTTTATGTGGTTATAGATATGCTTATATGATATGGTAATGTTTTTAAGCATGGTAAAGTAGAAACATCCCACATCCGGGTTCAAGACAGCCCTAAAAATGAAAAAGTCAATTTTCTGTTTCCCTGACGGTTGAATAGATTTATATTTAAGCTTTCCACTGATGTGTTCAGCATCTTCTAACTCCAGATACTTATCAAGGTACAGTATGTTACAGGTTAACCCGTAACTATAGGTGCCCCCCCCCCCCCCCCCCCCCCCCACGCCACCATTGTAGGAGTTTGCAGTAGTTGTAATGGAACTTTTCACTCTATCAGTCACAAAACTATCAAAGATAACTCACTTCTGTTTCTTTCATTATTCATCTTATCCATGACAGGAACAATATCCATGGACAAATCACAAAAAATGTCTGATTTTCTAATTTCTAATTGCAAATTAGTGTGTATTTTTCCTCCAAATCCAGGACCCAAATGCACTCATAAAGTGGTGACACACAAACCATCAAAGATAACTCACTTCTATTTCTTTCATCATTCATCTTATCCATAACAGGAACAATATTCATGGACAAATCACAAAAAATGTCTGATTTTCTATTTTCTATTAAATTCCTTTCGTGTCCGGTGTGGTGGAGGTACGAATCGAGAATAATGAGACCTCAGAAGGATATGTATTATTCATACACATGATACAAGGCTCATCTTTACGATCGAAACGGCTCATCTTATGAACAGATTGACTCATTCTTACGATCGAGATTCGATACTTAACAAATTATGGAGAATCGATCGTCACTCATACGATCAAAGTTTTGGTACTTAGTAACCAAAGAAAGAACACACCAGAGACTAGCATATGCTTTCTCCTCTTTGTTATGTGTTCTGTTTTCAAGAAGAAACAGCAGAGGTTCAAAGCATTGCTCACAAACTTGTTTGTCTGCTATACAAAATACGTGTTGTATTAGCGGCAACATGTTATTTACCCACAACGCGGTATTTCACCGTATATTTGTAATATTGTGCTGCATTAGCGGCAGCACGCTTTAAAGTGGTAACTTGCTCTCCAGCAAGTCAACACGCTCACTCTTTTAGATTACTTGATTATTAGCCTTAAACCTTGCATTGGACGCCCCTGCGTCCTACTGTAGAACTACAAGCCTAAGATCTAACTGATTGCATCGTACACCGATAGTTAGAATAGATCTGGTTGGACTAGCATCCAATCGTAGTGGACATCAAAGAAATGTTGGAAACAACAGACCGGCACCTCAACCGACCTGCAGCTATCACTTCCTACGTCAGCCTTCATTGCCTTCGGATTGAGTCAGCTCAACAGCAACTTTCAAAAGGAAATTAACATTTTCTAATTGCAAATTAGTGTGTATTTTTCCTTTATATCACTCACAACCAACAACTCTTGGTAGGTACTTGGTGGTCTGTCCTTTTTTCTGTTTTTATGGTCTGTCCTTCTTCCTCTGCTGGCTGACACAAAAAGTGTTTTTAAGGGTGTTCAGCGCGTCAATCAACAGTTAATTTACTAAGGTTCAAAAGAAAGATTTCTCCATATTTTTCAGAGCATTATATAGTCTATGTAACTACTCGCAACCACCACCTCATTTTTGTATTTAAAATAAAGTTATTAAAATATACCTTGACATTTTTAAATTTAAGGCACAGTTTTACGTAAACACATAAAACAGGAAGTGTTTTGAATGTAAAGTCACTACCAGAGCCTATGACTAAAAATTAAACCGTTTTTTTAGTGTTTTCCACCACCTAGAACCCCCCTTCCTCACACAAGTTCGGGACCAAGGGGGAATTGTACTGACAACTCCCCCGATTGGAGTTGGGCCAACTTGGATACAACCTAGTTCCTTGAATAGACCTGAGATATATGGCTGTTTTAGCTGTAGTGACTGCAGCAATAAACTCAGCTTCTGTAGAACTTTGTGCCCTGAGTGACTGTGCTTTGGATCTGTAAACAATGGCCCCACCAGCAAAAGTAAATACATATCCTGTGGTGGATCTTTGGTGTTTTGGATCATTTCCATATGCTGCATCCACAAAGCACATCAACTTGCTTTATTTGATATCTTCAGGATACTTTGGGAGTGACGCATCTTGGATTGAATCATCATATGGCACTCCAGCAGGTAGAGATGGCTCAGCATTTGGCCTGTAGAATCAAATACCCCAAGATTGTGTGGTTCTTAGGTAGCAAGCAATGTTCTTCAGACTGGAATAATGAAAAGCAGTGGGATTGGAACTGTATTTAGACATCAGCGGTACAGCGTACCCAATATCTGGCCTGCAGCTGACATAGGCAAACATTGTTTCTCCCAGGAGGGTCCAATAGGAGAAGCCAGATGTGGATTGTAGAGCAGTATGTTCCTTGGCACCTGCTAGAGGTCCATCAGCGTGAGATTGCAACCGATTTAGCACTTCTGTTGACAGAGGTGCTGATGGTTTGGAGTGTGGCTTCATTTTAGCATCAGCTTCCGGACCATGGAATCTCATGATTCTGTCAATGTAATTGGCACATGACAATTCAACGTAGTCAGCTGTTTGCTGTCCCGCCTTGTCCATGGAGTTTTTGTTCCTGATTCTTCTTGCTGATTTGTTTGGGGAGATTTGCAAAAAGGGTTGCGTCAGCAAAGAGTGTGGAGATGTGCCCTTTGTTTATTTCCGTTTTTTCCTTGGTGGGGATGATATCCATGATCATGTTGACGATGATTTCCTTGAGCATGGTGACCGGGTCGGGAGCAAGTGTCTTGGGCCTATCGGCATTGTTGTCGTCTGTGATGAATAGACCATTTGTGTCCTCATACGAGTGGGGGACAAAATTGTTGGTTGCTGCAGAATCGAGTGCCCTGTAGCCCGGGATCGCAATTGTGGTGTGCATAGCAAAGCTAACCTGCTGATTGCATCAAGCTTTACATGGAGGCGCGGGCGCACTTGATTAGGATAGTTTGAGTGAAACGAACTGGGTATTACTACTATGATTAGGTGGCACTTGTGCCCCCAACACCATTAGGTATGGGATGCGCCCGCCGGGGGCGCGGTATGGGCTTGGTTGTCTCTTGGGTCAGGGTTGCTCCATTTCATCCACATGCCTACTAGTCTTGAGTCTAAGCCGCCCATGAAATGGTCAAGGGTGGCCTCCGCCTTGTGGTCCAGTTGCTTGCCCCGCCCTAGCCGTACACTTTGGGCTAGCGTGTGATATGTTCACGCCACACAAGCAACAATAGAACTTGTACTGTCGCCAATTTTTGGGCTTAAGCTTACAGCAAACCTGGTTGGCCTTCTTGATCTTTGCTATTTCAGTAGCCATCGTACTGAAAGCGGCCTGCCATTTTTGCATTGCATCAACCAACATGGTGAAGGTCAATGTTGCTGTGTTCGGGATGTAGACCCTAGGAGTGTACGCCGGTAGCTCCGGGGGACCGTAGGCTGTTGGCGCCAGAGCAGTCAGTGGCGCATAAGGAGGGGGCAGGGGCATGTGTCGCCTTGTATGCTGCCATCATGTTGTATGCGATATTATCTTGGTTTTCCATTATTTGGCTCATGTCGGTATCATGCCTGTTTTCTAACGTCAATCGTTGAGCCACGGTTGTGTCTGTCACCGAGTTGGCCTTGGCTCTGGGCTGCATGGCCTCACCATCAACATATGCTTTAGTCAGACATTTGGTTCAATATGAATTGAAGTGCTCGTACTTTGGAGTTACGTTTGCATTCCCCGTTGCCTTCTCTTGCCCAATAGTGCTCTCGTAGAGTGTGAACCACCACTCTTCCATGACCGTCAGTAGGTGTTTCATATGTCTGCTCCCCCAGAAGGCGCGTAGGGCACACATCATTACTATGCCATCCGTGATTGGAGACTCCTTGAGCTGGTTTGCTTGGAATTGGTCACACACTGTATCCATGAAATATTGGGATGGGGACACATACTTTCTTGCCTGAATTTTTGCGCGTAGGTCCAAGTAAGATTCCTGGAGGACCTTGGTAGTGCTGATCCGGCTCTGGATGTGGTCCTAGTAGACGGCCTTGCGGTGATCCCCACCGGTAATGCATCCGACATAGGGTTCCGTAGTCCGGACAGCATGTTGGGGAACTTATGGTTGATGAGCTGCATGGCTGCTGCGTCATACTGCTTCTACTCAAGACATCACTCCTTCTGGAGTTTGTAGGTTTTCATGTTGACCCCAATCATTATGGTGGGATTGTCTGGCTCGGGGGGCTTCTCAGGGAGCTGCTGCTTTGTGTCCATATGTCATACTTGGTATACTGCTACTAATGTATCTATCAGGAACACGTATCCATCACCAAACTTGCAGACTACAGATGGGACTTGTACAAGAGTGTTCCTGAGTTTCCGTTTGAAGCTATGGACTTTCACCATGTTGGGGTATACTACGGGGGCCATGGCTCCCTTAGGGAGGTACCCCTTGATGGCTAGTTCCCTTTATCACTGGTAATCATCTTGGTGGTATCCTCGTCCCCCCAGTCCGCGAGCAAGTGGCGGTTTGCTAGTCGTCCTAACACTCCCTTGAAGGTTGCATTGTTAGTGGAGGCGATTGAAGTAGTTCTGGTGGGAGTAGCGGCCATGGTATCCGGTGTGATGGGCACAACCTGGTTTGTTGGTTCCTCTGTCATGGGCTGTAGGGTGCCCTGTATATGTAATCTTATTGATAACTAACTGAAGTCTAAAATCAGGAAGAAAGCTAGTTCGTGAAGTTAGAGTAGTGTTATTGATAAGATTATGTGCTGAATATTCCTCCGGCCATAGATCCTCCAAATTCTGAAGCTTAGTCTTTTTCTGTGGGGGAACATCAAGTGTTATTTTCTGTGAATGCTCTGGATTCTGTGAATGCAATATTCTGCAACGCCGTTCCAGGAATCCGGATAAGTATCAATTATATGATTAGTAGTTAACCTGCGCTGCATGTGCCTTGTACCTTGTTGCCATAAGTGATCTTGTATGTGGGATACCACTACAAATTTGTTCATTCACTCGCCCGGTGATCATAAGCAACTTTTATTTACTTATGTTCCCTGCGTCTGCTGGTATTGCCCAAGTATCCTTATGTACCTATGTTGCGCTCCCGTACATACTTATGTTCACGGGGTTTGGATTTAGTAATTTAATACGATTACAACCCTAATGGATATGTTGAAGAATCTTGAAATAGAAGAGTCATCGGACCAAAAGGCTGCATCAGGTATTACTCAAGCCCAAAAACTCGCAGATCTTCTTGAGGATTATTTTGACACAGATGACATGTTTCAAAGCATTGAAGAAATGGACAATAAAGAGAAAAGTCAACACATAACCTCCGTGCTCCGCTACTAGACTATTCAACGCTAACAGGAATGATTCCAACAATGACGACAACGGCAAAGAGAAGGACAAGGATGATATTGGGATGAAGGGGGAAAAAGCACCACACGGATGGAATAAAGCGTGTAAGGTGTGTGCCAACAAAAAGTCCAAAAAGAAATGTGAACAGTGTTGGGAAACATGTTGTAAACGCTTGGGGAAATCATGTACCTTGTGCTGCAAACAGGATGAGATTTGTGTCAGGGTACCATCAAAGAAGAGAGGAAGACCTTCAGGTTCAAAAATAGCAGTAAGATGAAAAGTCCAAAGAAAAAGAAAGGTAGCAAAGAAGAAGGGGCAAGTAAAAAAGATTCTAAGAGTGGTACTGGACAAAACGGAAAAGAAGATGATGCCCAGTTATATTATAACAACAAGCAGGCATTGATGGCCCTAATGGAGAAGAAGGGGAAAGAAGAGCTGATTAGGAAAGGAATCGAATTGGGCAACCAAACATCTGGACGTACTCTACAGGAAATTGCCAACATTGAAGATATGACAGTTGAACAATTATTGTATGCAAACAACATATCGAAGGATGACAGAGAGAAACTTCCAGCAGAAAAGTTACAACGGCCGGGTAGAAAGAAATCTGATTACAAAGATGTTGGTTCCGATGACAATTCAAATGGTAAGAAAGAATCGGATAATGAAAATGAGATTGAGGGCAAAGTAGATGAAGAAGCAGTTGCAACGGTTCCAGCATTGCAATACATCATTACAGACAAAAACAAAGAGGAAGCAGCGAAGAATAAAGCAATTGAACCGGAGGAAGCGGCAAAGAATAAAGCAATTAAACTGGAGGAAGCGGCGAAGAATGAAGCAATTGAACCAAAAGACACGGTAGAAAAAAGACAACGTGGAAAGATTATTTACCAAGTTTGTCATCATTGTGGTCAAAATAAATGGTGAATGTGAGAACAGAAGTAGAATGTAAGATGAATCAACCGGAGATTAAATGAAAACAAAGAAAAAGAGCAATGGATAAGAATTTGAATTCTAAGGTATACAATGATTGACAGAAACAATAAAATAATGAATTATAATTACTATAACATGGTACATAGTGCATGAAACAAAATTTAGATGCCGTTATTCCCAGATAATTTCCAAAAGACAGTTGTTACGGGAAGACAAGGGGGAAGGTGAGGGGGGAATTATGTGTGTGTTTGAGCTGGATGCAACAACAGGAATACAGTTAGAGGAGGAGACAGAGGATTTAGTCATATCACAGGTGGCAATAGTTTGTTGAGGTAAAGGATGCGTTTGTTGAAATCCATTTCTCATCAGGACGGAAGAAAAATTGCAATATTGACCAACCAGCTCTTTACATTGAGGATATGTATTCAGGTCATGGTAATAGTGAGAATAATGAGAAACGGAGTAACAATTGTTGCAGATAATCAGACAAGAATGAAGCGTTGACTGTTGACAGTGTATGCCAGGTTGCCTCATAAGGGAAATGCAAAGCTTGATGGTGTAAGTGTCGAGAGATGACTCGTCAAAAATCCTTAAGTGGAGTTTAACAAGTAGTAGGAACAATACGTGTTTGCACACTGGATGCGTATCAGGACACGAACAGACAATATTTTTGCGCATAGCAATTATGGTATAGACATTGCCCAAAGAACCAATGGCATAAAGTGAGGGGGAGGATGTGTTGGAACTGTGTCGGAGAATATAAAATGATTCCAAAACGGAGCAACAACGTAAATGGTGTTTGTTGACAAACAGCCACCAATCTGTGCAGAGAAGGAAAATGAGAAATTGAGCAAGATGCATGTGGGCAAGATAGTAAGAAGTATAACTAAAAATGAATGTAAACGGAGAATATAATAAGGAGGGACGTACTGGAGCCATTGGGTTTGGAAGATGGCATGGTATAACACAAAGAAAGAGGAATGTCTGGGTAAGGAGTGAGGAGAGCTGCAACACAATGAGAGGTAAAGAAAGCAATCGTAAGTGTTGTCATGAAGTACCGGGAAATATTTTGGGGGATAAAGGAAAGCAAAACAAGGAAAATAAACGGAAGAATGACAATTGGAGCATCATTTTTGGGTTAGAAAAATGACCGCCAAAGGTAGGGAATTGAATATAGATACTATACCGATCAATTAAAGACGGTTAAGTTTACATAGGAAGGGAACTGATCCCGAGGCTCATTCAAATATCAGTAGATAGAAAAGACCCAATAACAAGGCCCAGTAGCACTTATAACCAAATTTGTGCCCTGCCCCAAGGCTCCCAAACGTTTGAAAAATCTATTCTGAGGTTTCTAGTAGCCCTAGTACTACTACTTTCGTGGGTAACCAAATCTACTTCCAAATCTACTTTGTGACCACGACCAAGTTCTTGGCACGTTTCTGAAGTTTATGAAAAACCACAAAACAGTTTCTTTCGTCCCCTTTAAATTCTTCTCAGTCCTCCTCAAAGTGGTGGGCAACTCCCCGGACGGCTCAGGTCCAGTAGAAAAAGCAAGGCTAGAGATTGAAATCTGATTTATCCCGTTCAAGCTGTATTGAGATTTATTCCTCCATCATGGCTCTGAAGACACAGGGATAAGAAGCTAGTTTAGATATGGTCGGGATGGCATGCAGCGTAGCACAGCTTTGTTTGTTCAGTGGTACTAGTAGTAGAATATTTGCCTTCCAAGCAGACGTCCTGAGTTCGGTTCCTAGACAAATGCACTTTTGTCTATTTTTTTGACCTTGGTCGAAAGCAAGTGATGTACGGTACCGTAGGGCGGTAGATGTCTACGAGTACCGTATGCACGGGACTACTAGAGAGATGAAACAGAACAATGGTAGCAATATAATTACAGTATTATTATTATTATTATTTATCCTATTTTACTCGTCGCTCCGTGTGGTCAAAACCTACAACGACACGGGTCGAAAAGTCGTTCACTCTTACCGTGTCTGTTACGGTGAATGCATATACTCCAGCGGCTCAAGTCAAGCCCTGTTCAAAACAATCTGTCCGCAATCGATATAATGTCTCTCGAATGGGTGGGTCTTTTTCGTTTACCGATTCGATTCATCCGGTCACTTAGTCACGCCTTGTTGGAGCTTTCTTCTTCGAAGTCTCGATCTTATTTTTTTTAATATTGCTTTGCTGCACCCTGCGTTGCGTTGCCCTCCTCTCTTTCCGTCCGAAAGAGTGACGGAATGCGACGAAAAGGACCCCCCCCCCCCCCCTCCCCCTCCCTTCCCCACCGGATGTTTTTTGAACGACCGTAATTGAATTCTTTCGGGACCCAAGGAAGGAAGGAAGGAAGGAAGGAAGGAACAGATGCCGATCCATCCATCCATCTCCGCGAAAGAAACCAACCTCCACTGATTTTTGGTACTGTAAAATTGCTGCGCAACCAAACGCAAAAAAATCCAATCCAATACAATATAATGCAATGCATAGCATAGCATGCATTCGTTGGGAGGGTTCGGTGGTGCTCCCGATCGTCCACCCCGAACTCGCAACGGCACTTGGCCAGGTTTTTGACATCGCACGCACCTTACTTACTTACTTACTCACATACCGTACACCGTACCGCGTTCGTAGATGTTGTTGTTGTTGTTGTTGTTGCGCTGCTCAGTTTGCTTGCCGGAGCGCCTCAAAGGAAACGTCCAAAAACCGATCCACGACCATTGTGGTTTGGGGATCGTTTTGTAACGAACCCATAGTTGTTGTTGTTGTTGTTGTTGCCATTGCCATCGAAATGTGCTCTTTCAGCACGAGGGTGAGCGCGCGGCGTCCGGCAGCGCACATGCATTCAATGGTGGTGTCGTCGAGATCGTTTCCGAATCCCATTCCAACCGACAAGGCCTCGCGGAGGTGATCCAGAAGAAGAAGAATGGTGGTGGTGGTGGGAGTTGTAGTAGTTGTAGTAGTAGTAGTAGTAGTTGTTGTTGTTGTAGTGTGGTGTTGGTTCGTGTTCGCTGCTCCACTCGAATCGCAATTGTCGGAGGCAGTGGTATCACTATCGTCCATAGGAGCAGCAGTAGCAGTAGTAGCAGTAGCACCTGTATATGGCAAGCCTGGGTCTGGGCCTGGCCACTGCTCTCGTACGCGACGGAGCACATCTTCGACGGTGAACAACAGCGGGGCGATTTCTTGCGAGTGCGAGTGCGAGTGCGAGGTGCTCTCGGTAGCGGTAGCGGCAGCCGAATCGGGCACGGTCCGCACTCCCGCCTCGGATGGTGGTGGTGGTGGTCGTGGCAGTGATGGATCATCGGAGTCGTCGTCACCGCCACCGGGATCGCACGCTCGGTCTTCGAAGAGCACGTCGGTCCGAAGGACGTACTTGGTTCCCCACGCCAGGGGACGGCCGCGATGAAAGAGATCGTGCTCGAACACGACGATGGATCCGGCGCGGGGAGTGACCATCGTGCTGCCGCCGCCGCTGCTGCTACGGTGGCCGTTGTCTCCCGAGCGGTCGTGCCGGTGGAGGTGGTGGTGCTGCGACAAAAACTCCGTTTCTCCGCCCTCGAAGCAATCTCCTCCGCCGTCGTTCAGGTACAATAAGACCGTCAGATAGCTGGTCTGCGACCTTGTTGTTGTTGTTGTTGAAGGTGTTGTTGTTGTTGTTGAAGCTGTTGCTACTGCGGGGTGGACCTCGGTGGTCGCATCGAAATGGCCCCGGAATTCGTCTCGGTCCGAGGCGTCGTATTTGAGGACGCGCAGCCGCGGATTGAGCCCCACCGGGGGTGCCGCCAGCGACTCGCGGCGGACAAATTCCCGGAGCGCGTCCGGGAGAAGATTTTTGGTGTTTGTGTTTGGGGAGTTGTCATCGCGCGAAGACGAAGACGAAGACGAAGATGCCGCCGCTGCCGCCGCCGACGACGACGGTGATACCGACAACAACAACAACAGCGGCCGCAAGCGGTCCCACAACGTGTCCACCCAGGATTGGTGTCGAAAAACGGCGAGTTTGTGCGGATTGGGACGGTCCAGCTCGACCTTAAATTTGGTGTGACCGTCCGGAGCGGTGTGCACCGCGTGTGTAATGTACCGAAAGGCTTCCGATGACAAGGCTTCCGACGACGACGATGATGATGATGATGAATCCTCTCCGCCGGCGATGTCTCCGGCTGCCGATACCGTCGCATTGGAATTGGAACTGGAATTGCAATTGGACAGCAACAGCGGTTGTTGCGGCAGATGCGATCGAGCGGCCACCGAGATCAATTCCAGGCACTCGTCACGCGACAGGACGTTGGGAATCTCAAACGCCAAACAGTCCTCGGGAAGATAGCCTTTTCGGGACACTCCACTCGTCGCGGGCAGAGCAATGCGGCGAGGAACAGGAATGGGAATGGCCGTCTTTGTGTTCCCGGGGATTGCTGTTGTTGCTGTTGCTGTTGTTGTTGTTGTTGTTGTTGCTGCTGTTGTTGTTGCTGCTGCTGCTGCTGCTGTTATCCCATTCTTGTTGCTCTTGTTATTATTGGTGGAACACGAATCATCGGAAATGTTGTCGGGGCAAGGACATTGCTTGTCGCTCTCAATACAACTACTGGCGTTGCATTCCTCGTCTTGTTCTTCGTCTTCTTCGTCCATGACTATTTCGGTAAGAGATGCCAAGCCCAAAACGTCGCAGAGGGCCACGTCGCTACTGCAGATGCTGGTTGTGGTGTTGTCATCACCGCCGATGCTGCTACAGCTACAGCTACAGCTGCTGCCACTCGAGGTCGAAGATTCCGTCGCCGTTGCAATTTCCTTTTCCAGAAACTCGGTGTCGATTCGGTGTGCGGCGGTATGCGTATTCTTCTTGTTTTCCTCGTCGTCGATATCCATCCTTCCTTGTCTACTCGTACTGCTACTGGTACTGGTACTGGTACTCGTACCGCACTGCACTGTAGTTAGATTGGGTGCCCAAAGGTAAGACTACCGTAACTAGTCAGACTAGCCCAGAAGGAATATACCGGTACGATATACCGTACGGTACGTACCGGTATCAATATGGATGGAAGGAACTAATCATGCGACAAAATAGGAACCAAGAATTTCGGAATGAAGAATGAAACCCACTTAATCTTGTTTCTACGTGGTACGTACCGTACGTGGTACGTACTCGTACTCGTACGTGCGCACGATCGCCTCTCTAGTCTAAACAACATTGCGTCCCTGTCGAACTCCTCGCCCTGGGCCGTCCGGGGGTCGTGCGACGGATAGACTGTTTAAAAATAAAATTCCGCAACCTTTTTTTTTCCCCTCTCTTCGGAAAGGAATGTGGGGAAGAAATGTTTCGTCATTTATTTATTACCCGTACGAGTACCGGTACGAGTACGGTACTTACTCGTACCGGTACGGTACGGTACTTCAAACTTCAATTGGTGGCGCAAAGTATCGTACCGTACCGTACCGGTACCGGGTATTGCGTACGATCCCGAGCTACAAAGAGTACGATACGAAGTAATTTAGTAAGGATTCCAGACTTTTAAGAAACGAGTCATCAGTTATTCGATAGAGAGTTGAACAACAGAACACCGAGACTCCGGAACAACATCATATGCTGCACGAAAGATGAAACTCCCGGTACCAGGCAGTCATTAGCAATTCCTACACTGGGAGAGCGTTGAATAAAAATTAAACAGTATTTTCAAAGAAGGATTATGATTGTTGTTTGATAGTAATTACTGTTTTTGTAGCCCTTTCAATTTCCGAGAAACGAGACGAACTTCGTACCGTACGAGTAAGACTTACTTCATCTCCCGTAATTACCTACGGGGTTCGTTTACTATAAATAACGGTAATCCTACGTTACGACAAGACAATATAAATCTTCGGTGAAGGACGAAGAACCATAATTATTGTAAAACCTAGTTTCGATTCCCGCTTGTTCGATCCGTACCACCAAAAATAGACCACGTATTTGGATTATACCGTACAGTTGGACCCACCCGGGAGATTGATTAAAAAGAAAAACAGATCTACGAGGACGTGTTACTGAATATTGTTTTAAGCCCTGAAAATATTACTCGTACTTCGTACTTTTTTTCTTTCCCGATCAGTTTTTGCGCAGATCTCTATTTCAATTACTGTAACTCGTAAGAGATTACTTCTTCAAACTTTGAACGTCAACTACCGTATTATTATTTACTGTTTTTCACGGTCTGTCACGGAATTCTACCGAGATTAAAATAAGCTTAAATAAGCACGAATGTTGTTAGTCTCGGTCGGTTGCTTGTTTCGTGTAGCATACATTGCAAGTCCGGTACAATCTGAACTGGTTGTCCACCACAATACGTAATTACGAGTAAGTCTCACTCGTATCTCTTGCCCAGCTGGTTGGTGTGTTCGGTTCGAGATACGATATGACGAGTTCTTGCTTTGTCTCCGCACAACCCAACCCAACCCAACCCAACCCACTTACTTGCTTACTTACACCTCGTCCATAATCTTTACTTTCACTAACAGAAGAGCAGAACAGAACTTCGAATTTAGTACGAACAATCGGATAACGATAACAAACACATTATTTGTTCTTCTTACACACAACATATCTTGGTAGTACGGTATTACAACCGAGTGTGTTGATAGAAACAGAAACTAATAATGATTGTTGAGACGATAGCATCGGTTGTAGCGATGTCGGCAATCGCAACCGCATCCGCATCCGCATCCGGAACCGCCACCTGTATCCGATGGGCAATCTTCCTCGTCCTCGGTTTTTGGTTGTACCAAACGATTCGGAAACTGATACAAGATCGCAGGGAAAAGATGAATCGGAAAGAAGTCGTGCCCGGATTTCCGACCTGCCCCGGAGCTCACTGGCTGGTGGGCCACTTGCTTGTCTTGCGGGGTCTCCAGGAAGTTCCTCAAACAAATACAAATACAAATACAAGTGCAAATACAAGTACAACTACAAGTACAACTACAAGTACAAGTACAAGAATACAGGAGGGAGCGGAAAACGATGCGTCATCGAAGAAAGCCAGAAGAAGCAGCAACAGCAACAGCAACAGCAGCAGCAGCAGCAAGGGCTTTGTGGGCGGATACAAGTGGGTCCACTGCGATTACGCCGATCCCGTGACGGGCATGTCCTCGTTCTGGTTCTTCAATATTCCCGTGGTGGTATTTCTGAGAGGAAAGGACGCCAGGAAGGTCATGCTGTCCAGCAGCTACCGCCACCAGGCCTGGTACATCAACAAGCACACACGAAAGTTTCTCGGACAGAAAGCCTTGTTGTCGCTCATGAAAAAGGACTGGCGCTATTACCGCACCGCCGTTCACAAGTCCTTCACGACGGAGGTCATCAAGCAATCCAGGCCCTACATCTACAAGGTCGGAAATACACTGGTGGATGCCCTGCTCCAGAAGGAGCAGCAACAACGAGAACGAGAGTCGTCTTCTTCGGCGTCGCCGTTGCCGTCGCTATCCGAACGAGCAAGAAGTGACGCTGTGAATGCTGTGAATGCTGTGGACGCTGTGGACGCTGCGGAAGACGAAAGCAGCATAAGCGACGATGACAACACCATCAAACCGTGCTGTCCTCCGCAAACCAAACCCAAGCGATCGGATAGTACGGTTGTACCTGTACCGATCGTTGATGGAACCTCCAATGGTAGTTGCGACGATACCGATACCGATACCGTCCTGGTCCTGCCTCTGATGAAAATGGCCGCCATCGATGTCTTTGGATCGGTTGCCCTCCGCAGCAACGGCGTCGACTTTGGGTGCACCCGCAACCTCAAACTCTCTCCCATAGCGTCCGCCTTTGATGGGCTAACCATGGAATTCACCCGCCGTCTCAATCGGCCGTGGGATCCCCTCTCCTTTTTGTACGGCATCCCAACCAAGGCCAACCGGGATTACAACAGGCAGCGCACTTTCATCCGGACCTTTATCTCGGATCAGATCGCCCAGACCCGGGCGCGGATCGCGGCAGCGGCCAATTCTGACTGTGATGGCGAACGCCACCAACACCAACACCAACACGAACGCGATTTGTTGACCAATCTTATCACCGCGGCGGATTCCGAAAACGCCAAGGCCCACAAGGCCCGGCAGCACGGAGACAACCACCACAAAAAGAAGCTCGTCCTCGATACGGACCACGACGAGGCACTCGGAGACATCCTGATGACCCTCTTGTTTGGTGGCTACGATACCACCAGTATCTCGGTCACCTATGCCTTGTACTTGCTGGCGAAGAATCCATCCAAGCGCACGAAGTGCCTCGCCGAGGTGGACTGTGTGCTCGGCAACTACTACGAATGCGAAAAGAAAGCAGCAGCAGCAGCAGCAGCAGCAACATCAGCGGGAGGAGGGAAATTTTCACCACCGTCGCCGCCGGGACTCGACGAGTTGCCCTACACCAAGGCGGTGATGCTCGAATCCCTGCGCCTGTATCCCCCGGTACCTGCCACGGCTCGGAATATAGAAAAGCCCGTAACAATTGCAGGCGATGGCGGAGGATGCGAAGCACAACAGGGCGGTAATAGCAACGGTAACAATAGTGGGAGGAATTCGTCATCGGATGCTGCTACGGGCAACGATAGCAACGGCAACAACACCGATTCGTCAAAAGCCATCACGTTGCCCGAAGGACAGATGGTAGTGTTGCCCATTTGGAGCATCCAGCGATCCGAGCTCAACTATTCTCGACCCAATGACATGATTCCGGAACGATGGGTGCGACGAAAAAGACAGAAAGGCGCGAATACAGACACGAACAAAAACAAAAACAACAAGAACCGTGATTCCAGTAGTAGTAGTAGTATATGGGAGGTTCGACCGCCAGACGACAGTCACGGGGACGACGACGACCAAAATCCGGAGGACACCGAATACATCCATACCGGTGATCGCGATCGTTCCGAAGGAATCAGCAGCAACAGCAACAGCAACAGCCGCAACTGTCATACCAACACCACCATCAGCGACGAAGAACGAGAGGACGAGGCCATCCCACCGGCGAACCGCGATGCTTTTTGTGCCTTCGCGGCCGGCGCACGAAATTGCGTCGGCAAGAAGCTGGCAATCGAAGAATCCGTCATCTTGCTGGCGTGCCTCGTTCACAGGCTGTCCTTCGAACTCGTCTCCGAGGACTACGAGGTGTCCCCATCGATCGTGGCTGTCGTGCAGCAACCCGATGACTACCTTCCCATGAAGGTTCGGGGACGACTGTTGAAGGAACGAACGAATTTGGAACAAACTCGTTCTCCGCTCTGAAAAGCAAAACAAAGTACGAGCCTAAATGTGGTTAACTTCATAAAGATAAATACGAAAGTTGTTGGAAATATGCCCGACCATGACCTGCCGGTGACCAGTCACATGAAATGTAGCGAGCGGGGCAACTTGAATTGATGTAGCGAACCGAATGTAAGGAATGGTAGTGCCACGTGGAACGTACGACGCACGTACGAACCAAAGAACACCCTTGAGTATGCAAGATCTCACTGTATCACCAACGCTACCATCACTCCTCACCGCATGCAGCAATCCACTGTAAGCAGCAAAATTACAGGGAAAGCACCAACAAGCCGGTAAAGGTTCCCTCCAACAAGAACCAAGCCTACAGCTCACTCTTTTTGCTCCTAAAATGATTAGTAGTAGAATAAGTAAAGGCTTATACATCCAGGTCCAATAGTCTTCCCTATTGTACCCGTACAAGCCTATCTTGGTCCGATAGTCAATCTATTGCGACGCTTCGGTTCGTCCCAATGAGAGGATCCCCACCAGAAAGGCCCAACACGTCTCTCTAATCCCATCTACCCATTGCGCTGATACATCCTCAAAGGCCCAAAGCGCCTACGAGAGCATCGTACCCGTGCACGCCTAGACAGACACCTACCTCGCCGACTCCTCCTCCGCAACGCAAGGACCCCTTGGTGCGACCTACCGCGACGTCCCGGTTCCCCTACAGGCTAACGACATGACAATGAATTACAGGGAGTTCTTCCAAGGGAGGGGCCCCTTTGGGGATGGTCCGGCTAGATGAGATGTCTACCAAGCCATCTACACTCTCTTCACTGAAGCGGAAGGGGACCGGCTCCTCCCCCTCCTTCTGGATATCTTCGACGCACAAGCCATTGGCGGCTTGGGTATCTTCCAGGAAGACGCAGCGGGGGTGGACCGGCTCCGTGTCATCCATGGCCTCCGCCGATACCCAGGCACCATCACACAGCCCTCAGTCAACCGGGGCCGCTCCTTTGGCTACATTGATGACTTAGTGGGCCAGGAAGGTGAGCTGGTGCAGGTGGATGCCACACTGCTGTCCAGGGGGGCCGCCAGCCAAGTGTATCTTATGGCCCATCACGAGGCTGCAATAGCCCAAAACCTGGAGCAAGATTACATCCCTGCTATCCCAGCAGGGATGGCCCACACCGAGATGCTCCAAGCTCACAAGGTGTGCTTCCTCCTCTTTGAAGTTGTCCCTCTGGTGTTGTGTCGAGGCCTCACACCCAAACAGGCCTTCCAAGTCCTCCACCCCCACATCCTCCAGCAAGGACTGGTGGAGGTCTGCAAGCCCCTTCTGGACACACTACGAGCGGTGGGTACACAGCCCACTACCCTCCTGGGCACCATCCGGCTCTTAGAACCGGGCCCTTCTTTCCGCGCAGAGGCCAGCCTCCGTGCATACATGAAGCAGAATGTCCTCCTATGCAACCTTCCCAACTTAAACTCAACACCAGCCGGCCCTACACTCACAGCAGCCTTTGCTGCACTCACAGACAATCAACTTCGGCTGAGTGAGAACCTGAACCAAAGAAGACAAGAATCCTCCAAGCTGCACACGGTCAGGGAGGTGTGGGGGCCCCTTTACACTGAAAGACTCCTCCTCCTCTGTGGAAAAACAGCTGAAGCAGATCTGCCCCCTATCTACGCTGCCTGGGCCAAAAAGAGCAAACATGAGAAGACCCACATGATCCTCCAAAGCCAAGTAGCCACAGATGCCTACAACATTTGGCATCCAGGCGCCGCTTATTACCACAGCCGTCCTCAAGAGATTTCAAGACTGCAATTTCTACGGAACCAGCCCCTTCGGTGTAGCAGATGGAATCCTCCCCCTAGCCTTCACTCCTCCAGGAGGATCCGCCGCTACCCTGAAGAGGGAACATGAGGAAGCTGCCACTGTGGCAGCCTCTGATACCATGATTTCCACACAAGGCAACTCCCTCTCACTCAAAGACTCCCTTGAACTACAAAAAACCAAGGCCTACATCCCCTTGGACCGGACTGAAGCCACCACCCAGCTGAAAAGCTACCTGGCTTTCCTGGCCACAATCTTAGGCGCCACACATGATGTGGTGAAGAGGTATCAACAGGGTCTCTCCCGCCTAGAATGGCAACAAATGCCCCTCCGTAGGGCCATTGCAGATGAAGTGGGAGAGCGCATCACCCCAGCAATTGTTGTGTACTACTTCCAAGTCAGAGTAAGGGGTTGGCTGGAAGAACAATGGGAATCTGACCTCACGCTCCCCTCCCCAGACTTTGGAGAAGACATCCATAGGTTCCGAATGACCCAGAACCTCAATTGGCTCCCAAATGTGTCAAATGTTGATGCCTTGAGAGCCCTCCAGCAGCCTACCCCTCCACAGGAAGGGCCTTCCGGCAGCCCTCCATCTCCATCTCCCACCAACGGTGTGTGCGCGCGTGTGTGTGTGTGTGTGTGTGTGTGTGTGGAGGAGCCAAGCGTCCACCCAACAACCACGATCAGCGGCGCAATCCTACCAGAGATCCCAGATTATCTGACCAATCCAATCCCATCACCGCTAAGATCAAGAGCAAAGCGATGAGATTGGTCATTTCTTCCATGAAAGCCAAAGGCAAACCACCTCTTAAATGCCCCGATGGCAAAGAACGCTGCCATTCCTGGCACATCAGAGGTCGCTGCTTCACAGGCTGCCGCCACATTCATGACCATGCCGACATCACTCCAGCAGAGCAAGATCTGCTCTGGGGATGGTGCCAAGAGGCCTATGCTGCCTGAAGCCCCGGCAAGCGCCATCAAATCGGCGCCGAGCCCCCTTCCCTGCGATTCTCCATGGGGGCCTCCAGTATCCACTACTCTCCTCCTCCCACGGGGGCGCCTTCTCTCCCACCATCTCCCCGCCCCACTCCCCCCCGTACCCCGCCGTCTCTCCTTCCCTGCCATTCCCCGCCTTTCCCCAGCTTCACTACTCCCCAACACTTACTCCGCCCACAGCTCCCCCGCGACCTAGGTAAGCCCCGAACACGCGTTGTCCCCCCCCCCTGTCTGCACCCCTTTCCCCTCCAATGGCGCCATCCCTCGCCCCATCGAGACCTCCCGGCTACGCGCTGGGACCTTTCCCTGGCCGCGGCAACGCGCTGGGACCTCCACCCAGCGCCTTGCTGGGACTTCCACCCCGCGACTTGCCGGGTAATCCACCCAGCGCCTTGCTGGGTCCTCCACCCAGCGCCTTGCCGGGACCTCCACCCCCACCCAGCGCCTTGCCGGGACCTCCACCTCCACCCAGCGCCTTGCTTGGACCTCCACCACCCAGCGCCGTGCCGGGACCTCCACCTCCACCCAGCGACTTGCTGGGATCCCCTCCCCGCGACGCGCGGGGACCTCCGCCTGGCGCCACGCTGGCCCCATCCACACCCTACCCTCCCGACCAACTCGATGCGCATATCCTCCAAGCCATCGCCGCCTATCACCAAAGCGCCAGCTGGGCGGACTTCATTCAGACAATCCGGGGGCAGGGGGACATACAGCCCCTTGTAGGCAGCATCCCACACCCCGCAGGGGCCCTCCTTGCACGCTTCCGGCAGGAAGGCACCCCTGCCTCCATGATTGGACCCCCTTGGAACCCGGCCCGCATTGCGGAGGCCCTCTCCTGCGGGCCCCACCAATCCTCCCACCACGGTATCGACTTCCTTTGCGACGAGTATGCCAACATAATGGACAAACAGCAATGGACTGTCCTCCTGGCTAGCCTCATCCAAGGCCTTCCCAACCTCCGGCTCAGTCCTCTGGGGCTAGTACCCCAGCGAGGGCGGCGCCCTCGTATGATCTCTGACTACACCTACTCGGACGTCAACCAAGACACAATCCCCCTTGCCCCTGCCAAAGCCATGCAGTTTGGCCGGACACTCCCAAGACTCCTCACCAAGCTGCACCGCGCCATCAACAGGTTTGGTCCAGTGTATATGTCAAAGATTGACTTAGCAGATGGCTTCTACCGTGTCCAGTTACACCCGGATGACACCATGGAACTCAGAGTGCTGTTCCCTTCCAGGCGAGGCGAGCCTCCCCTCATTGGCATCCCCCTCACCAACCCTATGGGGTGGAAATCCAGTCCTCCCAACTTCTGTGCCTTCACTGAAACCATTGCAGACTTGGCCAATGCCACTCTCGCCACCGGGCTAGCCAAGGCCCGGATCACCCCCCATTGGCTGGATCTTCCCTCTGAAGCCACACCCGACGCGCCTCACGCGCCTCCCGCTTCACCCGCTCCAGCCACGCCCGTAGCCCCCCATACGACGCCTCATATTCCCCTTCCTCATAGCACCACTCCCAACAAGTCGCCGGTTCGCTACTGGGATGTCTATGTGGATGACTTCTGTGGCCTTGCCCAAGGCAACCAATGGACCAGACGCGCCATCAAGAGGGTGCTCTTCCAATCCCTGGACAAAGTCTTCAGGCCACCCGATGCCACGGACACTCCCTTCAGACAGGAACCAGCTTCCCTCAAGAAAATGCGCCAAGGGGATGCCACGTGGACCACCAAGAAAGTTATCCTTGGCTGGCTCATCGATTCCATCACCAAAACAATAAGCCTGCCTCCCCATCGGGTGGACCGCCTACAGGAAATTCTTCATTCTATCTCACCCAACCAGCGCCATGTCCCAATCAAACAATGGCACCAAGTCCTTGGGGAACTCTGGTCGATGGCCCTCGCCATTCCTGGCGCCATTGGCCTCTTCTCAATTCTCCAGGAAGCCTTTTGAAACCCAGACCCGGGCAGGCAGCGCCTCCGGCTCACCAAGCGCGTCCATAGCTTCCTTCAAGACTTCCAATGGCTGGCCAATGATCTCGCCAACCGGCCTACTTCCCTTGCCAAACTAGCGCCAGACACCTTCCCAGCCACTCTTGGCGCTTGTGATGCCTCTGGTCTTGGCATGGGGGGCATCCATTTTGTCCCCCTTCCAAATGGCGCCGTGCAGCCCATCATGTGGAGGCACGCTTTCCCCAAGTGGGTCTCCTCCCAGTTGGTCACCTTTGACAACTCCAAGGGCACCATCAACAACAGTGACCTCGAGCTGGCTGGCTCCATTGCCCCTAATGATGTCCTTGCTCAAGCCGCCTGTGTCCAGTCCAGAACCATCCACAACTGCTATGACAACACAGCCGCTGTATACTGGCAAAGAAAAGGCGCCACCACTACTACAGGGCCTGCAGCTTACCTCCTTCGCATTCAGTCCCTACACCAGCGGCTCCACCAATATGTACCCCTCAGGGATTACATCCCAGGCCCAGTCAATAACCTGGCTGACCTCCTCTCTCGCTCTAACCTCTCTGACACTGCCCTCCTCCATCATTTCAACACCTCCTACCCCCAGGACTTGCCCTGGATCTTATGTCCCCTGAGGCCTGCCATGCATTCCGCTCTGACCTTGGCTCTATCCAGAAGACCATGCACGCTTCAGTCACTGAACTCTATGCCAAGCGCAAGGATGTCCATTGGAATCAATGGGTTCAATTCTGTTTGTCTCAAGGCTTTGAACCCACCCTCCACTCGGTTCAAGATCCCATCCCCATCCTCCAAGTCTTTGCCAAACACCTCCATGATGGCCGACTCTCCTGTAGCCACAAGCCCCTTAGATCTCGCACAGTATTGGACACCATCAGGTCAGTTGGTCAGACGCTGGCCCGCTTGGGGGCCAAAGACCCACAAACCAACTCTACCAGCAGTCTTGACTTCAGGCTAACCGCCCAGTTCAAGGCCTATGCCAAACTCGACCCAGCCCCCTGCAGGGTCAAGCCCGTCCCCATCACTCTTGTCATGCATGCGCTCCGATTTGCATACCATGACTACCCTTCCCCATCCAGACAGGCTCTTGCCAACATGATCTGTATAGCCTTCTTCTTCTGTCTCCGCCCTGGGGAGTACACTGGTACTACCAGGGATGATCAAGCCTTCCACCTAAAGGAGGTCACCTTCTATCTGGGCTCCAAAATCGTCCACCATGATGGCCCTGCACATGAGCTTCTTGCTGCTACCTCTGTCACCCTCACCTTCACCACACAGAAGAATGGGGACAAAGGTGAAGTGGTGGCTCATGCCAGGAGTGGTGACTCCCTCTGCTGCCCTGTGGCAGTGTGCGCTCGCCAGGTACTCCATCTCAGGCGATGCTGCACTAGCACCCACCCCTTCAGCCCATCCCTCAAGCTTGCCAGTTACTTTGACCAAGGGGTTCTCACACTGGTTCGCGCAGCAACTGTCACTTCCCCCATGAGAGTTTATGCCGAGACCCTCTACCACACAACTGGCATCTCCCCTGCAGCTATCTCTGCCCGCTCCCTTCGAGCGGGAGGGGCTATGGCCCTTCTCCAGGGCAAATGTGATTCTAATGTCATCAAGCTCCTTGCCCGATGGCACAGTGATTGCATGATGAGGTACTTGCATCAGCAGTCCCTCCCCATCTTCAAGAATCTTGCCTCTGCCATGTCCTTCCTGCCTGACGAGTGGGTGCCGGCCGCGGCCCCCACCCCCCCTGGCAGCTCTTTCTGATCCCCTTATGGGGACTCCTCCTCTCTGAATCCTCCCTGATGATTCTCCCACCCTCACTGTCCCTCCATGCCCCCTCCAGGTTCATCTCCAGCCAGCTCCCACCCTGTTGCCTATGGCCCATTGGCAGAAAAGGCTTAACAGCCAAAGCTGTGCGCCGGTGTGTGTGGGCAAAGCAAGGGACCGGACCAGCCTGCAAAAACTAGCCACAGGCTGGCACTTCCCGGATCCCCCTCTAGCATTGCTTAACCCACCAATCACACCTATGAACAAAAAACACTGCACATCCAGTACTACAAGTAGGTAGGCTAGTGAGGCTATCACAAACGTAGTGAGTGATAGTTGATGTAGCAAACCGAATGTAAGGAATGGTGTTGTCGGCAAAAAATACGGACTTTGTCGGCATCAAATTCGATTGAAAAAGCCGACAAAACAAAACGATGACCGAGGTGCGGGAAGACAATACAAGATACGAATATCCCAAAGACCAAAGCTTAGAATCAAACGCACCTCCACTACATGAGAATCCCTAAGTGGTAAAAATGATATCACTTAGGACTACAAACGAAAGGGGTTAATTGGTTAGAAACAAGACACATCCAATGACCTGACCGATAAGTAAACACTTGGAACGCTTCAGTAAATTCAGAAGAATCTACTTGATATGCTGTGGGGAAATTACTTATTGCAATCAAGTAAATCAATACCGATTCCGAATGGGCCTCATCTATCTCAAATACCACGAACAAGCATACGCCCCATCGGATAAAACACTTAACCCCGTAAATGACCAATACCATCAAATGACCGATACAGTAAGACCGACACAACGCTAATACAGCAACAGCAACAATGGTATCGGTACAATGAAGACCGAATAACCGGGGAAGATCTCTACCATGTAAAATACAGCAGAGAGCCCCGATACAGTAAAAATACACAGTAAAAATAAGAGCCTCTCCCTGAGCTCACATCTCTTTAAATTTTAACATCATATACCTTTGGTCGATTTTTAGAGTTACAACAGGTTATAGAGCCCTTATAACTTACACTAACAAGTGTATACCTTAAGCTACCCATCTCCGCCCCGTACAGCACCTCCACTGTCGGTTACAGCCAGAGTATACTTGGTACAGGACTCGCATCGCCAGGCTGTATCAATAGACCTCCCCCCCGCCTCTCTCTTTCTTCCTTTCTTTCTCCTCCTTACTCGCGTATCAAGGGGTGTATACAGATCCTTCTACCAAGAATCTTCTTCTGTAATACACGACCAAACAGCGTACATATCAAGGGGTGTATCTACAGATCCTTCTACCAAGAATCTCCTTCTGTAATACACATCGACGTTTCGACGCCCAAACGGTTAGAATAACACGTTCCTACGATTTTGACGATCGAACGATTACGATTACATTGAAACGAGATAAAGACCACTGTCGTCTTTAATACAAGCCCATTGCACCGGACAAGCCGATTGCAATACTCCATTTTTTTTCCGCGTCCATCACCCACATTCAAGGACGATCGACGATTCGAATACGATCGAACGTCCACTTCGACACTGCTACCAATCAAAGATTCGATACAACGGACGACGACTTAAACAATGCCGCCAGCACCTCCATTTGACTGAAATCAAATCCAGGAAATTGCAATCCGGTTTGGGACATTCAACACCAAAGGCAATGCCCACAAACATGAGGCCTTTGTCCATTGACTTTGCTTTTTCAGGAACCAAATCCTCCAACAGTAAACGGCAGCGCGATTATGTAGGTATTCATGGTGAGACAGCTTGCATTCTCATCACAGATCACTACACAAATATGAAATATGGTGACACCAGGATATCCAAAGCTGCACCTCTTCATTGGCTTGAACACTTTTTCAGTCAGCATAACCCCACTTGCTCCAACAAGTATGTGATAGTGGATCAAGGTGGCGAACTTTATCACAATCCTGACATCCGAAACCTCTTCTCTGCTTTTGGATACTCCATATTCCCCACTGGTGCTGATGCTTCCCATCAGAACGGCACCGTTGAAAGAGCGCACCAAACTCTAGCTAACTCAATGAGAACCATGCTTAGTGGTGCCAACCTACCAATCAAGTTCTGGCCCTTTGCGTTCTACCACGCACTGCACTTGTCCAATGCCTTCCCTGAAGGTAACCAACCCCATTCGTCCTTGGAATTGGCAACTGGTCACAAGGAAAATCTCAGTAATTTCAGAACCTTCGGATGCAGAGTTTGGGTGAGACCTCCAGGCAAGCGACCAGTCAAGCTCAAGCCTAACGCCAGAAAAGGCATATTCCTAGGTTTTGTACCATACACTACCAGAAACATTCTTTGGTATGATACTGAGACACACAGAGTCAAGATTGCCACCCATGTCAGATTTGATGAAGGCATGAATGACTTGCCCCTTGTTGATCTCCCCACGAATGTCAAGCACCTGCTCAGGACTGATGACAACCTTCAACTGCCACCAGAGCCCACTGAGGTATCATCCAGTACTTTCCAGTTTTCCATCTCACCATTTGCAGACCTCACCAATCTCAGGCTCTCCGCTTCAGGCTCCTGTCATGATCAAGCATTTGGTCTCCGGTATGCCAATGATTCACTCCTTGGCAGAGCCTATGTCACTGATATTCTTCCCAAAAACCCTGCCTCCAAGCGCTACTCCTCTCATAAGAAGTCCCTTTCCAAGCTCAGAGGCGCTTATATTGTATCTATCAATTACAATCGTGTGTTTACTGCTGCTGATGTTACAACAGCCTTGCATCAATCACACGCTCGAGGAGTGCGGGATTCCATAGATACCCCTATTACTTTTGCACTTGAAGAAAAATTACCTATGAAAGAAGTCAGGAAACACTCAAATGAATATGGACTATTTGCTCCGAACACTTCTTGGAAGGAACCCACTGATGAAGAAGACCCACCATTCTTAGAACGGCTTTCATCCATCAACACTATTAAGCGAATTGACACCAAATACAAGCACATCATCCAATCAATAATCAACCAGGTTGATAACACTGAAGCACTCCATGCTTCCATCCAACAACACTTGGCACCAACTGAGGATGACATGGATGTTGTCATTCCCACTATTGATATCGCGTCACTCAGAGCCATCACCAAGCTTCATAAAGCCGGCAATCATGCATTACCCCTAGATGCAGATTCACTACCGACTGAACAAATTGAACTCTTAATCAAGACTATCGATTCAAAAGCAACTACACCAGAAGAACAAGCACTAGGGCACTTCACTTGCAGAAACCTCAAGCCGTTATCAACACGGACTGAATGGGAAGCTGGAGAGCGCAAACAACTTGATCAGTTTGAAGACTTAGAAATGTTTGGATCACCAATTCCATATCCTAAGAATCCAGATGCCATTATTCTCAGACCCCATTGGCAATACAGTGTCAAAAGGAATGGTGTCAGACGAGCAAGACAGTGCTGCAATGGAAGCAAATATGCAGCTCCAACCCTGCATGCCATTGCCATGTCATACTCATCATGTGTTGAACATCCCATCCAAAGGTTATTCTTTGCTCTTGCTGCAAGCCTCAACCTCAAAGTCAACGGGGGTGATGCTGCAGACGCCTATGCGCATAGTCCAGGGCCCAACATCCCTACATATATGACTATTGATGATGCATATGCCGAATGGTATAAACACAAGCACGGCACAGACATAGACAGAAGAATGGTGCTTCCTGTCCTTTGAGCACTCCAAGGCCATCTAGAATCTGAAAGACTTTGGGAAACCCACATCAACAAGATCCTGAGAGGCCCTGATCTCAACTTCAAGACCACCACACATGACAGGACAATCTATACAACAGTCTTTGAGGGTGAAACAGTCTACATGCTGAGACAAGTTGATGACTTTACGCTGGCTTGCACATCAGAATCCATATCGGACAAGATCTATGACATCATTGGAGAAAAATTGAAGCTACCTAAAGAAGATGTTGTTCCCTTCACAAAAATGGGATTGCTTGAGGACTTCAATGGGATTGATATCAAACAGACAGCTGATTATATTGAACTGTTCTGTGCCAATTACATCAACCAAATTATGACATCCCATGGTTGGGAAACTGATTCAAAAATGAAGCCACACTCAAAACCATCGGCGCCATTATCAACTGAAGTGCTGAGCCAACTACAGTCACATACAAATGGACCTTTAGAAGGCACCAAGGAACACGCTGATTTACAATCCACATCTGGTTTCTCCTACAGGACACTCTTGGGTGAAATGATGTTTGCATATGTCAGTTGTCGGCCAGACATTGGGTATGCAGTAACCCTGATGTCAAAATACAGCTCCAATCCCACTGTTTTTCACTATTCCAGTCTGAAGAACATAGCTTGCTACCTCAGAACAACCAGATCATGGGATATTAGATTCTACAGACCAAATGCTGAGCCATCTCTGCCTCCAGGGGTACCATACAACGATGCAGTCCAAGATGCAGTGCTCCCCAAATACCCTGAAGATATCAAGCAAAAAAAATTGATGCGTTTTGTCGATGCAGCATATGGGAATGATCCGAAACATTGCAGATCCACCACAGGCTATGTATTTACCTATGCTGGTGGAGCAATTGTTTATTGATCCAAAGCTCAGTCACTGACTGCGCAGAGTTCCACAGAAGCTGAGTTCATTGCTGCAGTTACGGCAGCCAAAACAGCCAGATATCTCAGGTCTATACTCAAGGAACTAGGATTCATTCAGGTTGGGCCAACTCCGATCTATGAAGACAATGTGTCAGCAATCGAAATCATCAATGCCCAGAAGCCAACTGAAAGAACCAGGCATATTGAAATCAGGTTCTTTGCGATTCAAGCTTGGAAGGAGAATGGCGAAATCAAGATGATTCATATTCCTGGAGTTATCAACCCAGCTGATGATCTAACCAAACCATTGGGATGGATCTTGCACGCTCGACATGTAAGATATATCATGGGACACTACCCAAGTTAAATCGTTTGATCGCTTTGATTGACCGCCGGATCTCACTCTACGGTCGCGTCCGAATTGTTAGAACAATTTCATATTACAATCACGTTGATTTGATTTGATTTGATTCGATTGATCGATCCATTGAACAAAACTTCTATCCGACCAAGGTTAAATATACTCCGACAGTAATCCAACGTCGAGTGAACATGTTGGATCAAGGGGTGTGTTGTTGGCGAAAAATACGGACTTTGTCGGCATCAAATTCAATTGAAAAAGCCGACAAAACAAAACGATGACCGAGGTGCGGGAAGACAATACGAGATACGAATATCCCAAAGACCGAAGCTTAGAATCAAACGCACCTCCACTACATGAGAATCCCTAAGTGGTAAAAATGATATCACTTAGGACTACAAACGAAAGGGGTTAATTGGTTAGAAACAAGACACATCCAATGACCTGACCGATAAGTAAACACTTGGAACGCTTCAGTAAATTCAGAAGAATCTACTTGATATGCTGTGGGGAAATTACTTATTGCAATCAAGTAAATCAATACCGATTCCGAATGGGCCTCATCTATCTCAAATACCACGAACAAGCATATGCCCCATCGGATAAAACACTTAACCCCGTAAATGACCAATACCATCAAATGACCGATACAGTAAGACCGACACAACGCTAATACAGCAACAGCAACAATGGTATCGGTACAATGAAGACCGAATAACCGGGGAAGATCTCTACCATGTAAAATACAGCAGAGAGCCCCGATACAGTAAAAATACACAGTAAAAATAAGAGCCTCTCCCTGAGCTCACATCTCTTTAAATTTTAACATCATATACCTTTGGTCGATTTTTAGAGTTACAACAAATGGTAGTGCCACGTGGAACGTACGACGCACGTACGAACCAAAGAACACCCTTGAGTATGCAAGATCTCACTGTATCACCAACGTAGGTACGAACGCTACGATCACTCCTCACCGCATGCAGCAATCCACTGTAAGCAGCAAAATTACAGGGAAAGCACCAACAAGCCGGTAAAGGTTCCCTCCAACAAGAACCAAGCCTACAGCTCACTCTTTTTGCTCCTAAAATGATTAGTAGTAGAATAAGTAAAGGCCCACCACGCCCGCCCGCAGAAAAGGCTTAACAGCCAAAGCTGTGCGCCGGTGTGTGTGGGCAAAGCAAGGGACCGGACCAGCCTGCAAAAACTAGCCACAGGCTGGCACTTCCCGGATCCTCCTCTAGCATTGCTTAACCCACCAATCACACCTATGAACAAAAAACACTGCACATCCAGTACTACAAGTAGGTAGGCTAGTGAGGCTATCACAAACGCAGTGAGTGATAGGCGATGAGGAGGACACTGACAACAGCTGATCACCTATAAGTAAATTGGACCAATCAGAAGACAGTGTTAGATCAATGACTCAATCAACCAACAGAATTGCACGCATTAGCACACTATGAAGGTATCAATAGATATCTTCAATACTCACTCATCCGATACTTTATTACCCCGGAGTATTATTTAAGCATTTGTATCTAACCAATACCGGTGGGATAAGATTAATTCTTTAGGGTTCCGTGGCCATAGTACCGGTAGCTACTGATTTCAATAAATAAATAAGGTATTAAACACAACCTTGTCTGATTTCTACGTCGTATCGCCTCTCCTCTTGTACGGTAAGTCAAAGCCCAACTGGCGTTAATGTAGTAGTAGGGTATGTACTACTTCGTACTTCTAGTAGTGAAAAGATTGGTGATGTATTCAAGTAGATTCTAAAATTGTGAGTATTAGGGTTAAAGTGATATTCGGATCGCACCTCTATCGGCCTCTGATTTCAATAGTCATATGCGCCCGTTGAATCAGGTCAAATAGGTGCGTAGCTTAGGCCAGTTGACAACAGTGACTTATTTGGCCGGTCAGTTGTCGTACGTCATAGTCTGTCCGTACGCCCGCGTGATTTCTAGAGTCCCCGTATCTTTGTGGTAGTGATAGTATACTAGTAGAAGACGATACCTATCTCGCAGATCTCATTTTTTCTTTCTCGTCAACACCATCGCACCACATGCACCTCATGGCCAGCTTAATTAGCCTTGCTCCACTCATTGGCTTGGTGAGCAAATCAGCAATATTTGTCTCGCCTGGCTCTTTCGCAATCCAGATACTTCCTCCTGCTATACATTCCCTTGCTTTATGATAAGAAGCTATGCTGTTGTGCTTCTTATTACAGGGACTTTGTGGCCGTGTAGTTGTTCACCACAGAATCGTTATTGCAATGGATAGATATTGGTAGGGCCTTCAATAGGTATTCCCATCACCCACAGCTTATATCTTAGCCCTTCAACCATTTCAATTGCAAGAACCCTGAGAGCAACAATTTCAGACCCAAATGTATATGTTTCAACTGTTGTTTGTCTTTTAGAGAACCACAAGTTAGGTGCCCTTTTAAGGAAAATGATGATGCATAGTAGCCTTGCATCCCGCATGGTCTGCGTCCACAAAACATGTAATTATAACAGCCTTTCCACATGGCTCAGGCACAGCTGGAGGCAATAGCTCTTTTTAATAGAACCAAAACAGTAAATAGTTATCTTAATCTTTTATCTGTTATCTGTTAAATTTACCTCGTCAGAAAGAGTTATTGATAAGATTATGAGCCGGATCGTTTTTGGATCATATTCATCTCCCAATTGCTAATCTGTACGTCCAAGAACTGTTTCTCTACCCCCCGCGGGCTATTGCGCGGTATTTTTAAAATTCTTGACCCTATTTTTAAAATTTCCTATCTTTTTAGGTCGCGTGTCTACTAAAATACCTCGCGCGTCGCACACCTTTTTTTTTCAGACAATATCTCGTCACTCCTCAAATAAAATAACTATTTTAGGGTTAAGGATATCATATTCTTTTCGTGACAAGCACTATTTTGTGTAAAACTTATGCACGAATGACTATTTTCATCTTCTCAACTTTTCTGTTGACTGTACTGGCTGTGCACTACTAAGCATATTGTACGCGGAATGTTGCAATCATCACTACTAAGTAGTAATGCATTTACTGTACGGACCATTTTTGCAATCGAAGTATGGTAGTAAGGAAATCTACTGTACAAGAAAAGACATCACACACAAAATAATACATTTAATTTTTTCCTTTCAACGATTCATCTTTTCGACCTCCGTCCTTTCGACCCATTCTACTGATATTTTCCTTCAAACAACTCAGCAACATCATGCCTCCTGTTATCAAAACCTCTATTCTATTCTACTGCTATGGTTGCTGGGATAAGAAAGGAAAAAATCCAAGGAGTTTTTAGGATATAAATCCATATCAAATGGTAACTTGAAATACGTCTCCACCGGCCTAAGAAAACATCTCTGGCATAGAGATACGTGCCGGGATCTTTACCATAGTCAGGGTCTAATTAAACAAAAGATCTATAACTTCTCCACCTCTATCAAAGTGCAGCCTACCTTGCCGTCTGTTCAACATTCTCTGTCAGATTTTGGGATGACTATGACACAAAACGGTCCATCTGTTCCCCCTTCCCCTCTCTCCCACCATACCGTCACAAGTCAATCAGCCACAGGTCTTCATTCTGTTCCAAACCAACAGATTGTACATGACGATGTCTTTTTACCGCCAATTGATCGGAATGCCATTGAATCTTACATGGCTGTTTCTGCTGTTCAAGATGAAGATACATTCCCGCTGAATAATGATATCAACAATTCCGATGATGAGGATGACGATGTCGATGACGTAAATGAAAATAACGACAACAATTCTACCAACAACATAGATTGTGGGGACAACAAAGAAGATCACACTAATGGTTCTGATGTTAACGTCGATACTGCTCAGCAAGCCCCTCCACCACCATCTTTGCATGAAACCATTAATCTGAATGAAAGAGAGGAGGCATTTCAAAGCCACACAAAACTACCGCTGCCCCATCATCTTCTTGCAGAATTGGAACTCATGAATTTAATGGCCAGACATAAATTGCCACTGAACACATTCAAATCAATTTTCCAGTGGGCAAAGAAAAGTCAAATCAGACCGGGTTTTGATTTTTGCGATGCCAAAATTAGATCTCGGAAAGCAATTTTTGACAATCTCCAATCCAATCTTGGTCTTTCTGATATGAAATTTCATCCTCATATACTGAATTGGTTACCTGATAATAAGCCCACTCAGGTGTATGTCCGTTCTTTTAAGGATGCCATTTATTCTCTACTTTCTGACCAGCAGCTAATGATAGAAGAAAACCTCTCCTTTCCCGACTATTCCACCCCTCTATCTCCTGACAATAATCCTGAGTCGAATCCTCATTCTGTAATCTCAGAATTGCATCACGGCTCGTGGTGGCCATCTTCTTGGAAAGAAATTTGCAATCCCAATTTGCAAGAAATTCTTGTTCCTATTATATTTTACATGGACGGCATATCTTTGGATGCACACGGACGGCTTACGTTAACACCATTGAACATGACACTCGGTATCTTTAATGTGGAGACCCGCTCTTGACCTGAAGCATGGACAACTATTTACTTCCATCCCGACCCCAAATGGGAGTCAACCAGACACTCTCGTCCTGCCACTTCGAAGGAAAAAATTCAGAATCTTCACAATGGTTTGGTAGTAGCGTTTTGTTCCTTCAAAACCGCGTGTAACAAAGACGGTGGTATCGAGTGGAATTATCTTCCGCACGCAAATCAACAGTGGAAGGTAAAAATGAAATTTGCCATTGCCTATGTTATTGGCGACACAGAACTTCACGATAAATTGTGTGGAAAATACGGTTCCTTCAATAAGGGTGTCATGCGGATGTGCCGTCACTACAACTGTTATTCTACGAACATAAACATTCCTTCTGTTCAACCTGCAACAAAGAAGTGGTTGCCTGTTGATTTCCATTGTTTTCCCGGCACTGATCTAAACGATATCAATAAGAACTTCAAAAACAACTCTCATCACAATATCAGGAATGTATTTCATGATCTATGCTTTGGTACGAATCAGAACAACATTCATTTTGCAACTCCCGGTGAATGTTTGCACATGCACCAGCTTGGTACTGCCAAACGGGCCGTCAAGTCAATTGAATTGTTGCTCCGCGGAAGTGTTCCATGTGTTTATGCCCCCAATTTGAAGCATGGCGTGGCTGTTGCTAACAGTATTGGCCATTTAGCACAACGGTACGGTGGTTTGTTATCACGCCAGTCTGATAGAGATTTTCCTCGCACCAAATTTGGGACTCAGCTTTTATCAACCACAAAGAAAGAAGGGCATGATTTCTCTGGAATGCTTATTTCTCTTCTGATCGCTATGGTTTCCAAACATGGATCTGACATTATTGGTGACCATCGTTTCGTAAAGAAACAGATAGAGGTAATTCAGCTAATTCTATCGATGGAAGAATTTCTTAAACACGGTCAGATGAAATATGCTTCCTTAAAGAATCTCCCAAAAACAATCGTGCACTTTATCAATTGTATAAACTCAACATGTCACAGGAAAGGGATGAGAACAAAACTAATCAAGAATCACCTGTACTTTCACCTACCAGATTATATCTCTTTATGGGGAAGTCCTGCAGGCTGGGATAGTCCTCCTAATGAGTCTCACCATAAAACTGAGATTAAAGCTCCTTCCAAGAACACGCAAGGTAATGCTGCATCACTAATCAATCAAAAAGCCAATCGAAAGTCCGAGAAAATGATGCTAAGCCAGGCAACATATCACTACAACTTGAATCCGCCTGACCCTCCTCCAATTGAACGTCATGATGGTGGCGGTTCTCATTTTCAAATAATGAGAACCGAGAATGGGGAATCAACAATGAAGTGGCTTCGTTCTATGAACAAAACCAAACCATTTTTTCCTTCTGACATACTTGACTTTGTTTGTGATTCTGTGCTACCTTTATTGGAGAATCCTTTGCACATTTGTGGAGTTACAGAACACAATCGTTACGATGTTGCTTGTGGTTCTAATTTTATATTTTGCTCGCATCCTTCATATAGATCGGACAGTTCTCTGCTCAACTTCGTATGGATGGATTGGTGTTTGATGAAATTGGACTTTGATTTGAATAACAATCCCAAGCTCATACCGTGCCATCTGCTATGCTTTTTAACTGTACAGAATTTGAAGCAGCCATACAGTAGTATTGGTGGCTATCCAATTGATACAAACGGAATGTATGCTGTGGCTCGTCGGTTTCAAGATGAGCCAAAGAAAACAGCTTCTGAATTTGTCAAACGTGGTCGCCTCATGAATTCTCTCTACCTATTTCATGTCAACACTATCCATTCTGAGCTGGCAGTTGTCCCAGAGCAAGGAAAAGACGGCTGCATAACCAATTGTGATTGGCTAGTGATATCGAATCGGATCTCATGGCTCGATTTCTTTGAAAGCAAAAATGCTGCTACACCACGGTCTTACAAATGTTTGTACAATGCATGCACACTACAGGACAACATCCAGTTGGAACCATTTGAGATGGCATTGAATGATAACAAATCCAGTGATTATCTATCCAGTTCAGAGAGTGATAGTTCTGACAGCAGTTGCAATTGAGTAGCGAGGGTGAATGTAACGGCTAACTTTAAATTATTGTTTAATATTATTATAGAGGCTTAGCTCTAAGCACAGTTTTGCGAGATACATATGCACTCATAATATAACAGCCTTTGTATTTCGGATTCGAACAGCTATGTAATACTAATGGATTGAAGAATAGAGTATCGCCTGACCTCAATGGAACTTTCACTCCATACGTGGGGAAGACAAAGTAATAAAGCACCTCGTCATCACTTACATGTTTTGGAGCAAAAACCATCAGCCTTGTATAGAACATATCGGCATCAATATGGCATTTTGAGTGATAATCCTTTCCAATAGACAAGGCCGTTGCGTGATGGTCGATTGCATTCAGTGTTGTACGACTAACAACCTCATTCATCACAGTCGTTTCAAGGTTGACAAATTTGGACATTGGAGTTGAACAAAGCTGCATTTCCTTCACAATGTGTAGGGCTTTCTGTTCAAGGTTGTCTTTTGTTGTCAAGTCCACATTGTTTTTGAAAACGTACACACCATTTCCTGATTTCAATCGATTTGGTCTCATCCCAATAATAGCATATCCACTGTTTACACTGTCACATTTGGTTCCTCGGCCTATTTTGGGTTTAGATTCAACAATCTGCCCAGCGAATGTTCTTGTGATTTCTATATTTTTGGGAGTACCCAAGCGTTGTTTTGCGAATTGAGTGGAAGCTTTTGCAAAGATTCTCAATGATGGTTCTGATTTGGTGAACGCTAGAACAAACTTCTTGTCGGTACTATCCAATGTTTTGAAACTGTCAATAGACACAGCCTGTGCCAAAGAATATTTCTTCTCTCCAACTGTTGTCCAACCCCAATTTGTATCCATGAATTTTCCTATAAACCCATTTTTGTTAACTGTTTTCAATGTTATTTCCTCGACATGTTTGAAAATTGCATTTGGATTCGACGCTGATTCCTGTCCCCTTCTGCTGTCTTGTTAGGTTTTATCGGAGACAATTGATCGTAAGTTTGGTGGATTGTTGACGATGGTGACGGTGCTGCGTTTTTGAGAAATTTTGAAGTCATTTTCTTTCTACATGTCGTCCCACGTTTCCTCTTTGATTTTTGCTTGATTGCTTTTGCTGGCAATTGCTTTGTTGTTGTTTTGAATCCCATTGCACCGGGTGCCATTCTTGTCTGACAATCGATGGTTCCTAGTTGGTTCGATCGTTCCCGGTTGCTTTGATCGTTCGTTGCCGTTGCCGATGCCGTTGCCGTTGCCGATGCCGATGCCGGTTGCTTTGATGGTTCCCGGTTGCTTCAATCGTTGGTTCCTGATTGCTTCTATTTGATCGTTCCCAGTTGCTTCGATGGTTCCTGGTTGCTTCGATCGTTCGTTGCCGATGCCGATGCCGATGCCGATGCCGGTTGCTTCGATGGTTCCTGATCAATTGCCATTGCCCGGTTGGTTCGATCGATGCCGACGATTCGATGCCGACGATTTGTTGCCGACAATTGGTGTTGAGGATTGATTGGTGTTGCCATTGCCGGGACGGCGTTGGTGTTGGTGTTGCCGGGATGACGTTGCGGATTGATTGGTGTTGCCGTTGCCGAGACGACGTTGGTGTTGGTGTTGCCGGGACGACGTTGGTGGAGCGCCGGTGGATGAGGAGGAGCAATTCAGGTGGAGTGCCGGTGGAGGAGCGGGTCGTTGCCGTTGTCGACGATCCTATTGGAATATATGATATGATAATTGAAGAAAATGGGTGAGTATCTATTGATGTAATAGAGTAAATAATAACAACAGAATAATATAATGTACATGCCGATCAATTCGTAATTATCACCAACCGGGAAAATTCCGCGCACCTACAGGGAAGAATCGATGGTTGCTTCCGATTCGATGGTTGCTTTCGATCCGTTGGTTTTGATTTGATGATTGCTGCTTCCGATCCGTTGCTCCCGATCCGTTGCTTACGATTTGATGGTTGCTGCTTCCGATCCGTTGCTTCCAATCCATTGGTTTCAATTTGTTGCTTCCGATCCGGTCCTATGAAAATAAGAAGAAAAACAGAGAGGAATTACATTATCAGTAATGCCGGTGGAGTGGAAGACCAATTAATTGCCGTTGCCGTTGCCGTTGCCGTTGCCATTGCCGTTGCCGTTGCTGTTGCCGTTGCCGATGCCTATCTCTCTCATTCTTACCTTTGCTTGTTCCGACGTTCCGACAATCGTCCCGATGAAATTGTTGTTGTTGCTGCTGCCGTTGATTTGCAGCCTTCTTACCCTCTGTCACGAAAAACAGTACCTCGTGCCTGTTGATATAGAAGCAATGGATAGAGACTTATTGCTTTCAAGACATATATGTTTGGGGGCCAATTCAAACAATATCTATCCAGCAAACCACCTCTTCTCCAATGCGAGCTAATTCTTTTTTCAGTACAAGGCTGTTATTTCAGACTAAAATATTCGAGCACGGATTACCTGCCTAATACTGATCAACAATCAAGGGATCATTGGATTGTGGAATCCCACGTTCACAGACGGAGTGCTGAAGACACTCTACTCAAATAAGTCGGTTTAAGATTATGAATGGAAAGAGTATTTTTTTTGGGTCGAAAAAAAAAAACTCTCACGCACAAACACACAGCAAAAAGTAATTTTACAGTGTTTACACAGTGTAATTTTTACTTTTTGCTGTGTGTTTGTGTGTGAGAGTTTTTTTGTCGCGAGGTAAATTACTTTTTGCTGTGTGTGTGTGTGTGTGTGTGTGTGTGTTTTGTCGCGAGGTTAATTACTTTTCGGTGTGTGTGTGTGTGTGTGTGTTCGGAACTTAACCTGTGAGATCTAATGCAGTAAATATAGAACAACAAAGAATGATTTGACTTTCTTAATTAAGTTGAGATCGTTAAGTAAACAATTTCGTGAATGCGCGCGCGGCGCGTGCGTTTTGAATATAGGATAATAAAGAATAAATAGATTTTCCTAAATAATATGAGGATGTTAAGTACATTTTGAATATGGAATCATAAAGAAAATTCACGCACAACGTGCGTGATATACCCCTTATTTTTTATGTAACGTTCTCAACTTGTGATACAGTGAGATGTTTCATGTACCGGTGGTACGTACAGCATGTGTGACGGTGATTTTACTGGTAACAAATTTACGTATAAATCTACATCAGTAGCTTCCTACACCATTTTGGTACTAGATAATTTCTAGTAACAAATTTGCGTAGATATCTACGGCAGTAGCTTTGTACACCACTTTCATACTAGATAATTTTCGGTAACGACTTTGCGTAGATATCTACGGCAGTAGCTTTCTACACCACTTTCATACTAGATAATTTCTGGTAACGAATTTGCGTAGAAATCTACATCAGTAGCTTCCTACACCACTTTCATGCTAGATAATTTCTGGTAACGAATTTACATAGATATCTACGGCAGTAGCTTTCTACACCACTTTCATACTAGATAATTTCTGGTAACGAATTTGCGTAGAAATCTACAGCAGTAGCTTCCTAAATCATTTTTGTACTAGATAGTTTCTGGTAACAAACTTACGTAGAAATCTACAGCAGCAGCTTCCTAAATCATTTTTGTACTAGATATTTTCTGGTAACGAATTTACGTAGAAATAATCTACAGCAGTAGCTTCCTCCATCATTTTCGTACTAGATATTTTCTGGTAATGAATTTATGTAGAAATCTACATCAGTAGCTTCCTACAACATTTTCATACTAGATATTTTCTGGTAACGAATTTACGTATAAATCTACAGCAGTAGCTTCCTACACAATTTTGGTACTAGATAATTTCTAGTAACGAATTTGCGGTGATCCCTATGATAGCAGTATACTACCGTGTACATGGTACAGGGGGAAAAGAATTTGTGAGCAGTCCACAATGCTCAAGAATTCTTTCCCCCCTGGCATACAAGAGTGTATTTTTGGTGCAATTACTGAGCACAAACTGACTTATTGGGTAATGACTCCTAAAGTATCCAGTCCAAGCCATGAATACATTTATCATGACTCATCAAATACTACATATTGGGAACAACTTTGCCCCACAGAATGCCGGAAATGTTGGGGTTTGTCTCTCCATGTAACACTCTAGGGGTAGAATTTGAGTAGGAGTGATAATTATGAATGGATTAATACTTTACGAAAATGGATGGAAACTTAACAGATAAAATAATGAGCGATTGAGCTGGCTGGCTTCGATCGCCCATGGATATTCATATAGAGTGTCATGATATGAATCGTGCGCCTGCCTGGTATCGGTATGCCATTGTATACAGATAATGCTTTGCTACTTAATGGTTCTTAGAGTCGCCCAAGTCTCATTAGTTCGATTGTACGTATCCTTCGATGGTATCTTCTTGGATAGTACGACTTGTACGATAGATCGTAGTACGTAGATTGTAGTATGTAGCTTGGTACGTACGTAACTATTAAATTCCTTTCATGTCCGGTGTAGAAGTATGTAACAATGGTACAGTGGTATCTCATTCTTTACTTGCACGCGAATCATGATGTTTAACGTCATGGACCAAATGGCTCAATCTGTGAGCTAAATATCTCATTTTTGACCAAATGGCTCGATCTTGTGAGCCAAGTGTCTCATTATTGACCAAATGGCTCAATCTTGCGAGCCAAATGATCGTCACTCGTACAATCAAATTGTTCGATACTTAAAGATCAAAGAGAGAACACATGCCAGAAACTAGCATATGCTAGCCATCTCGTTAAGTGTTTTGTTTTCAAGAAAAGACAGCAGAGGTTCGATCCTTGTGCTCACAAACTTGTTTCTGCTGCACAAAATACGTGTTGTATTAGCGGCAACACGAATTACATGGTACACCACGTTGTATTTCCAACAACACGGTAATTTACCATACAAATAATCGTAATTTCACCGTGCTGTATTAGCGGCAGCACGCTTTAAAGTGCTATCTTGCTCCCCAGCAAGCCAAAGCGCATACTTTTAGATTATTTGATTATTCAACCTTAAACCTTACACCGGACGTCCTTGCGTCCTACTGTAGAACTACAAGCCTAAGATCTAACTGACTGAGCCCAAGGGTAGTCAGAATAGATCTGATCGAACGCCAAGTCTTCAATTGTACCGGAGTAGTGGATATCAGAGAAATATTAGACCACAACAGACCGGCACCTCAACCGGCCTGCAGCTACAGCTCCTGTTGCTCTTCTTTGCCTTTGGATTGAATCAGCTCAACAGCCAGTTTCAAAAGGAAATTAACAGTATAACAGTCGCAAGCTTGTTGAAGCTTGCAGAAGAAGACAACAATAGAAGAACTCGGCGAAGAAGCAATCCGACAGCAGATCATTGATCAAATCGACTACGGACGGCGATCGATAGTTCTCTAATCCGATTACAACCGAACAAGTTGAGGTCCTCATTAGAAGCCCATTGCATTGGACACGCCGATAGCAACAACCCCCCCCCCCCCCCCCCCCCCCCCATACAAGAATCACGTTCCCAGATAGACGACAATCCGACAGCAGATCATAGATTGACTCGACTACGGACGACGATCGATAATTCTCTGATCCGATTACGATCGAACAAACGACTGGAACAAACGACTGAGGCCAACAATCGATGACTAGCGTTCCTTGTGGAGGAAGGACAAGGAGCAAGACCACTGGACGCTTCCTCTCCCTCCGTCCCGGCAGTGCGGCAACCCGATCCCCCTTAACGCCGCATACCAACATGCCCACCGGCCAACAGGATGATCCGGATCAAGAGGAAGCGGAGGACAACATCTCCATCCCAGATCTCTTCCCTTCATTTGACCAAGAACTAGCCACCTTCCTGCACGATTCCTTCGACGTCCCAAAGGAATCCAATAGCACCCTTTGTGAAGCACTCATTGCTGGCCAGTCAACATGGTCAAATTTCCTGTTCATAGAGGAGATCAACGACCTAACATACCAAGATAGAGGAACAAGAGTATCTCTCACTCGCCATGTCCAGATAAAGCTACAGCGATTTGTCGATTTTGGACGGCTTCTCGAAGAACAAGGTCTAGACTGGGAAAATCGCGTCCACTATACCAAAGAAGCCTTCAAGGAATACTGGAGTGAAATGGTTAGGGCAAGACGCGACTCCGCAGCCGATGGAATAGTAGTGGAAGAACGTAGGTCAGAATCAACAAACCGGTCATCGAAGCCAATTGATCAGCTAAAGTACGAGTCTTGGATCAGAAAATCTCGAGATGAAACTACTTTCCCTGCATTGCAAAATGATGCTAAATTTGAGCTTTGGCTAGTAAAATTCAAGGCCAAACTGGAAACAGCTGACATTTATATTGCTACATTCCTCGATCCCAAGTGGCCTGAACCTTCTCTCACAGCAGGATACACCAAGGCACTTCACGACAAGCAGTGTGCATTTTTCTGGACTCTCGTCCTCCATGTGTTCCAGAGTGACCTTTCCTCCTCGTGCGTGCTAAGTCATACAAGCGCAAGGGATGGAAGGCAAGCCTTCTTCGATTTTGTGGCCCTACACGACAAGTCCAAGTCCAAAGTATATGACACCTCTATTGTCATGCAGAACCTGCTGGATATTGACTTGCGGTCATGGAAAGACTCCAAGGTCAAGTTTGTCACTCAATGGTTTGCACAGTTAGAGCATCTCAATACACTCCGGGACCCGCAGCGACCACTTGACTATGACACTGTCAAAACGCATTTATGCAAGGCCTGCAGTAGCAGTTTCCAGCTCAGTGAGCAATTCTGTAAAGTTAGTGATCCATCTGAATCACATGATATGATTCGTTTTCGACAACATGAAGCTATTGCTATCAGTGAGCTCAAGAACACTCTTCTCCTCGAAGCCACCCGATTGGATTCTCAAGCATCACTCACACAGCCTAGTAGTCAAGCTTCTGTCAAGACACATACACATGACCTTTCATCTATGACACACTCCACATATTCCGGCATCACCGACGATACATCCTCCTGTTTGCCCCCTATTGAATTTTTTGGCGATTATCAGGACTATGCCTTGTACAAAGCTGGAAGAACTCCAGATCCCAGCGCCAGGTTACCATCACCAATTTGGTCAGTACTTTCCAAGCATGGTATGAAGCATTGGCTTGGTTTCACCACAGATGACAAGAAGAAACTTGTTGCAAGCCTTTGAACAGAACTCCTAGATATAGCACCTGCTCCAGATCCCAATTCCAGCAAACCCATCACGCGGCGAGCTTATGAACACCATTCAGAGCAGGAACTTACGTCTACCGAGGAAGCATCATCCCGGACAGCATTCCATGAATCCCTTGGAGTTTTCAAGGCATCTTCTCAATCGGATAACAGGCCACTCAAATCATCTGTTTCCCCTGCACACCCAGCTCGTTTCCTTGCTGACAATCCTGATGTCATTTACAAGAAAGAAGGCAATGTTTATGTTCCTGTTGGTCAGTCTTCACTGTCTGCGAAATTTCATCATTGGTCTCCACCAGACTGCGAATCTTCTGTTTTGCTAGCAACCCCGCTTGATGTATATCACTCTAGCAAAACCAATGTCTCCACACCTGGTTATGCTATGGTTGATAAAGGCGCGAATGGTTGTATCATAGGAAATGATGCATGCCTCATCTCTAAGGATATTCCTCCTAGATTCGTCAATGTCACTGGCATCAACAATCACCAAATCCAGAACATTCCTATTGCAACATGTGGCGCCTACTCTGTTTCCAACAGGGGACCAGTCATCATCATTTTTCATGAATGTGCCTACACCAGACAACACCCATCCATCTTGTCTTCTCCTCAGATGGAAGCATACTTCTCGATCGTTGATGATACCTCCATCAAGACAGGTGGAACCCAAGTCATCACCACCACCAATGGACATGTGTTTCCACTTAGTATATGCCATGGATTACCATACCTTGCCATGCGCAAGTATACCAGTGAGGAATTTGCCTGACTCCCTCATGTTGTCATGACAAGTGATCAACATTGGGACCCATCTGTACTAGATAGCGCCTATACCTCTCAGGATGACACCTTCATACAGAAACACCCGCCTCTTGCCTCCATGCTCCCATATCAAGATTATGATGAATTTGGCACACTCAGGGATGTCAACCTTGGCACCTCTTCTGCAATCTCCTCATTCCTGTCCAGCAGCGCTACATCAGTCCTCCAGGCATTGGATGCTTCTGATACCTCTTTTTGGCTCAGCCCAACTGATTATATCCACCAAGAAGTCCTCAGTTGGTGTTCTACTTGATCCCCTTCCAACTCCATCACTGCTGCAGCACATGTTCAATCACCCACTGATATAGATTACTTATTGTTGAAGCCCTTCCTTGGATGGATCTCCCTTGATCGTATCAAAGCTACGTCCGAGAACTGTTTCGCGGGGTTCGAATTTACTTCTCGCGCACAAATTTTGTGCGTGATTTTAACACGGCAATATTTCTGGATACCCTGAAATTCGCGACGATCGTATAAGGGTATATGTAAACTCAGCACTATTTCTGTGCGCGTGATGCACTTTACTCTACTCTCAAATAAAAATAATTTATTTCAGTCTCTAGCAGAACCGAATTATTATTCTGTACGAACAACACTTACTTCTATTCACGAATAAAAAAGAAATCTTGAGTCAGTATTAATTCCAAAATATTAATCTACCAAACAACAATTCGATTCTGCTCCCCTAGTTGTGAATTATATTTCTTGACTACAATATTCCCTTTTTAAAATGTAGATTCTATTATGCTTGATTTATTCCTATTGCGACGTATTACGAATCCTCCATTATTTCTAATATTCTCAAAATTAAGTTCAAGATTAGTAGTAGTTTTGTATTATGTATGTACTGTTATTTTCTACATTAGTTCACCCATAGATAAACTTTCATTCATCAATGCTGTTATTGCCGGATCAATATAGACGTTTCTTTTCTTTTTCTTTTTTGGTCCACTACAATTAGTGGAGCTGCTACTAGTAATATTTGCATCGCCCTGCTTATTGTTGGTGTAATTTGTCGAACTTTCATTCCTAAATCTGTCCCTCATCATTTCTTCCAATTTCCTTCCTGTTTCTGGGTGTTTTCGCATCTCGCCAATTTTGTCGCACAAGTCACTGAACAACTCGCGACCTTCCTCCATCCATCCATTTCTGCTTCCACTGTCTGAATCGCAGAATTTTTTTTTTTGTCGCGGAATCGTGGCATCACCCTTTCGCCGCTGCTGGTTCACCCATACATGATGCTCATTGTAGATTAGTACCAATGCAAATGCTTCATCTGCTATAGTAAATATATCACTCAGCAAGTGCCTCTCCTTCCGTTGTTTGAAATTGGAATTTGTCGGATTGATTGCCGACATGATTCTTGTAACAAAATAATAAAAATCTTCATCTTCCGCGTCTTTGTATGTTCTGTATTGAGGGTTTAAAATACCTGTGTTTTCATATTCTGTGTCTTGAATAACTGCAACAGTACCAGGGAATGTGATAGGGACTCGACCTTTTCTGTAATCGTCTGTACGGAAGTATCATAAGTATCAACGGGCAGCATGTTAGTGTTGTCGGACCAAAAATAGATTCTCAAAATCCTAATTTCAACAACCAATTCTCCCACCTGTATTTACCTATCCAGTTTTTTCTCGCTAATGTTTGTGAGTTGTGCCTCAATGCAGTCAGTACTGTCCCTACTCGTTTCCTGTAAAAGGAACAGAATGCCGCAAGTGGAATATTTGGTGGCTTCATAACCGCACTTTCTCCAACAGCTTTATTTATTACAAGCGCCGTTACCTTGTCATTGATAGGGAACTTCATGTTGGGGTACCAATGTTTTTTGACGTAATCCCTTAGCTGCTTCTCCACTCTTTCAGTCATATCACTCAAAGCCTTAAGCATATCGTTGTCTATTATAAGTCCATATTCGTCTGTAATTGTACTTACTGCTCGTTCTCTTGTGTCGCCGGCATTGTAACTCCCCTCTCCCTGCATGGTTGCCTCCGTTTGTTTAGGTACCATTACTACCTTTCCCACCCCTATATGTGGTTCCCTCTCTTGTTTCCGTAAGCGTTTTGCCACTTCCTCTGCCAATTTGTCATATTGGATATTTTTCATGACATGTTCGGCAACATCCTCTAAATTGTAGCATTCTCCGTTAGATGTTTTCTCTACCACATTGGTTTTTGTTCCTTCTTTCTGTTGGTTCGTTACTGTAGTGGTGGTTGTGTTGGTAATGGTCAGCGCTGGTTCGTTACTCTGGTTGATGGTGTTTTGTTCTTCCGTGTTTGTAGTAGTAGAAATTGTGTTGTCGGAACCATTTTTTTTACTGTTGCCCTTTGATGCGTTCATAGTTGTGGTATTACTGTTACACACTTTGTTAGTAATTGCGGTGTTTGTTTTAACTCTTCTTTTCTTACCGTTGTTGTCCCCTGTATTTTGATGATCACCGGGCCGGATGGTTTTGTTGTTTCGAAGGGTCTTCCCCTCGGATTTTTTGCTTCGTCGTGTCTTTCCGATAGCATTCATATTTTTTTATTTTATTTTCTGAATACGGTGTCGATCAAGAATCATGTGTTTCTTTTTGTGTGGTTTTGTGTGTGTACTAATAATTTGTCGGGTTGTGTACGGTGTTTTGTGTTGTGTGTGTTGTGTGTGTCGTGTGTGTGTGTGTGTGTGTGTACGGTGTTTCGTGTAGTATGTGTACGATGTTTTGTGTGTAGAATTTTTCCGTGGGTTCTGTACTATGTTGTTTGCCCGAACATCTTCTGTGTGTTGTCTGGTTTTGGGCGCGCTGTTATATTTGTAGCAGTAGAGCACGTACCTGTGCAAGCCACCCCTCCCGCGCCATAATTTTTTCAGAAGGCAAACATTTGATCACACTAAGGTTATGTATTTCAATCTTCTAGTCACATGTAGAATCTCGTAGACTGCTGCACCTAACATACCGTACTGTCTTGTGTGCCATTTGTATCTACAAACCACATCATTGTCTGTACTGTGTGTGTCAAAGTTGTTCCCAATATGCATTTAAAAGTTGTTCCCAACATGCATTTCGTAAGTCATGTGATATGCATTCATGGCCTGGTACAAAAACTTTGGTAGTCATTACCAAATGAGACTGTTTGTGCCCTGGAATTGCACCAAAAATACCCTCATCATGTTTGCCATTTTGAGAGTCAAACCACAACATTTTGGGCATTCTGAGTGGCAAAGTTGTTCCCAATATGCATTTGATGAGTCATGATAAATGTATTCATAGTTTTGACCGGATACTTTTGGAGTCATTACCCAATCAGTTAGTTTGTGCCCTAGAATTGCACCAAAAATACCCTCATGTTTGCCATTTCGAGAGTCAAACCACAACATTTACAGCATTCTGTGTGACAAAGTTGTTCCCAATATGTATTTGATGAGTCATGAGGAATGTATTCATTGCTTGGACCAGATACTTTTTGAGTCATTACCCAATAAGTTAGTTTGTGCCCTGGAATTGCACCAAAAATACCCTCATGTTTGTCAGTTGGAGAGTGAAACCTTAAGATTTTGGGCATTCTATGTGTCATAGTTGTTTCCAATATGCATTGGATGAGTCATGATGAATGCATTCATGGCTTGGACCCGATACTATTTGAGTCATTACCCAATCAGTTAGTTTTTGCCCTAGAATTGCACCAAAAATACCCCCATGTTTGCCATTTGTAGAGTCAAACCTTAAGATTTTGGTCATTCTATGTGCCACAGTTGTTCCCAATATGCATTGGATGAGTCATGATGAATGTATTCATGGCTTGGACCAGATACTTTTTGAGTCATTACCGAATAAGTTAGTTTGTGCCCTGGAATTGCACCAAAAATACACCCATGTTTGCCATTTGGAGAGTCAAACCACAACATTTACAGCATTCTGTGTGACAAAGTTGTTCCCAATATGTATTTGATGAGTCATGAGGAATGTATTCATGGCTTGGACCCGATACTTTTTGAGTCATTACCCAATAAGTTAGTTTGTGCCCTGCAATTGCACCAAAAATACCCTCATGTTTGTCAGTTGGAGAGTCAAACCTTAAGATTTTGGGCATTCTATGTGACAAAGTTGTTCGCACTATGCATTTGATGAGTCATGATGAATGTATTCATGGCTTGGACCCGATACTTTTTGAGTCATTACCCAATAAGAAGTTAGTTTGTGCCCTGGAATTGCACCAAAAATACCCACATGTTTGCCATTTGGAGACTCAAACCTTAAGATTTTGGGCATTCTATGTGACAAAGTTGTTTCCAATATGCATTGGAAGAGTCATGATGAATATATTCATGGCTTGGACCAGATACTTTTTGAGTCATTACCGAATAAGTTAGTTTGTGCCCTGGAATTGCACCAAAAATACCCCCGTGTTTGCCATTTGTAGAGTCAAACCACAACATTTTGGGCATTCTATGTGACAAAGTTGTTTCCAATCTGCATTTGATGAGTCATGATGAATGTATTCATGGCTTGGACCCGATACTTTTTGAGTCATTACCCAATAAGTTAGTTTGTGCCCTGGAATTGCACCAAAAACACCCCCATGATTGCCATTTGGAGAGTCAAACCACAACATTTTGGGCATTCTGTGTGACAAAGTTGTTCTCAATATGCATTTGATGAGTCATGATGAATGTATTCATGGCTTGGACCAGATAATTTTTGAGTCATTACCGAATAAGTTAGTTTGTGCCCTGGAATTGCACACAAAATACCCCCGTGTTTGCCATTTGGAGAGTCAAACCACAACATTTTGGGCATTCTGTGTGACAATGTTGTTCCCATTATGCATTTGATGAGTCATGATGAATGTATTCATGGCTTGGATCCGATACTTTTTTAGTCCTTACCCAATAAGTTAGTTTGTGCCCTAGAATTGCACCAAAAATACCCCCATGATTGCCATTTGTAGAGTCAAACCTTAAGATTTAGGGCATTGTATGTGACAAAGTAGTTCCCAATATGCATTGGATGAGTCATGATGAATGTATTCATGGCTTGGACCAGATACTTTTTGAGTCATTACCGAATAAGTTAGTTTGTGCCCTGGAATTGCACCAAAAATACACCCATGTTTGCCATTTGGAGAGTCAAACCACAACATTTACAGCATTCTGTGTGACAAAGTTGTTCCCAATATGTATTTGATGAGTCATGAGGAATGTATTCATGGCTTGGACCCGATATTTTTTTAGTCAGTACCCAATAAGTTAGTTTGTGCCCCGGAATTGCACCAAAAATACCCCCATGATTGCCATTTGTAGAGTCAAACCACAACATTTAGGGCATTGTATGTGACAAAGTAGTTCCCAATATGCATTTGATGAGTCATGATGAATGTATTCATGGCTTGGACCATATACTTTTTGAGTCATTACCCAATAAGTTAGTTTGTGCCGTGTAATTGCACCAAAAATACCCCCATGTTTAGCCATTTGTAGAGTCAAACCACAACATTTTGGGCATTGTATGTGAAAAAGTTGTTTCCAATCTGCATTTGATGAGTCATGATGAATGTATTCATGGCTTTGACCAGATACTTTTTGAGTCCTTACCCAAAAAGTTAGTTTGTGCCCTGTAATTGCACCAAAAATACCCCCATGTTTAGCCATTTGTAGAGTCAAACCACAACATTTTGGGCATTGTATGTGAAAAAGTTGTTTCCAATCTGCATTTGATGAGTCATGATGAATGTATTCATGGCTTTGACCAGATACTTTTTGAGTCATAACCCAATAAGTTAGTTTGTCCCCTGTAATTGCACCAAAAAAAAACCCCATGTTTAGCCATTTGTAGAGTCAAACCACAACATTTTGGGCATTCTATGTGACAAAGTTGTTTCCAATATGCATTTGATGAGTCTTGATGAATGTATTAATGGCTTGGACCCGATATTTTTTTAGTCATTACCCAATAAGTTAGTTTGTGCCCCGGAATTGCACCAAATAAAAATACACCCATGATTGCCATTTGTAGAGTCAAACCTTAAGATTTTGGGCATTCTGTGTGACAATGTTGTTCTCAATATGCATTTGATGAGTCATGATGAATGTATTCATGGCTGGGACCAGATACTTTTTGAGTCATAACCCAATAAGTTAGTTTGTGCTGCCCTGGAATTGCACCAAAAATACCCCCATGTTTTACATTTGTAGAGTCCAACCACAACATTTTGGGCATTGTATGTGAAAAAGTTGTTTCCAATATGCATTTGATGAGTCATGAGGAATGTATTCATTGCTTGGACCAGATACTTTTTGAGTCATTACCCAATAAGTTAGTTTGTGCCCTGGAATTGCACCAAAAATACCCCCATGATTGCCATTTGTAGAGTCAAACCTTAAGATTTAGGGCATTGTATGTGACAAAGTTGTTCCCAATATGCATTTGATGAGTCATGATGAATGTATTCATGGCTGGGACCAGATACTTTTTGAGTCATTACCCAATAAGTTAGTTTGTGCTGCCCTGGAATTGCACCAAAAATAACCCCATGTTTTACATTTGTCGAGTCCAACCACAACATTTTGGGCATTGTATGTGAAAAAGTTGTTTCCAATCTGCATTTGATGAGTCATGATGAATGTATTCATGGCTGGGACCAGATACTTTTTGAGTCATTACCCAATAAGTTAGTTTGTGCCCTGGAATTGCACCAAAAATATCCCCATGATTGCCATTTGTAGAGTCAAACCACAACATTTTGGGCATTCTGCGTGACAAAGTTGTTTCCAATATGTATTGGATGAGTCATGATGAATGTATTCATTGCTTGGACCAGATATTGTTGTAGTCATTACCCAATAACTCAGTTTGTGCCCTAGAATTGCACCAAAAATACCCCCATGATTGCCATTTGTAGAGTCAAACCTTAAGATTTTGGGCATTCTATGTGACAAAGTTGTTTCGAATATGCATTGGATGAGTCATGATGAATGTATTCATGGCTTGGACCAGAAACTTTTTGAGTCCTTACCCAATAAGTTACTTTGTGCCCTGGAATTGCACAAAAAATACCCCCATGTTTGTCATTTGTATAGTCAAACCTTAAGATTTTGGGCATTCTATGTGACAAAGTTGTTCCCAATATGCATTTAATGAGTCATGATGAATGTATTCATTGCTTGGACCGTATACTTTTGGAGTCATTACTATCCAATAAGTTATTTTGTGCCCTGGAATTGCACCAAAAATACCCTCATGTTGGCCATTTGGAGAGTCAAACCACATCATTTTGGGCATTCTGTGTGGCAAAGTTGTTTCCAATATGGTTAGGGTTACATCCTGTTCGAAAATTAAGTAATTATTTATTCTTATATGTGGACTTCTCGCAAGTTCTTTACCCCCATGTACCATGTACCAGCATTTACATCCAAGTAAGGACCAGAGTATGTACCGAAAAATGAGTTTTTCACATGACAATCCCGAACATTATCTAGTACAAAAAACGTGTATGAATCTACAGGGGTAGAAACCTACACGGATTCACTACCGAAAAATTATCTAGTACTAAAAAGGTATAGACATCTACTGGTGTAGAAACGTACACGAATTCAATACCGAAAATTTTCTAGTAAGGTGTAAAGATCTTCCCGTGTAGAAATCTACTTGGATTCAGTACTTAAAATTATTCAGTACTAAAAAGGTGTAGAAATCTTCACTACTACAAAATCTTGTAGAATTGTACAGGATGTAGTACCTACTTCGATCGATCGATGATTTTTTTCTACCTCGCGACAAAAAAAAATTTCCCGCACAAACACTAATAAACTTTTCTTACCTCCCAACAAACAAAAAAGATCACTTTTTCTACCTCGCGACAAAAAAAAATCACTTTTTCTACCTCGCAACAAAAAAAAACATCACTTCATAATCTGCCTTCTTACATCCGACTTATTTGAGTAGAGTGTTGGTTCTTGCAATCAACACTCCGTCCGAGAACGTGGGATCCGACCCTCTTCACCGAGCACAACGATCCGTTCTCAGATATTTTAGTCCGAAATAACAGCCTTGTACTGGAAAAGAAGTAGTTAGCATTTGACGAGAAGGGGATTTGCTGGATAGATATTGTTTGGACTGCAGCCTTACATATACGTCTTGAAATCAATGAACTGGCTTTGTCCCTTGCAATTATATCAACAGGAACAAGGTACTGTTTTTCGTGACATGGAGTAAGAAGTATTCTACGGCAGCAACTACAATTTCATCGGGACGATTGTCGGAACGACGGTACGACGGTACAAATAAACGGCATCGGCAACAGCAACGACAATTAATTGGTCTTCCATTCCACCGCCATTACTGATTCCCTTCTGTTTTCTTCTTATTTTCACAGGAACGGATCGGAAGCAACCATCGAATCGTCAGCAACGGATCGGAAGCAGTGCGGTGGTCGTCTTCCCTGTAGGTGCGAAGAATTTTCCCGGTTGGTGATAATTACAATCGGCATATACATTATATTATTCTGTTGTTATTATTTACTCTATGTAGTACATCAATAGATACTCACCCATTTTGTTCAATTATCATATCATATATTTGAATAGGATCGTCGGCAACAACAACGACAACGACTCGTCGATTTGACAGCAAGCGGCAGCAAGAGCAACAGCAGCAAGCGGCAGCAGCGAGAGCAACAGCAGCAAGCGGCAGCAGCGAGAGCAACAGCAGCAAGCGGCAGCGAGAGCAACAGCAGCAAGCGGCAGCAGCGAGAGCAACAGCAGCAAGCGGCAGCAGCGAGAGCAACAGCGGAAAGCGGCAGCAGCGAGAGCAACAGCGGAAAGCGGCAGCGAGAGCAACAGCAGCAAGCGGCAGCGAGAGCAACAGCAGCAAGCGGCAGCAGCGAGAGCAACAGCAGCAAGCGGCAGCAGCGAGAGCAACAGCAGCAAGCGGCAGCAGCGAGAGCAACAGCGGAAAGCGGCAGCAGCGAGAGCAACAGCGGAAAGCGGCAGCGAGAGCAACAGCAGCAAGCGGCAGCAGCGAGAGCAACAGCAGCAAGCGGCAGCGAGAGCAACAGCGGAAAGCGGCAGCAGCGAGAGCAACAGCGGAAAGCGGCAGCAGCGAGAGCAACAGCGGAAAGCGGCAGCGAGAGCAACAGCAGCAAGCGGCAGCAGCGAGAGCAACAGCAGCAAGCGGCAGCGAGAGCAACAGCGGAAAGCGGCAGCGAGAGCAACAGCAGCAAGCGGCAGCAGCGAGAGCAACAGCCGCAAGCGGCAGCAGCGAGAGCAACAGCCGCAAGCGACAGCAGCGAGAGCAACAGCCGCAATCGGAAACAATCGAACCCACCGCAACCGGAAATGATAACACCAATCAATCTGCAACACGAATCGCTCCAACACCAATCGCTCCAACACCAATCGATCTGCAACACGAATCGATCTGCAACACGAATCGATCTGCAACACGAATGGCTCCAACACCAATCGCTCCAACACCAATCGATCTGCAACACAAATCGCTCCAACACCAATCAATCCAACACCATTTGCTGCTGGATGGAGGAGACGAATCGTCGTTGGAGGAGGAGACGAATCGCCATTGTTGTTGTTGTTGGAGGAGGAGGAGGAGACAAATTGCCGTTGTTGTTTTTGTTGGAGGAGAAGGAGATGAATCCTGCTCTTGGGGGAGGAGACAAATCGCTGCTCTGTTGGATGAGGGGAGCGGATTCGGATTCGCTGCTAGATGGAGGAGACAAATCGCTGTTGTTGTTGGAGAAGGAAGGAAACGAATCCCTGTTGTTGTTGTTGGAGGAAGAGACGAATCGCCGTTGTTGTTGTTGTTGTAGGAGGAGGAGGAGACGAATCCCTGTTGTTGTTGTTGTTGTTGTTGTTGGAGGAAGAGGAGATGAACCCTGCTCTTGGGGGAGGAGACGAATCGCTGCTCTGTTGGATGAGGGGAGCGGATTCGGATTCGCTGCTGGATGGAGGAGACGAATCCCTGTTGTTGTTGTTGTTGTTGGAGGAGGAGGAGGAGGCGAATCGCCGTTGTTGTTGTTGGAGGAGGAGGAGGAGACGAATCCCTGTTGTTGTTATTGTTGGAGGAGGAGGAGGAGACGAATCCTCGTTGTTGTTGTTGTTGGAGGAGGAGACGAATCCCCGTTGTTGTTGTTGGAGGAGGGGACCAATTGCCGTTGTTGTTGTTGTTGGAGGAGGAGGAGACGAATCCCCGTTGTTGTTGTTGTTGTTGTTGTTGTTGTTGAAGGAGGAGGAGACAAACCTGTTGGATGAGTAGGAGCGGATTCGCTGTTGCTCTCGCTAGTCGCTGGTGTTGATCTCGCTAGTCGCTCTCGCTGCTGCTGCTGTTGCTTTCGCTAGTCGCTAGTCGCTATTGCTATTGCTGTTGCTGTTGCTGTTGCTGTTGCTGTTGCTCTCGCTGTTGCTCTCGCTGGTCGCTGTTGCTGTTGCTGTTGCTGTTGCTGTTGCTCTCGCTGGTCGCTGTTGCTGTTGCTCTCGCTAGTTGTTGTTGCTGTTGCTGTTGCTGTTGCTGTTGCTGTTGCTCTCGCTGCTATGTTGAGTCCAATCCGCTCTATGGATCAATACGAAACTTGGCGGGCATCTTCTCATATATGTAATCAAGGGGACCCTGCAGTATCGTTGCTGTTGGTGTCGTTGTTATAGAGATAGTTGCTGTCGCCGTTATTTGGGTTGCTTCCTTGAAATACAACCAAATTTGTCACTCTGCAATGTTGAGTCCGTTCCTTCTAATCCGCTCTATGGATCAATACGAAACTTGGCGGGCGTCTTCTCATAGATGTAATCAAGGGGACCCTGCAATATCGTTGCTGTTGGTGTCGTTGTTATAGAGATAGTTGCTGTCGCCGTCATTTGGGTTGCTTCCTTGAAATTCAACCACATTTGTCACTCTGCAATGTTGAGTCTGTTCCTTCTAATCCGCTCAATGGATCAATACGAAACTTGGCGGGCGTCTTGTCATAGATGTAATCAAGGGGACCCTGCAATATCGTTGCTGTTGGTGTCATTGTTATAGAGATAGTTGCTGTCGCCGTCATTTGGGTTGCTTCCTTGAAATTAAACCAAATTTCTCCCTTCTGCTTCACCGGTTTGATTCTTCTAATGTGCTCGATCAATCGATTCGAAACTTGCAGGCCTTGTCCTTCTTAGTATGATGAAGGGATCCCTGCAATATCGTTGCCCGCGGCGCCTTCAGTATGGAGATATCTGCTGTCCCTTGGGTTTGGAGGGGGTGTTTTCTGTGGAGGTGAAAATTCGGATTTGGAGTCCTCTGCTAGGCCCTCCTATTGCTTCTAACGCGTATGGCAGATCCCTTTGAGACTTGCAGGCCTTGTTAGTATTGTTGTCTAGAATCGTTTGCCTATCCTACCAACTTTTTGGAGTTCTTGGTTTATGAGATACAAGGGGGGGGGACAGGTCCCTATCCATTGTAATGAAAATGGGATTTTTTGGAGTTGGATTTGAGTTGGAGTTGGAGGATCTGGGACGGAACATGTTGAATAGATGAAAATAGTCATTCGTGCATAAGTTTTACACAAAATAGTGCTTGTCACGAAAAGAATATGATATCCTTAACCCTAAAATAGTTATTTTGTTTGAGGAGTGACGAGATATTGTCTCGAAAGTAAAGGTGTGCGACGCGCGAGGTTTTTTAGTAGACACGCGGCCTAAAAAGATAGGAAATTTAAAAAATAGGGTCGAGAATTGTAAAAATACCGCGCGATAGCCCGCGGGGGGTAGAGAAACAGTTCTCGGACGTACCTTCAACAATTCCACACAGTATGGCTCACTATCCATCAGTCCAGATGGTAACATCTTCAAAAGGTTCCAATCACCACAGCCTGCCATGAATGTCCGACCTTTCAATGATGATGTCCTCTCTGATGTCATATATTCAGATACCCCTGACATCAATGGTGGCTCCAAGATTGCTCAAGTTTTCTTTGGCCGAAAATCTCATATCATTCATGTCGAAGAAATGAGGACTACTGCTGATTTTCTCCCTTGTCTCCAAAATTTTGTTCGCCAATGGGGTAGACCACTCAGACTGCTTTGTGATCATGGATCCTACCAGTCCAGCAAGCCTGTTCTTGACTACCTCAAGATGATGTGGATTGGTTTATGGCAAAGTGAACCATACCATCAGCACCAAAACCTTTTTGAACGACGCTACCAGACCTTCAAACGCATTGTTAACAGGATAATGGATCGCACAGGAACCCCACCTCATCTCTGGCTCTTGTGTATGACCTACATTGGTCGTCTCCTGAACCATTTGTCTGACCCCACTCTCTCAGACAAACAGCCTTTCTACATTGCCACTGGTATCCTCGGTGACATCAGCCCCTACCTCAGTTTCTTTTGGTTTGAGCCTGTCTATTATAAGACCCCTGACACACAGTTTGGCTCTCAGCCCACTGAATGCCTTGGGCATTTTGTTGGCATTGCCGAGCATGTTGGCAATAGTCTATGTTTTACCATCTGGGATCCCATCACCAATAAGCTCCTTGATTGCTCTGGTGTCCGCACTGCTTTAAATCCTGAGCATCGCAACAAGCGCGCTGGCTTGTTCACTGATGATGGCTTTCTTGCTTGGCGCAAGGCCAAAGATGCTTCTCTCACTCCTAAGTCTTCTGGTGATAGTCCCTCCTCTCGACATCCTACACCACCCGTTTCCTTACCCACATCACCTCCTTTGCGCCTCACACAGCCATCCTTGCCTACCTTTCTTTATTCCAAGGTTCCTAATACACAAAGCTATGTACCTTCTCCAATCCCTAACAACTATGGGGAGATTCTTGATGGCCCTCCAACCCCTCACATCTTCAGCAAAACCCCTGACGGCGTCCCTGTCACTGAAGATGATTTTGGTCCCCCTGAGCTAGCATATTTTGATGTTAGTGAAGCCACACCTCCACCCACCAATCCTGCTACCCCTTCTGTAGGCCCATCTGAGGTAGTTGTTACTGATGAAGAAGGCAATGCCCAATTTGACACTGATGGCACACCCATCACCATCCCTGCTATCCCTGTTGCTGACTTGCAAGGTCGCTCTTTTCTCATGGGCCTCCCTGATGGCACACAGAAAAGAATGACAGTTGTCAACATTGAAAACAGCCTTGAGCAAAACAAAGACTTCATCAAGTTCAAGTGCAAGCATGCAGATGATGAGCTTGAAGATATCATCGCCTACAATGATGTCATGAACTACATCCATCGGGATGTCACTCAAGAAGATGGCAAACTTTGGTCATTTCGACGCATACTTGGTCATCAAGGTCCCCTTGACAACAAGCATCCTCAATACAAAGGTTCCAAATATAACCTATGGATTGAATGGGAAAATATGGAACGGACATATGAGTCGCTATCCAATGCAGCTGCAGATGACCCTGTTACTGTGGCCAAATATGCCAAAGACAACAACATGCTTGATAAACCTGGTTGGAAACATCTCAAACACATTGTTTCCCTTGCTCGAAGAACCAAGCAGCTAGACAGGCTAATCCACCAAGCCAAGCTTTGATCCTTCCAAACTGCTCCTCAGTACCAGTATGGATTCAAGGTACCTCGCAATCATGAAGAAGCCATCCAGTTTGATACAGCCAACGGCAACACCAAGTGGCAGGATGCCATAGCTCTGGAAATGTCGCAGCTTCAAGAATATGACACCTTTATTGACAAGGGTATCTACAAGGCTAGCAATATACCCATTGGCTTCCAACAGATCAAGGTCCACATGATTTATGCGGTCAAGCATGATGGTCGACACAAAGCCCGGCTAGTTGCAAATGGCAATCTCACTGAAGCTCCTGTTCACAGTGTATATGCAGGCGTTGTTTCCCTTTGGGGCCTGCGCATGTGCCTATTCCTTGCTGAGCTGAATAGCTTGGAAGCATGGGGAACTGATATTGGCAATGCATACCTCGAAGCTGTCACCTGTGAGAAAGTATGTATCAAGACTGGCGCTGAATTTGGCCCACTCGAAGGCCACCTTCTAGTGATTTACAAGGCTCTATATGGACTCCGCTCCTCTGGCAAGTGTTTTGGTGATCTACTTGCTGCCTGCCTTGTTGAACTAGGTTTTGAAAGATCCAAGGCAGAGCCTGAAATCTTTATCAAGCCTGGCAACAACAAACATGGGGAGCCAGTGTATGAGCTCATATGCACATATGTTGACGACCTTTGCTTATGTATGGCTGATCCTGAAACCTTTCTGGTTATCCTACAGTCTGAACCTTATAATTTCAAATTAAAGGGTTCTGGGCCAATGAACTTTCATTTGGGATGTGGATTCGAAAGAGATGAACATGGTGTGCTCTGCATGAACCCTATCAAGTTCATCGAGAAAACAAAAATGGAGGCATCATATGAGCAAATGTTTGGCGGCAAACCTACCACCAGATTCCATTCACCCCTTGCTGAGAATGATCACCCAGAGCTAGACTCATCATCATTCCTAAGTGATACTGATATCCAAAAGTATCAAAGCATGATTGGCTCACTTCAGTGTGTCATTGCCATTGGGCGTTTTGACGTGCAGACTGCTGTTATGACCTTATCAAGCTTCCGAGTGCAACCTAGGGAAGGCCATCTCAATAGAGCCAAACGAATCTATGGTTACATTTCCAAGTTTCGACACTTCAAAATCAGATTCAGAGTGGGCGTACCAGATTTTGTACTCACTGAAGGTACCAGTACAGACTGGTCCAATACCGTATATGGGGAGCACTCTGAGGACCTACCAAGTGATGCTCCTAAACCCCTGGGTAAGGTAGTGGTGTTGTCTCATTTCTATGATGCAAACTTAATGCATGACATCCTAAGTGGCAAGGCTGTTACTGGCATCCTACATTTTGCAAACAAGACCCCCATCATGTGGTTCTCCAAGAAGCAAGCAACATCTGAAACAGCCACCTTTGGCGCTGAATTTGTATCTGCTAGAACCTACATCGAGCAAATTGTTGACATTCGTCAGTCATTCAGGTATCTTGGTACTAGAGTGCATGACACGTCCTACACATGGGGAGATAATGAAAAGATGATCCAAACCTCCACATTCCCATATGCAAGGCTCCACAAGAGGCATCGCATTCTTTCATATCACTATGTTAGAAGCATGATCGCAAGAGGTTTCATCCTCATGCAACATCTTGCAGGCAAGGATAATTGTGCTGATATTCTCACCAAGCATTGGGGACATTCAGTAGTGTATCCATTGCTCAAGCCCATCTTTCACTATTGCGGCAACACTGGCAATTTGTTGCAGGATGACTGCATTGGATCTTAGAGGATGCTTTCGCGTGGACACATGGGGAGTATTAAATTCCTTTCATGTCCGGCGTAGAAGTATGTAACAATGGTACAGTGGTATCTCATTCTTTACTTGCACGCGAATCATGATGTTTAACGTCATGGACCAAATGGCTCAATCTGTGAGCTAAATATCTCATTGTTGACCAAATGGCTCGATCTTGTGAGCCAAGTGTCTCATTATTGACCAAATGGCTCAATCTTGCGAGCCAAATGATCGTCACTTGTACAATCAAATTGTTCGATACTTAAAGATCAAAGAGAGAACACATGCCAGAAACTAGCATATGCTAGCCATCTCGTTAAGTGTTTTGTTTTCAAGAAAAGACAGCAGAGGTTCGATCCTTGTGCTCACAAACTTGTTTCTGCTGCACAAAATACGTGTTGTATTAGCGGCAACACGAATTACATGGTACACCACGTTGTATTTCCAACAACACGGTAATTTACCATACAAATAATCGTAATTTCACCGTGCTGTATTAGCGGCAGCACGCTTTAAAGTGCTATCTTGCTCCCCAGCAAGCCAAAGCGCATACTTTTAGATTATTTGATTATTCAACCTTAAACCTTACACCGGACGTCCTTGCGTCCTACTGTAGAACTACAAGCCTAAGATCTAACTGACTGAGCCCAAGGGTAGTCAGAATAGATCTGATCGAACGCCAAGTCTTCAATTGTAGTGGATATCAGAGAAATATTAGACCACAACAGACCGGCACCTCAACCGGCCTGCAGCTACAGCTCCTGTTGCTCTTCTTTGCCTTTGGATTGAATCAGCTCAACAGCCAGTTTCAAAAGGAAATTAATAGTAACTTGGTTACATACGATCGCAGTACGTTACAGAGTCCCCCAATGAGTGACTTGAGGATTCTCAGAATCGCTTCATTACTAGACTTCTTCCATGTCTAGATCATTGTTGGCTGGTGCATTATCTTGTGTTGGATCATCGTTTGCTGGGTGCTCTTTGTATGGAGTAAGCTTTTGAATGTTGACTGTTTCCGTGACATTTGGAGACAGCCTCAGTTTCACTATGCCATTGGTATGCACTTGAACAATTTGATATGAGCCTTTCTTCTGAGGTTGTAATTTGTCTGGATCTGGTTCTTTCATCCATACCTTATCATCAACCTTGAAGACGTGCTTGATGCGCTTGGCATTCTGTTGTAGGAGGTTCATGTTGATGCCCTGTTGCCGAATTTGTTGTAGCGCAATGAGATTGGACGTCAGTGGGATATCCAATAGCATGTCTCTATTGAAAACAAGGGCTGCTGGAGATGAACCCATAGATGCGTTGATTGCGCACCTGGTTGCATGCATGCAAGTAGCTAATGCGTTGTCCATGAGCTGTGTGGCCTGCGTGTTGGTTTGAGGTGGATTCACATGTACCAATATTCGAAGAGTGTCTGCAATGGTATGATGTACTCTTTCGCAGACAGCATTGCTCTGAGGATTCTTGACTGTGGTAGCCACATCTTCAATTCCATAGGCTGCCAATGTACTTTGGAATTCATTGCCTAGGAACTCTCCACCATTGTCATAGACACATTTGACAGGTCTTGGATATCTGGATAACCAACAGTTGGTGAATTGGTTGGAGACATGTTGACTTGACTTATCTCTGATGCAAATGATTTCGAGTAGATTGGTGACCGGGTCAATGCACGTGAGAGCCTTGAAGTTGAAGACTTTTCCTTGGGCTGTTACCTTCCACGGTCCGATCAAATCCACATGTACTTCACTGAATGGTGCCAATGGTGCTTGCTTCGGCGCCAGCAATCCATAACTAGCATTTCTGCTCTTGTACTTGATGCAATCATCCGGGCATACGTATTCTTGGCAAAGCTTGGCAAGTCGTTCCACGTGGAACCTGGCAGCTACCGTTTGATTGAGCCTGGTGGATCCGCAGTGCCCTAGTAGTAGATGGTACCACTTGAGTAGTTGATGAGCAAGGGAGGTTGGAATGTAGATTTTCCATTCTTCTCTGGTTTCTGCTTTGGAGTAGCACGTGATTTCCTGATTACCAAGGTGTTGTTTGAAGAAGGTTGGTAATTGCAGCTTGGCTGGGAGCGTGTCATCGTTCTGTTGATGTTGAGCAATGTTGGTGTAATTCACTGGGCATTCCATTTCCTGGAGTGTTGGCAGGTTGACCAGACACTCATTGTTCAGTAGACATGAATATAATTCAGCGTCCACGTCATGGCATAGGTGTGGGAATACCTCTGGGAATTCTTGTAAGAAAAGCTCTTCATCTGCTTGTTCAGGGATGTCTAATTTGAGAAAAGCAATTAGAGTTCCTTTGCCTTGCTTCTGTTTCCCCCCCACTGTGGGTGGATCCATCCTGGGTAATCTTGAGAATGCATCCGCGAGCACATTCTTGGGGCCCTCAACGTAGTTCCAGTTGAGGTTGTATTCTTGTAGGAAGAGGTTCCAGCAAATGACCTGTTGTGGAGAAAGGGTCTTGAAGGTGAGATTCTTGTGGTCTGTGTAAATATTGAGTTCACAGCCTAATAGTAGTTTCCTGTATTCCTTGCAACACAAGACTATTGCAAGTAGTTCCTTTTCCGTTGTTGTATAATTCTTCTGAGCTGCATTCAGCTTTTTGGACCAATAAGCAATGGGTTTGCCATTTTGTAGGATGGCTGCGCCGAGTTGTAGATCTGATGCATCTGTGTAGATATCAAATGGTAGGTTCAGATCCAGGTATGTGTTCAGCGCGTCACTTACTATCATTGCTTTCATTTCTTCAAAAGCTTTTTCCTGGGCCGGTCCCCATGTGAAGGCTGACTTTGTTGATTTGGACTGTTTATTGGCAGTTTTCTTGGGGGTTCCTGTGAGTTCAAATAAAGGAGATAGGACATGTGAACGTCTTGGCCACATATCCCTGTAGTAACCAACAGCACCTAGAAAGGACTTGACTTGAGTGATAGTTTTTGGTCTGTCCATTCGCAGAATAGCTTCAATCTTTTTCTTCCAAGGTTTCACGGCTTCTGGAGTCATCCAAAATCCAAGAAATTCTGTTTCCTGTACAGCCCAGTCACATTTGAGAGGGTTGCACTTGAGTCCATTTTCATTCAGTTGTTGCAGAATTGTGTCCACTGTTTGCATGTGGTGGCTGAAGGTGTCATTTGTCCAGATTCCGATATCATCAATGTAGACGGTGCAGTCGGTGCCTTGCAAAATGTCCTCCATGAGTTGTTGTGCCACATCTGGAGAGATTTTGACACCCATTGGAAGTCTTTGATATTCATAGCAACCATATGGGGTGACAATCGTGCATAGTTTCTTGCTTGGTTCATCCAGTTCAAAACAATAGTATTGCATGGATAAATCAATCTTGGTGAAGTGGGTGTATTTGCCGCGCCGATGCATGATGTCCTGAATTCTTGGTATTGGATATGGCCTTCTGATTAGTAGTTCATTGAGTTCCCAAAAATCTGACACCCATCGAACCCTGTTGTCCTTCTTTGGAATGATGAAAGTAGGAAATGCCCATTCAGCTGGTCCCTCGCATCTTTTGAGGACTCCATCATCTACAAGATTCTGGAGCTCCCTTTTGAATAGTTCTTCTCTTTTGTATGCGACTGCATATGGCTTCTTGTGAACTGGCTTGGCGTCTGGCTTCAGCTTGAGTGATATTTTCTTGTGTGGGTATTTGTCTAGTTTGCCGTTGAAGACATTTGGATATTTAGACAGGACAGTTTGGAACTGTTGTTTTTCTGCTGCTGTCATATGTGCTTGTTGCTCAGCAACTGAGGTTGGATCAGTTGCTTCGTAAGCTCTGTCGAGGATGACAGGTGATGAAGATACAGCATCATGTGTAAATAGCTCAGAATCAATGGATTCCTCCAGTAATGCCTGAAAATATGCTTCTTGCAGCTCTGGAGTAATATTGAAACTGGCTGTTTCGCGCATTGGAATTTGTCAATTGTTCCATTGAATCATGCTTGATTCAAATAACAAGTTGATATTGGTGCTGCATAGAAAGTCTCGACCGAAGATAATATCATGTCTGCATAATTTGGATTCAAATAATCTGGCTTCACAACGCTCAATTGTTGTGTTCCCAAATTCTTGTAGTTTGAGATTCTTCATTACAACAAACAACAAGGTGTCGAATGATCCATTGGCTGTGGTTGTGATGGTCCTTGTTTTGGATTGGATTGGCAGAACTCCAAAGGGAAGTGCCCTTTTGTTGATAAGGGTTGTTGTGCTGCCACTGTCGAGTAGGGCAAGCATTGTTTTTGCTGTTTTTACCGGAATTCCTTGAATATATTGGATGATTGTTAAAACATTCGGAGCCACATCGCTCTTATTTTTTTTTGTAGCTACGGGATATTCTGTATTTGGTTGTAGGGTCTTTGCTAGACGCGAGGTCCAGCTTGTTGTCATCGACTATGTCGATGTTGCTGCTATTGTACCCGTGCCAATTGAATTGTCATCCGATTTGGCTGTTTTATTGGCTTCTGTACCCGTATTTTCATTTTCGTTTTTATTTTTTCTGTTTTTATTTTTTCCGACGCGTTCATCCATAAACTGGACTCGTCGTGAGCTCTTGTCATCATCAGATATACGTCCTGTAGGTTTCTCCCCTTCTGTGGAGAGAGTTCCTCCTGCGAGCCCAATTGGCAGTGCCAAATTGGAATCCAGAGCCTGTGGCGCTGGAGGCAGGGTGACTGCTCTTGGTTGCTGACTTCAGGAAAGCCATATCTGCTCACCGCTCTGCATGCTGTGTTCTGCTTTGCCTCCATGTTGTTGGAAGAAGGCTTCCTTTGCGTGCTGCATGTGTGCTTGGAATGATTCATTGCTGGCTGTGGTGGTTTTGCCGGCCGAGTCATTATTGTTTTTCTTGTTGTCGGCGCATTGTTTCTTCTTCTGTTTGGAATACCTGTTCTTGGGACACTCGGACCAGTCGTGGTTGTGACCGGGAATGCGACAGGGATTAGAAGATTTTTGGCCGTGGTTCTTGTTGTTGGTTTTGAGTTTGGAATTATTGGCATTGTTTCCAGGACGTCTCCCTTGCTTCTTGCCTCCATTCCTCAGCTTTGATTGGCTTTCTTGACTGGACATGTACTCCACAATCTTTTGGATGGATGTTTCTGCGGTGACGCCGCCGTGCATTTGGCCATATTGCTCGACCCAAAGATTGGGGAATGTTTGTAGCAACATTGTCGTTTTGATAATTTTGCTGAGTTTGGGGCCATGACCTTGTAGCTTATCCGAGTATCGAATGAGCCTGTTGATACGCAATGCATGATCCTTGGAGGTGTTGTCATGTGGTTTCTTGCACGCGTTGCTGCGAATGTAGGTTTGCATGATTTCTCTTGCATCCCCGGCATCGCAGTAGTGTTCTTGAATGTAATCCTTGACTGCTTCTTCATGGCCTTCGATGTTGTCGGAATAATTCATCTCATGATTGTCGTCGCGGGTTGTTTCCTGCCATTTGCGTTGTGCTTCAGGGCATAGAATCTTGGTGAACAATTCATAGTATCGGTCTTCAGATAGTGGTAGGGTGTTTGCCGCGATGAGAAAGGCTTCCTCACAATACAACAATTCTTCCAGGCCCCCTTCTTCTGAAAAGATTGGTACCTTCCATTCCTGTGAATTACCTTTGGCATCGTAGACTTTCAAAGTGGCAAGTTTGTTCTTAGTCCGGTCAAAGCTGGAATCATAGGTGATTGGTGGTTCACGATGCAATCCGGTCGACATTGTTGAGGATACTTGCCTGATTTGATTGTTCTTCTGTTGTTTTCGCCGTATTTGACGTTTTCAATTGATTCGATGTTTTGTTGATTAACAATGTTCGAGACCGCTTTTCCGTTCCGGAGTTATTTCGATGAGTTAGAAAAATTGTTACGAATTTCGGTGGGTTATTTGTTATCGAAGAAAGAGCCGTTGTTCGAAAATTCGTTCTTCGAAAAAAAATCGCTATTCTACAGTAGCTGTAAGAGTAATTACTGTGTAACACACTAGGGGTAGAATTTGAGTAGGAGTAATAATTATGAATGGATTAATACTTTACGAAAATGGATGGAAACTTAACAGATAAAATAATGAGCGATCAAGCTGGCTGGCTTCAATCGCCCATGGATATTCATATAGAGTGTCGTGATATGAAACGTGCGCCTGCCTGGTATCGGTATACCATTGTATACAGATAATGCTTCGCTACTTAATGATTCTTAGAGTCGCCCAAGTCTCATTGGTTCAATTGTACGTATCCTTCGATGGTATCTTCTTGGATAGTACGACTTGTACAATAGATCGTAGTACGTAGATTGTAGTATGTAGCTTGGTACGTACGTAACTCGGTTACATACGATCGCAGTACGTTACACTCCAAATTGAGAAGAATTCACCGTGTAATGTGTATTCGTACGAAAGTCATAAGGGCAATAACCTTATCCTTAAGGTTATTCCTGAGTGAATGACCGGCAACGACTTTACATGTGGATTGACTCTTAGCGAGAGTTTCCCCATCAGCTCACTCATTGAAGAATTAACAACTCTAAAACACTATCATGCCCTAAAATCTACGTACAACCTAGTACTAATTCTACATGATAAGGTACAAAATATGTGATATTCCAATGAGAATATCACGGTGAATTATACGGTAAAAGACCGATCGAAGATGGTTTTGCGTGTTTCTTGTGTCTTAATTACATGTGTTTTGTGTGATAGAAATTACACCTTATGACGAGTAATTTGACGACGACGAGTAATTAACCTGTCGATCGACAAAGACAATCGACTGTATCAATTACTCACTAAATCAATCGATTGTAAGACCGATTGCATTTGTTGTTTGTTACGACACACTTTTTCTAGTTTATCAGACCCACAGCACTCTCTACAAGCTGTGGCCAGCATCCTACAATGCTGAGGACCGAATGGCGTTTCCTGAAACGCAGTTTGAGCTCGAAGACTAATCCCGATTAGCCTGATCAGCTACCGGCATCAACCCTCAAGGATGTAAAAGGGGCAGTTGCTTGTGGAGCCCTGGAATAGACCAACGCCAGGGCGGTCTCCCTGAAAGAAGAGACCAAAGAACCAAACCAAGATGGTAGGCTCCATCGGGTTTCAAGATCCAGCAAACAAGCAAGGGAAAAGGGCTGGACGATTCAGCTGAACGAATCGCCCAGGTTGGCATCAGTTGAAAGGAATCAATAGCCGAGAACACTGATCTTTCACTGAAAACAAGAACGACGTGAGCCAGAAGATTGAGCCTCAAGTATTCTGTGGTGAAACAGATTGGAAGGAACAGATTGCAAAGAGCATCTGCCCGCACGAAAACGAAAATCCAAAGATATGAGAACACAAAATCTCGAAGAACGAAAGATCTCAAAAGATCCAGAAAAAAGGAAAAAGAGAACACTAAATTCTCAGGAAACAATCTTTCACCACAGAAATACAGAATGAGCAAATCCCAAGAAAGGATAGGAAAGCTCACAATCTTGATTTGCAACAAAAGCAAAAGCTCACACAAACCAGAACGAAAACTCGATCCGAACAAAAGTATAAACAAACCGGAACGAAAATTCGATCCGGATATACATATACGAATAGATAAGCAAATCACACTCGACGGTCACCAACGATTAATATTCATCATCTCACATCCAATCCTTCGATTCGATTACACTCTTCCACCACAAACCCCATCAAATACATCGAATACTATCCTCCGAATATTCGAATTGAATACATCCAATACGAAACGAATACTCCTAACTGACCATCCGACCATTAGAATATCCTCTCCACCATGGTCCGAACCAGAGCAAACGACACCATTGAAGAAGAAAAAATGGAAGTGGATGATCCACAAGTGGATGATCCACAAGATTCTGATGAGAACAATAGAGGAGGAAGGGGAGATGACAATGAGTTTGAAGATAGAATCATGCAAGTAATGGAAAGGGCCCTCGGTGACCCAGAAATGAACTCAACCATGAAAAGAATCATCGACCAAGAAGTAAAGAAAAGGATCAGAGCGATAAGAGACGCCGAAAGTAGGGGTGAGAATCCAGATGATGAGAATAGTGATGACGAAGGGGGAAACCAAAACGCTGACCAAAATGAGGATGCAAGAGCTGAACGACTGGCAAGGAGGTTGTCCCAACCCAGAATAAAAAATCAGGGGATTCAACAATGGGAGATTTCTGAGCCCAGAACAGCTTGCTTTCAGAAGCAGCTTGATGGATTTTGGTATCAACTATGAATCAGCTGAAGAAATCATGAGGGGAGGGATGTCCAATATTCGTGAAATTACAGACCTCAACAAGGAAAGCATAAAGTCATTCATGCATGGATTGAAATCAATCAGTCCAGACTGTCCTAATCCAAAAAGTATCCACTATGGTAACAGGCTATCATCGAGGCTCCTCACGTGGGCAAGTTGGGCTCGATATCAACCATTGATTGGAGTCAAGCCAAGGGCCATCGACTGGAAAGCAAATCCAAACAATCTGGAATTGCAGCAATTCAGAATCAAGATGATGGAGTCGAGCGTGAAATCACAGGAAAAGTCAACCCCACCTGAGTTAAAGGACCTTACAAAATTCAGAGAATGGGAGGAAGGCTTTCGACAAAACTTGAGATACAGATTCAACTCTGAAGGTTTCCCAATCTTGTATGTCATAAGACCCCAAGAGAAGGAAGATGTTACTGACAAAGCCAGGTCTGGAACAGTCGGGCAAAGTCCAACAGATACCTATCCAACTTGGAGTGACTACAATGAAAGGTGTGGTGTTTTGTCAGGCCACCAGTATGATGAAGATAATAACATCGTCTGGAGGTTGTTATGTGATGCAACGAGAAAAGGTCCTGGTTGGGAATATGTGGCACATTTCCAAAACACTGAACTGAACTCAGGTAATGCTAGAAATGCATTCATTTCGTTGATGCAGCATGCTTACACTGATACCAATATCACTATGGTTCTGAACAAAACCTATCAGGAAATGAAAGAATCACATTACACTGGCGATGCTAAGAATTATGATTGGAACAAACACAAGAGGAACTGGACTGCTTTTCATGGAACAATCCTGAGATTTGAAAAGAACCACAACGAAAGAAGATTTGTTTGGGATTTTATCAATTCAATCAGTGACGAGCGGCTTGATGCTGCAAAAGCGGATGCAATTGATGAGAGCAAAGACTATCGTGACAACTTCAATGAATGTTTGATTCTATTCACCAATCGGCTTGGATTGAAGAAGCTTGCAAATGGAAAGCATAAAAGAGGTTCCAGAAGTGTGTATTCTGTGGGCACGACAAGCAATAAGAAGCAGAAAACAACTGGAACGTTTACAGGAAAAGTTGAATGCAAGCCCTACCCAACAAGTGTTTATAAAACAATGTCAAAAGAACAGCGCCAGGAGCTTTACCAGATGAGACAGGCAAAGAAGAAGAGAAATCTCAAGGCTGCTGAGACCAAAAAGGCAAAAGAAGCTGAAAAGGAAGGTGCAGGTGATAGCTTTGGATCAAAATCTAAGAAATGACATAATAACCGGACACTAGAAAACAAATTGTTAAAAATGGTGAGCCGGTCATTATACAAGATGAATATCCCTCTAGATTTCGATGATGGAGAAAATGAAGAAGGATACTGCGAGCTAGACTCACATGCAGATACCACTGCCGCTGGAAGCAACATGATATTGCTCAATCCTGATCAGATCACAACGCACATTGATGTGGCCCCTTTTTCTGAAGAGTACAAGCCAATCAAAAAGATCCCAATTGGAAGTTGTGCTACTGCTTGGACAAATCCAACATCAGGTCAAGTATACATCATAGTGTTCCATCAAGCGCTGTACTTTGGGAATAAATTGAAGAACAGCTTGATATGCCCAAATCAAGTGAGGGATTGCAATTTCAACTCTGTTGAAGAAACACCCCCTCAGTTTGATCCCAGGTCCAAGCATGGAATTACAATCCAAACACCAATGGAAGATGACAACCCCAGGAAAGTTTTCATAAAACTGAGTATGAGAAATGTGATTTCATATTTCCCCACACGGAAGCCAACAAGAACGGAGCTTGATGAATGTCAACATTTGATTGCAACAAATGATACCCCATGGGACCCACATTCACTGAAGTTCAGGATGGCTGAGTTAGCAATCGACAATGGAGATCCAATTTCAGGGGACCAGTTTAGCATTCAAGCTATGTCGACCGAAGATGATCAAGCCATGTCAAATGAGGATGCAAGCTCGATTGTAACAGAACCTACAAGTAATGTTACAGATATGCTCTCCAAGACCAGCTTAGAGAACAGGCATCCAAATCTCATGCAGCAATGCAAACTGATGAGATTGCATCAGGTATCAACCAGAAGAATGCTAACTGAATGCCAAATTGCAACAGATGGCAATATTGCTCATCGGATTTCTTCAGTAACAAATATTTCAAGCGCGCAAAGGGTAGACCAATTTTTGTTTGATGACACAGAATTTGACTGCATGGAAGCTCCTGAAGATGAATCTAAACAAGCCCCTAGCTTGCAAGAAATTGACAATACACTTGAAAGGAGATCTCTTGATAGAAGAAATCAATGGGGGCCATCAGTGATAACTATTGAAGGTCCAAACAAAGTTGAATGTGAACGATTAGCTAAGACTTGGAATATTAGTTTCAAAAAGGCTGAACAGACACTGAAAGTCATGACGCAGAAGGCACTCAGAAATTTGCAACTACCATTGATGAAGAGGCTGCCTACACAGCGCTTTAGGAACAAGAGAATTGCACAAGGAACCTGGTACACTGATACATGGCATGCTAGGACTACCAGTATTATGAGGCAAGAAAAATGCGCGCAGATCTTTACAAATGGAAATGGGTTTGAAGTATTTATACCAATACAGGACAAATCGCAAGCACATCAAGGGTTGAAAATATTCATTCATGAAGTTGGAATCCCTGAGCATTTGATCTCTGATGGCGCGCCAGAACAAGGATCTCCAAGAACCTACAAGACCCACTGGAATTCAATTGTAAAGCGCAACCATATTCATCAGACATTCATACAACCTCATTGCCCATTTCAAAATCGAGCAGAACAAGCGATTGGCCATCTTGGGAGTGCAATCACAACCAAGTCAGCAAAGAAGAAATCACCAAGGAGATTATGGTCATTTTGTGGTGAACTATGTGCTAATATCAGGCAGAGAACAGCATCGAGCAACCCTTCTTCAATGGGGAGAACTCCATTTGAATTGGTCCATGGCTATAGGCCCGATATTGCACTATACATTTCATCAGAATGGTATGATTTTGTGTTTTACTTTGATAAAGGTGATTCTTCCTCGCGTGGAGTTGAAAGATTGGGTCGATGGTTGGGCCCTTGTGGCAATAAGATAGGTGGAGGTGATTGTTTTTGGATCCTGACTGAATCAGCAATACCAATATCTACAAATTCAATAAGGCCTGTCAAAGAATATGAATGGAGGGATAGAGATATCCTCAGAAGAATGGAAGCAATCGACAAATCAATTGAATCCAAGATTGGTGACGAAGTGAAAGACAGCGCGTCTTTCTTCCAGGAAAACTACCCGGAGCCTCAAATGGAGCTATTTGAGGAACAACCAGTGAAGTCATCTGATCTGAAACTTGAAATGGCTGAGCCAGATGCATCGGTTGAAGAAATCTATGAGCCAGATGAGTATCTGGGGAACGAAGTAATCATTGAAAGAAATGATGAAAGGCTCAGGTGCATTGTCAAGGATAGGGTGCGAGATTTGCAAAACAGACCAATTGGAGTAAGGAATGAGAATCCCATACTAGACACGAGGCTGTACAAACTGCAACTACCTGACGGCACCATTGAGGAATACACAGCAAATATTGTTGCAGAGAGTTTGTACAGTTCCGTTGATGATGATGGACGAATGTTCATGCTGCTGGATGAGCTAATTGATCATGAATGCGACAACACCGCTTTAAGTGATGAGGAAGCAACAACTGTAGCCAAAAACGGACGAAAAAGCTATAAGCCGACGGCTAGGGGTTGGCGAATTTTGGCCAGTTGGAAAGATGGATCAGAATCTTGGTGTAAGCTAAGCGATGCCAAAGAATCATTCCCAGTGCAACTTGCCGAGTATGCTGTCAACAATAATCTTGAAAAGACACCGGCATTCAGATGGTGGGTGCACAAAATTTTGAGAAGAAAGGATCGAGTCCTTAAGGCAGCCAAAACAGCAAAGTATTGGTTGAAGACTCACAAATATGGTGTTGAATTACCACATTCAATCACACAAGCGCTGGCAATTGATAAGAAAACAGGCACTGATCACTGGGAAAGAGCAATTCATAAAGAAATGACCAACAATATGGCTGCGTTTGAATTTTCTGATGATGATGTTATTCCAGTCGGTCACAAGGAAATAACCACCCATATGATTTTTGACATCAAGCTTGGATCCCTAACAAGGAAGGCTAGGTTGGTAGGGGACGGTCATAAAGTTCCTGCAGTGGCAAAAGAAAATACCTACTCATCGGTTCCCAGTCGTGATTCAGTGAGGATATTCTTCTTGCTGGCAGCGCTGAATGATTTGAAGGTTCTCTCAGCAGATATCCAAAATGCATATTTGACAGCCCCGATTAAAGAGAAATACTTTCTAAAAGCGAGAGCTGAAGATGGCTTTCCCCCAGATCTTGCAGGGAGACCTTGCAAGATAGTTCGTGCATTGTATGGATTGCCGGTGGCAGGTGCATCTTTCAGATCATACCTCACACAGCATTTGAGGGATCTTGGATATTCCCCATGCAAAGCAGATCCGGATGTGCACTTACGAATTGAAACCAGGAAAGATGGATCCAGATACTGGGCAATGTTGATTGCTTATGTTGATGATATCTTATGTTCTGGTGAAGATCCAAAGTTCCAGCTTGAAAACATTGAACGAAAGTTCAAATTGAAGGATGATACAATTGAAGAGCCAACTCTGTATTTGGGAGCTGATATTGGAAAGTTTTACTTTGAAGGTGATTCAAAACCAAGATGGTCATTATCAAGCACCAAGTATACGGCAAAAGCTGTTGCAGCTGTCAAACAAGAGCTAGGAACTGAAAAATATGGCTACAAGTATCTACCAAAATCAGCATCCAGTCCACTGTCACATGATTATCGACCAGAAATTGATATATCAGAGGAATTGAATCCTGAATTGCAAAATTACTATCAAGGTTTGATTGGAGTCCTCAGGTGGATTTGTGAATTAGGAAGGCTTGACATTGTAATGCCAGTCTCGCTGATGTCAAGGTATTTGGCTCAAGCAAGGAAGGGACATCTGAACCAGTTATTTCATATATTTGCATATTTGAAAAAATACAATAGGTCAAAATTGGTTTTTGATGATACAGTACCAAGCATTGACGAGAGTAAATTGCAAAAATGTGACTGGTCTGAATTTTATGTTAGTGACGTCACAACTCCACACACCAACCCTGCTACTCCTTCAGTAGACCAATCACAGGTAGTTGTTACCGATGAAGAAGGTAATGCACAATTTGACGATAATGGTAAACCCCTTACCATTCCTACGGTCTCGATTGTTGATCTACAAGGAAGATCTTTCGTTGTAACCAACCCTGATGGTACTCGAAAGCGTCTTACCATCGTCGATGCAGAAGACAGTCTTGAACGCAATAATGACTTCATCAAATTCAAGTGCAAGCACTCTGATGACGAAGTTGCTGATATCATTGCATACAATGATGTCATGAATTACATCCACCATGATTCGACCCAAGAAGATGGAAGACTTTGGTCCTTTCGCCGAATCCTAGGACACCAAGGTCCATTGGATAACAAGCACCCTCAATACAAAGGCTCCAAGTATAACCTTTGGATTGAGTGGGAAAATATGGAACGGACATATGAACCATTAGCCCACATTGCGGCTGATGATCCTGTTACCGTTGCCAAATACGGGAAAGACAACAACTTGCTTGACCTCCCAGGCTGGAAACGTCTAAAACGCATCACCAACCTAGCACAACGAACCAAGAAACTTGATCGGCTTGTGCATCAAGCCAAACTTCGGTCTTTCCGTACCACCCCACAGTACCAATATGGATTCAAGGTACTCGTAACCACGAAGAAGCCCTCCAATTTGATCAAGCCAACAGAAAGACCAAATGGGAAGACGCCACCACTCTTGAAATGGAACAGCTCAAGGAATACAATACATTTATTGGAATACTAAATCAAGCGTGAATTTACGTACGCGCAAAATCGTCTTAACGTACGTGATACGTGATACGAAACGTACAATTTACGTACACGTGATATGTAACGTACGATTCCAAGAGATTCCAAGATGAGCGCGATAAGTAAAAGTGAGACGTGACCAATGTGATAAGTACCATAAGTAAATTATACATAAGCGCTGGTGAGTATCAAGCGATACTTAAAGCACTGAACAGAGGTACACAATATGGGAATCGAGCTCTCGATACGCGTATCTCCACACAAAGAAACGACAAATTAGTAAATGGGAGATCAATATGGTCCAGAAACAATCCGATCATAATCTTATCAATAACTCTTTCCAACACCGTAAAAAAGAGCAAAATAAAGTAAATACTCAAAGTAACCAAATTAACCAAATGACGCCTTACAGCTTTGGTCTTATTAGTTATCGATAAGATTAACACACCCCAATGCCAGAGGGAACACAAACCGAAGGAATCCCCAGCCCCACAACAAGAGGAGTTACCCCTGACACCAGCATTGACAATTCCAGAAACATAGGCTCCACAGCAATTCGTGATCTGAGAGACCAACTGGAAGAGCTCGAACAGTACAACCGGGATATACTCGAGTACACTGAAGAACAAAACACACAATTGCAGACACAGAACAGGTTGCTATATGACTATACCGAGGACAGTGAGGATAGCAATACCGACGACGAGATGACCAAGAAGAAGGACTACGCGACTCTCAAGGACCACTTCTTGGATGAGACACAAATAAAGCCGGTCGCTGTACCATCGAGCATAGACGTATATGAGTTCAAGAAAGCACTAGCAAATGCATTAGCCGAAGTACCCTCCATCAAGTACATTCAGGGAGGGGGTTACGCCTTCCTACTGGAAACAGAAGCGCAATACCACACGAGGGACCCCCAAGCGCCATTCCCCAAGGCACCAAGGGAACCACAAGAACTCGATAGTACAATCAAACTCACTTCAGATGCATACAAACTGTGGAAGCGGAGCCGGGCCCTATATGTAGAATGGAACAAATATGACAGGGAGGCCCTACTAATTACAGACAGGAAATTCCCCAACATGCTTGGGGAGCTGAAGGACCTGGGCTTGGATGCCTTCCCCCGAGGTACTACTGTGCTTGCAGCCTTCCAAGCCATGGAGGAAGACCTATGTACTACCGACGCACAGCATCAGCTCACACGTGAGCTCACCCAGAAAATGAATGCATTAACATACTCACCAAGCCCAATCGGGCCCAAGGAGTACTTCCGACAGCTCACTAAATACCAACATCAAATCAACTTGCTCCCAGAGACAGCAAACGTGACCGACGCACAGATGATCGATTACTCACGAGAGGCGTTCGCACGCAGCAAACACGACCCCATCACACTACACCAAGTAGACGAGGATTGGAAGAAATACCAGGACGCGATGGTTCAGAGTGGATTCACCCAATACAAGAAGTTCTGGGGACAACGCCTGAAGGAGTTGTACAGCAGCTACCACAACAATACAACTACGGCAAACCTAGCAGATATTCAGGCTGATCAACGCTTCACCAAGCTCGAAAACAAACAACGTGATCTGGCCAATGTATGTCACGAAATCTACTCCCAAGTCACTGAAACCGCAACTGCAGCATGGACCATGACCATGTTCAACCAATGGGAAACAGCGATGGCAGTCCTCCAAGCAGATGTAAACCGACTCAAATCAGCCGACGCAAACCGCACCAACAGCAGGCCCGACGCACGCCAACCAATACTTCAGGAGTGGAAGCAATACAAATATTACTGCCACTTGTGTGGCGTGAATCTCACCCACGACGGCCAAAGTTGTTACAAGCGACGCAACCGGGCTGATCACCAGGAAGGCGCCACCTTCGACAATCAGATGGGTGGAGCCACCAGGAACAACGATTGGTGGTTGAAGTGGAATGGTCCTAACCCCAACGGAAACGGCCGGACCATGATAGTAGATACGCCCTTGCAATCTTGACGGTGTGGGAGGGAACACAAAAGTAGCATACGTAAACTTAGTAATCATGATACACAGTTACACAGTATCCTACGTGATCCCTCGCGTAATATCATACCTCAACCACCACGTACACGTGCAGTTACCTTTGCACAAGACGTCGCGTTCCATATCAGGCCCTCACCGGGATACGGAGCTCTGGATTCGGCGGCAACGGACCATTTCGTCCCGTCTACATACCAAGGGGGGGCACACTGAGACACTCCGGGGGCGCTGACCGTCAGATGTGCAAACGGGAGCAAGATGCTCTCTACGGCAATAGATCGGTTAGACCTACCCCGGCTCCCCCTCGAGGCCCGAGGGTGTCACAAGTTTGATGAAGTGGAGCTGCCATTGGTCTTGGTGCCCAAACTATGCAGTAATGGGTGCCACGTAGAATTCTCAAAGATCAACGTGGCGGTGTACGGCCCCACCCAACAACTCATACTCACTGGGCAACGTGACCCCCTAAGGAATCTATACATGGTTCCAACGAAAACGAAAACAACGAAAACGATTATCCAATACACACGGGGTCAGGGGCATACCAGATTCAAGCCATCCCCAAGCTGATCAGGTTCTACCACGCAGCGGCAGGCTACCCCACTAAAGAAACGTGGGTCCGCGCAATTGAGCGTGGCTCATTTGCCACGTGGCCAGGTCTCACTGTACAACGCGTCAACCGATACCTCCCACTCACAGAAGAAACAACTATGGGTCACTTACAAATGGTTCGACAAGGCATCCAAAGCACACGCAAGAAGCCAAAGAACAAGCCAATGACCGATACGGAGCCGCCCCGCGCCGACCGAAAGAAGATACATAACGTCTGCGTAGACATAGTATCCACGAATGAGATGCAACCAACTAACCACGCAGGGCCACGTACCAAGGACAAACTGAAGGAACTCATTGCGTGGGACCTACCAGGGAGATACCCCGTCACGTCACGCCGTGGGCACCATTACGTATTCCTCATGTAGGACTACGATTCCAATTACATTGACGTGGAGCCCATCCAGTCACGCAAGAGTGAAGACCTCCTACAGGGATTCACGGCGTGCTACGCGCGGATGAAAGAGGACAACGTGAGCGCAAAAATAGTACGAATGGACAACCAGACCTCCAAGAAACTAATTGCATACATCATGAAGAGCAACCTCGATTACCAACTAGCATCACCCGGGGACCACCGGCTCAACCATGCAGAAAGGGCCATACAGACCTTCAAGAACCATTTCATAGCAGGATTGAATGGTGTGGACAACAAATTCCCGGTGGACAATTGGGACCTACTGATCCCACAGGCGCTCATTACGCTCAACTTGCTACGCGCATCACGTACCCAGTCAAAACTATCGGCATATGAGCTCAGACGCGGGATCTATGACTACAACAAACACCCACTAGCCCCTATGGGCTGTCGAGTGATTATTCACGACAGAGCTCAAGAAAGAGGCGCATGGCAGGACCATGGGACAAGGGGTTTCTACATTGGCCCGGCCTTGAAGCACTACAGGAATTACACCTGCGTCGGGGAGGCCAGTCGCGCTAACAGAATCAGCAACACAGTGGCATTTTTTCCCAAGACAGAGATGCCCCATACCTCTTCTACAGATTGACTGCTCATGATCCTCCAAGACCTAAAGGAAGTTACCAGTAAACCCCATCCACCAATTCCATATACGGAACAGGGAACCCAAATGAATGAGGCCCTTCGGAGAATACAAGATCTTTAACGTATGGATACACGACAAAAACAAAATGGGCCCAATGCCACCCTTAGCGACACAGCCAAAAACTCACGCGAGCCTCCAAGGGTGTCAAACGGGCCCAATACAAAATCAATCAATGTGCCCGGGAATGAACGCGAACCTCCAAGGGTGCCACCTACACAACAACGCAGCGCCCGCCGGGGACACCCCTGGGCCGTGGGCACAATCATTAGTAATAACTGGTAATTTGAATTATGATTTAATTAGGTTAATCTAAGAATCCGGACCTCTATTGGAGTATTCCGCGTATTCTTGTGTTAGCCTTTTTGTTAACACACGCAATCCCTTGTTGTTCGCTTATTAAGCAATCGATTGCTTAATTAAGCGATTCCGATATTCCCCGGATCAATAGTGAAGCATGTGTGACCAACCAGGCATATCAAGTCTCATTTGTTGGTGATGGATTTATCATGATAGTGCCTTGGCACTTAGTCATGGTAATCCCGTGTCACTCAGTGGGTCGGTACAGTATTTAGCCTTAGCCGGCTGTCCGCGATTACTTTACTTAATGATACTCGTCGCCGATGATTAGATTGATCTGTTTCTTATCATACTCAGTTTGCCACAACAAATCGATTAACCACACGATTAAGGTTAAGTATATACCTTAATCGTGTGTTCGTATTCGTGATTACGATTCATAGTGAATCGTGGTTCATTAATCATCCGACAGCGCCGGTACGGTTATTTACATACTGTTTCTAATCACGTCGTATTCTCTCATTTATTCTGTTCTTCACTTAACAACTCTAATTCAAATTTTTCTCCCCTAAATCCATGCCACGCTTTGGCATTGCCTTGCCAGATTTTATGTCTGGTATAACATTTCAAATTGTTTACAAGCAAAGATATTTTTAGGCATGGATTTGTGTTCGTGGAATTAAGTGGACAGTTATTATTGTTTTTACTCGTTTTTATTTTGTACTTAACTTTACATTGTCATGAACTCATTAAGCAGGCTTCTTAGTGCGGTACTGTTGAGTGGTTTTGTTAGTATATCAGCATAGTTCTCGTGAGACTTGATATGACTGATGGAGATAACTTTGCCTGCTTGGTGTTGTCTGACAAAGTGATATGCTAGTGCGATCGATTTCTTGTTGAGTCTACTTGCTGGATTGGTTGAGTTGATTACCACACTTTTGTTATCCACATGGATTTCAGTTGGCTTGGTAACTTGGATTCCCATGGATCGAAGATGGTACCTCAACATGACGGCTAAAGCTACTGCATCTTTGAGCGCTGTGAATTCTGCTCCAAATGTGCTCGTATGAACTGATGTTTGTCGTTTTGATTTCCAGTATACTGGCATTGATCCAACGAATGCAATTAGACCGGTAATGCTCCTTCCTGTTACAAGATCATGTGCATGGTCACTGTCACAGAAGATATTTAAATCTAATTCTGCAATTAGTGGTGCTGGAAACATCAGATCTAATTCTTCCTTGTAGTACTTGTATTGGTGAGTGAATTCTTCATAGTTCACTGTCGCTTCCCCAATTGACTGGATTTTGGGTGGTCGTGGGTCCACTAAGATTCCTTTCTTTTTGTATTTCTTCAAATATCCTAGCACATGTCTTGCCATTTGTAGATGCCCTTCTCTTGGTCCGGATGCAAATCTGGATAGTGATGAGATAGCATATGCAATATCTATTCTTCCAGTTAATACTATCCATTGTCCTAGACCGATGATATGTTGGAATTCCTTGTGACCTGATTCGTTGAGTAATTCTGAATCGTCTAGTTCTGGGTGACAGTCTGTTTTCATTGGTAGGTTCTCATTTCGCAGAGTGGTGTTGTATTTGTCTTGGTACTTTCTTAGAACTTCTGAAATGTATTTTGTTGAATTCAGTAGGAGCCTTCCATCCTTTATCCTTGTCAAGCTTGTACCCAGATAGTATCCAGGTTCAGATTCGATGTTTCTGAGTGCAAATTCTTGTTTGATCAGTGCAATCCAATCCTGAGGCTTGCTTGACACTACCATAAGGTCATCAACGTGTGTTCCAATGTAGTCGTAACTTTTGTTGTCTTCACTCAGTTTCATCCAAAGGTCTGGATCAACCCTGGAGGGTCTGAATCCTAGATTCATCAAAGTGTCTGCAAAGAAATCAGCGTATGCGCGTCCTGAACCTGCTAGTCCATAAAGAGCTTGTTGTATTTCCACCTTGCAGCCTTTCTGTTGTAACTCTAAAAATCGACCAAAAGGTATATGATGTTAAAATTTAAAGAGAAGTGAGCTCAGAGAGAGGCTCTTATTTTTACTTTGTATTTTCACTGTATCGGGGCTCTCTGCTGTATTTTGCTTGGTAGAGATCTTCCCCGGTTATCTGTTACTGTTATCTTCATCGTACCGATACTGCTGTTGCTGTTACCGTATTAGCGTCGTGTCGGTCTTTTACGAGGTTAAGTATTTCTTATCCGGTGGGGCGTATGCTTGTTCGTAGAATGGGTAGATAAATGAGGCCCATCCGGAATCGGTATTGATTTTCTTGATTGCAATAAGTAATTTCCTCACGGGATATCAAGTGTGTTCTTCTGAATCTACTTATGGATTCCAAGTGTTTACTTACTGTTCAGGTCTTTGGATATTTCTTGTTTCTAACTGAATATCTTCTTTTGTTTGTAGCCTTAGGTGATATCGTTCTTACCACTTAAGGATTCCAAGTAGTGGAGGTGCTCATCAGAGTATTCGTATCTCATATTCCGCACCTCGGTCGTCGTTTCGTTTTGTCGGCTTTTCCAATCGAATTTGATGCCGACAAAGTCCGTATTTTTCGCCGACAACACACCCCTTGATCCGACACGCTATCGATGTTGGATTACTGTCGGTGTATAGTTAACCTGATTCCAGAATGAATTGTCAAATGCTGACAAAGGGATTGACAGTTGCCAAAAGTATCGACCATGGTATAAATCAAATGAAACTTGTCAAGGCAAATTGGAGAATCATGTAGAGATCGTGAAATCGATGGAAGGTTAATCAGAGTTGGAAACAATCTGAGTTGAAGGAATCGATCATAGTGGGATCCAAAATCGGAGGGGAGAAGAGATGCGCTTGGGTGAAGCGTATTGGATATCACGGATTAAAAAATTCGTCCGTTGGCTTGTCGTTTACAATTGTACCGTAGAATGAAATGGTGGTGCTCATCTTAGGAAGAGATGGAACATTGATAATCGATTCGAATGTGGAGTAGAAGAAGGGATCCATGGAGGATTTATCGAGCAATGGTTGGTATCACGGAAGGGATGGCCAAGAACCATGGAAGTGATCGTAGTACTGATTAGGTTGGAGTTTGAGATCGTCGACGGAGAGAGATGATTGATCGTGGAAGAGTTGCCAATCGTAATCTAGGGATTGTAGAATCGAACGCTTTGAAACTTGATCGTAGATAGTCGTAGAATGGGATTGATCCGTATGGAGGAATCAACTGTATCAATTGAACTGGAACAGATGGCTCCATTGAGGATCTCAACGGAGGGGAGACCCATGAGTGATTGTGTGAGATTCTATCCGGATACTTGGAAGTGAGATCTATCAGTATCGAGTCTTGGGATAATCGGAATCAATCGTAGAAAGTGACTGTCATATCAAGCGTAGGAAAGAATGTAATCGGATGTATTCGTAGGTTCAATTCAATTGTCGAATAGAATCAAGCGATTCGATTACTGATGAGATGGATTGATTGCTGCTTTATTGCTGCTTCAAGTCGTAGGATGGAAGCATTTGTTGTGATTGGAAGAGCACAGCGACGTATTCGTATTTTTGAACTGGAAGAAGGGATTGGATAATCCGAATCGATTCGTAGAAGCTCGATCGAATAATCCGAGTCGATTCATAGAAGCTCGATCATAGATGATCTTAGATGCAATTGTGGAATGATATCAAAGAGAAGAAGAGATCACAGAATCGTATGTCGACGAAGGGGGCAAATGCTGAGATCCATCAGTGCGAGGGGAGACAGATCGATTGAACTGGACTGGAATCCAAAATTGGATTGAACTTTAAGCCAAAATGGGAGAGGAGAAGATATATCGACTCCAGAATCAAATAGCAAATAGCAATCGGTGGAGTGTGGGATACGATTGAGAGATCGGAATGCGAGTGAGGGGTTGTAGGGATCAATATGAGCGTAGTGCATCTCAAAGACATGTCGTAGGAACAAATGGAATCGGAGGGGATTCATTTCTAGATTGTAGCAATCGATATGGTCGTAGAATTGAATCGCGCGTCAAGATATATCGAGTTGTTGAATCAATCGAGTAATTGATGATCAGGATCAAAGGGATATCTGGGACCAGAGTAGTATCGAGACATAGGTATTCATTTGAGCACCGATTTTGTAATCAAGGCGATTACGATTGATTGGCAATTACGATTGCTAGATTGTAGGAAGCGATATGATCGTAGAAGCGGATTGTAGAATCAGTGCGTAGAAGGATCATGGAATTGAATCGTAGGGTCAAATCGTTTAAGTCGGGTGTTGATGGAGAGGAGCTCAATCAATTAGACGTGGTGTCGTAGTGATCAATTGGAGAAGCATCGAAGACGATTGTAGAATCAGTGCGTAGAAGGATCATGGAATTGAATCGTAGGGTCAAATCGTTTAAGTCGGGTGTTGATGGAGAGGAGCTCAATCAATTAGACGTGGTGTTGTAGTGATCAATTGGAGAAGCATCGAAGACGATTGATTGATTGTGGAAGAGTTACCAGTCGCAATTGAAGTTTTGATTCAACCTTGGAATAGAATCAAAGGAAGGAGAATGTCGAAAATCGATTGGATCGAGACAGGTGAAAAATCCTTGTGTGGAGACTCAATGGAGGGGAGATCAAATACTGACGTAGATTGGAGAATCTGTGCGGAATCACACATCGATGGAGATGCAGGATCGGTTGGAAGGGACCCAAGGAGAATATTCTGTATGAGATTTCGTCGAGCTCGCATGTCAAGTAAGCTTTGAATCATATCGTTGTCTTGATCCTTAGTCACGAGAATCGATGGGGGTTAGATCTGCGAAGATGAGATTGGCCTCGGGAGGCGGAGGATCGAACGGTGATGTAGGGATAGCTTTGGTTCAATCGTCGAATCGGGGATAACGGGAATCGATATTGAGATCGGATGGATCGATCTTGGATCGCAACAGATGGGAGTCATGTTGGCAACGATGAGATTGGCTTATCGTAGAATCTCAAATAGGCGTGTTGTAGAAACGCATGAGACTTGTCCTTGGAGAAGAGGAAGGCGTAAGTCGTGTGTATTGTTGTAGGGAGACGATGCTGGATATCAAGTAAATGTCTGGGATCTGCTTGTGGTGGGGTTACATGAACCGGTGACACACCCCTTGATTCAACACGGAGGGAGGGAGTGTTGAATTATATGTCGGTTCATGGAATTGGTTGCAGTGGGATCCTTGTCGCGTGTGGGATCAGCAGTAAAATCGTGGAGGCTTATGAGGAAACTCTGTAAGGTAGACGCGTCCGAATTAAGCGTCATGTGGTTATTCAATGCACACCCCTTGATTCAGATGCACACCCCTTGATTCTCACGTATAAAATGGAAGTACATGGTTCAATGGAATTTGATGGTCAGAAATGGAAGATGTTGAGTTGAATCGTAGATTTAGACACAGATCAAGTCGTAGAATCGATTGATCATAGAAACTGACGGGATGTAGGTAAAAATCGGACCAAACAAACATCTTGCGATTGTAGACGAGTTTCCAATCATAACAGCGAGTCGTAGAGCGTAATCGCAGTGCAGAAGCGATTTCAGTTGGAATATCGATTGGAGGCAAACGACGATTGGTAGATCGTAGAGACATATCGTAGATCGTATTGTAGATCAAATCGTAGATTCAGATCCATACAAGTCCACTGAAGTCCAGTGAGCGAATTGTAGTATCGTCGATATACTAATCGTAGAACTAAGGATAGAGTTAGTGCCCCAATGATTCAAAACGTATGGAGGCGAATGCCATGGGTCAATCGAATTCCATGGTTGTAAAGGGTACAAGACCGTAGGGCGTACTCCATGGTGGTAGAAACAAAGGGACGCGTATGCGAATGATTGACTTAAGCAAACACAGATGGATGCGAATCGAAGAACGCATGAACGGAGGAGACAACGGCAAACAGAGCAACCGCCGAGGATTGCTGGCTTCAAGCCGTGTAGGAAGAGAGTGAAACATGTAGAGTTTCATCTGGTAGGACTCAAATTGGCGAAGATGAGATGGAGTATCGAGTCATATCCGTGAAAGGAGACTGGGGAATCATGTTCGAGCTGAGCGAAAGACCAAGTGCCAGTTTGGTATTACGGATGAGGAATCGGGGATGGTGGATTGATCAAAATCGAAGAGAAGAGGTGGATTGATCCGACTTGCTAGGGAAGATGAAAATCATAGGACAAGGGAAGCCGTAGGAACAGATCGATTTGTAGCAATCATAGATATGTATGGCACAGAATTGCTCAAGTAGTGTCCCATGCTTGTAAACGAAAGATGCAGGGTACACCCCCTAATTTAGAGCTGATTGTCACAAGATGATATTGGCCGGATTGGAGGAGACAGATCTAAATGTGGGAGGATAGGCAGCCGGTATCGTTGGAATGAACCGAGAGGCGAGAGGAAAGAACCAAAAAACGGAGTGGCAAAGGGATGACCAAGAGCCGGGGAATTTCAGAAGAAATATCCGTGAGGGAGAAAACCCAAAGTCTATGCTGTAGAGAGATTCCCATTCCAACAACAGTCCGTGCTCGGAGATCGTTGTGATTGAAAGTGAAATCGCCGCGGAAGGAGTTAACCGGCGGGACCGACGTAATGACCGAGCAAAGGTGCGCGTGTCAAGGGGATAACTGCGGAAAGGACCACAGGGTCTTGCAATTGACGGTTGTCGTCGTCGTAGGCCGTGGATGTAAACGATTGATTATCGAGATATCGAGATTTCGGAAAAAAGGCCGTCAGAATGATCCGCGAAGGTGCAGAAATAACCAAAGGAATGTTCCGCCCAAGGAAGAAGATAATCGTCGGCGTCAACGGTGGCGTCGGCGTTATCAGTGATGGAAGAATGTAGTGAATAAAGCAATTATCGTAGGATAAGTTACAGTCTGTTGCAATGTTCAGTCAAAGGTGTCGTTGAACCAATTCATCGACAAGATGTTGGCATATAGATGATACTGCGTGACCTTGAGGGCATCCCGATGTCGTTTGGAGAGCCGAAGGACGGGCGGATGATTCGGTTTGGATAGACTTTGATTAGGGCATGGAGGTTGCAATGATCGGATGTATGCAGGAGCGGCGTGTGGATGGTTAGTGTCCTCAGCAAGTGTCTCAGATGGTGGTGAGGGAACAGATTTTGGTACACGTCGGAATGTTGCAATTTCATTCTGAGGATTGAAGGTCCATCCGAAGTTAGTAGGAGCCAAAGGTGGGATAGATGGGGTTTCGTATGATGCAGTCACATGGGACTTGTCCTGGCATTGGATTGGAGTTATACGGGACTTGTCCTTCTGACATCGTACACGACAACTTGAAGAGGAAGTGGAGCGTCGGAAGGAGGTGGATCGGACTCGGTGGAAGGAGACAGAGTCACTGTTGGGGGAGTATTTCCATGTCCATGCGTAACTGGGAGGAAAGGCCATGCGATAAATTTGTTTAAACGCAATGTATTCAAAATAGGGATCTGGTAGGTTGAAGCAAAATTCATTTTCGCGGGAGATGATTCTCCTGGAGAATTGTAGGATGTTTGCCACGCGATTGTCATATGACATAGCCGTAGGCATTGGCTCCAGAGACTGAGATGTCTCAAATGCTGCTGCTCCACCGTTTTTGTCATAGACCTTGGCAAATTCGTATGGGTACCATCCGCTGCGGAATCCCCAATGTTGGATGCTGAGTTCCAACTGGATGGTAGGATCCTTATTCCCATCATAGTTGTATCTCGCCGTGCGTGCCGCGATAGCCAGTACTTGATCATCTTGAACCAGTTGTCTCATGCCGTGGTTGTCAACGTACCAAATGTTAGTCTTGTCAAGAAGCAGTTGAATGTGTTCTTTGTATTTGGCAGATACCTCTGAGTCAGGGAGATCTTTTGTGATGGATTCAGCGACAAGGGATTTGATGTTGGGAATTGCGCCTGGTCTGAGGGTCGCGGTGCCGTATTTGTAGGATATGAGGCTGATGAGATCAGTTAATTTTTTGGCGTACGCCGCATTCAGGTAGTTTTGGGTGGCAATCTCGTCAGCGTCTATGAACGAGAACTGTATGGCGTTGACATAGTTCCAGTCGGTGAGTTGTAGCCTCATGGCGGAAAATCAAGGACAGATCGGAGGAGACGAAGGAAAGGCGGAGTGGGAAATGTGCACTCAATCCGAGTTGTTGGAGCCGTTGGAATTTTCCGGATGACTCAGGGGATGTTCCGATGGAGGAACAAACGGCGGTTGAGGAATGTTCCGGAGAAGGAAGAAGAAGGAACTAACCAAAGAAATATCAACCGTCGGAGAAGACAGTCGAATATTTGGAGGAAGAAGCGAAAGAATGTTTCGAAGACGGGACCGAAGAAATATCGTTGTCAAAATAACGAATGATTGTCGGAACGATCCTCGGAGGTGCAGGAATGACCGAAAAGACCGTCAGAATGTTTGCCGGGGAAGGTGACCGGAGAGAACGTTCGTCAGAGAAACAATCAAAGTAAATTGAAGTATCAATTTAATGTCGTTGTAGTAGGCTGTGGAGGAAACGGGATAGAGATTGCTGTTTGGATTGGAATCGCGCAGCGGTGTGATTGATTTGGCGTAGGTCGTGGATCGGAATCGAAAGTCCGTTGGAATGATCCGCGAAGGTGCGGAAATAACCGAGGGAATGTTCTACAGAAGGAACCGGAGACGGGGATCGAGGAAAGATGAACGGTGGCTGTCGGAGGTGTGAAGAAAGAACCGAAAGACCGTCGGGAAGAGCCGCGGAGGTGCGGCGGTACTTTCGTTGGTGTTATTTATGGAACTGTCCGATGTGGGCCTTGTATTAATTTAATCGTGATCGTTCGATTGTCGTCCTTGGATATGTATTACAGAAGAAGATTCTTGGTAGAAGGATCTGTAGATACAGTAGGTCGGGGATCGAAATGTTGAAATGACCGAACGAAGGTGCGGTCGTGTCTAAGGGAAGACCGAAGGAATGTTCCGAGGAACAAACGGCGGTGTGAAAGGTAGTGAATAAAGCAACTATCGTAGGAATAGTTGCAGTCTGTTAGTTTGTTTGTTTGAAGTGGTGCTTAGCACGATCAAAATGGGCGTCAATGGTCCTTTATAGGGATGATGGACGCGGGAGAAGAAATATGGTTGAGTGATTGCAATCAGCGTGTCCGGTGCAATGGGCTTTCATTAAAGACGGCGGTGGTCTTTAGTTTGTAACTGTAACTGTAATCCAGAGAGCTGGTTGTGGATTACAAGGCTTGTGATAGCGAGTACACCCCCTGATCCACAAGCAGGGAACAGAAGGAAGATGTACGTCCAGGGTGCTGCCCTAAGGAGGAAGGTGCCGCAAGGAACAAGTCCGGGGAAACCTGGAGTGGAGGCCTAAGAGTAGCACACGGATGGGCGTCACTACAAGTGTCCTCTGGTGGTAACCGAACAGTTGAGGTGCTGAACGGGCGGAGATAGAGGGCTCTATAACCTGTTGTAACTCTAAAAATCGACCAAAAGGTATATGATGTTAAAATTTAAAGAGAAGTGAGCTCAGAGAGAGGCTCTTATTTTTACTTTGTATTTTCACTGTATCGGGGCTCTCTGCTGTATTTTGCTTGGTAGAGATCTTCCCCGGTTATCTGTTACTGTTATCTTCATCGTACCGATACTGCTGTTGCTGTTACCGTATTAGTGTCATGTCGGTCTTTTACGAGGTTAAGTATTTCTTATCCGGTGGGGCGTATGCTTGTTCGTAGAATGGGTAGATAAATGAGGCCCATCCGGAATCGGTATTGATTTTCTTGATTGCAATAAGTAATTTCCTCACGGGATATCAAGTGTGTTCTTCTGAATCTACTTATGGATTCCAAGTGTTTACTTACTGTTCAGGTCTTTGGATATTTCTTGTTTCTAACTGAATATCTTCTTTTGTTTGTAGCCTTAGGTGATATCGTTCTTACCACTTAAGGATTCCAAGTAGTGGAGGTGCTCATCAGAGTATTCGTATCTCATATTCCGCACCTCGGTCGTCGTTTCGTTTATCGGCTTTTCCAATCGAATTTGATGCCGACAAAGTCCGTATTTTTCGCCGACACCACTTTCTTGTCTCCAAATTCATCTGTGGCCCAGCACCATACTTTTTCTTGAACCGGTGCTGTTGGGAAAGCGTTTCCCACATCTGCAGTCATTAAGTCAAGGTTTTGGTGTTGTGCAATGAGAAATAGTAGGTAAACAGATAGGCTGTTGACTTGGCTAGAATATGTATTATATTCAGTAGAATCCACCAAATGCCCCCCTGCAACCAGCCGGCTCTTGTATCGTTTGTCTTCACTTTTGATGTCCCAGATCATATTGAGCCTTGCTTGTTGCCATCCTTCGGACTTAACTTGGGGAATTCTTTCTCAGCTGGATGATATTTGAAGCACTTGAGCCCATCCAAGTTGTCCATCTCTTTTTGAATCGATTCTTGCCATTTACTGTCTCCAGCAGCTTGATCAATGCAAACACAGTCATTGTAGGTATTAGGAATTTGTAGGCCAAATTTTTCTTTGTTTTTCTTCTTGTCTTGTCTTTGATTTCTAGACATTTTCTTCGGACTGTTGTTTCGACGTGGTTTTCGAGCTTGTAGTAATTGAATATGGCGTGTAATTGCTGTATCTTGCTTGAGGACTGAGCTTGACCAATCCAGTAGGGGGTGACTTCCCCTTCTTCCACCTGCTTCGATGATGTAGCGTGTTATGTATTTTGCACAGGCAACAGGCTCATCTTTTCGTAGTTGGGGAAATGGAGTATTCAATACGGTGTTTTCTTCCAGGTCGTCCAAATATTGTGATTTAAGGATCAGTATTCCTTCTTTCCAGAAATGGCCCAGTATTTTTCGAAAGGTAAGGTCCAGATTTTTATCATTACTTTCAAGTATATTATCGTGTGTTTCTGCGTCATTGGTTCCATCGACTGTACTAGGAAGGGCTTCCTGATCCAAATTTTCGATTTCATGCTCGGTTTCTTCATTTTCTTCTTCTTGCTCCCCTGGATCTGTTTGTTCAGATTCTGGTTTATCAAGTAGATTGTTGCTGGTTGAATATTCCATTCCAGTAGTAGTTGCATCGCATTTCTCGCCTGGCACTAATAATGGGACTTCATCTGTGCTTTGAATATCGGTGAGATTCTGCTGGTGCTCTGAAGTTGATAGTCGAAATTCTGCTGCTTCTGGATCATCATTCACATATTCATCTTTAGTTCCAATATTTTTTCTTCTTGTTCTCACAACTGATTGAATTAGGACTTGCCGTTTCTCCTTAGGTGATTCTGGCTCAGTCAATATATAATACGTCATTGCATCTCCTGTTGAGTCAGCAAATGCTAAGAATCTTCCTTTTCTCATGTTACTCTTAGGGGATTTGAAACTTGGATTGTACCACCATATGGGCTCGTAGAAGTGGAATCGTAAATGTGATACATCTGGTGTCCAGCCTTGTGATATTTCTTGTGGGACTTTCCATCCCAATGATTTTTGTGCAGCTAGGTTGTTGATTTGAACACACCACAGGAAGCACCAATTTGCCAATCCAATAGGGGCTTTAAACATTCTCAAACAATTTTGAATCATTTTCGACAATCGTGCCCATTCTGACTCTGCTGGATTCTGATGATGATAATGTGGCTCTGAAGTTCTTGTTTTGATCATATTTTGTCACATAATTTCGGTCCATTTGACTCCCTTTTCTGATTTAGCATTGTCACTGATAATAGTATTGGGCGCCCCTCTTTCACGAAGATAGTCCAGCAGGGCATTGGTACATTGTGATTCTGTTTTCAATGGATGGAACGACCACATCTTGGATTCTGTGCCTGCAAAGAATTGACCACCATTATGTCCTTGTGACGTCTTTTGGCTGAAAAAGGTGTAATCAGTACTGACATCCTCATTTTGCCGTTTGTAATGGAAGGCTTTGAGCTGTTTCCTGTAGTGTTTTCTTGGAATAGCTCGATTCTCTTCTTCAATTTCCTCCTAGAATTGGGTGGTATTTTCAAGTGTTTTTCTCACTGTCTCTTCTGGTAACATTCCAAATCTCTTCCTCAACTCCAATATTGGTAGATTTCCAAAAGCGAATTTTTCCCTCAATCTTTTTCTTCATAGCATTGGGTACTGCCTCATATTTGGTGGTGCCGGTGAGTATAATTCGAAAACTTCCAATTCCTTCATTTCTTCCTCTGTTGGTTTTGTGATGTGGTAATAGACTTTTTCGTCATCATAGCTGAATGGTAAGAATGTATTTTCAACTGTGATGCCACATTTGTCACTTATTTGGGGTTGCACTCCGTTCACCAATACATTGTGAGAACCCATATCAATCGTTGTGAGGAGTGATTCTCCATCTGTAAAATCCTTGTCTCGCGAAATAAAGGTTGCATAGTGTACTAGTAGTATCACTGGTTCTTGTCGTCCTGGGATAAATGCTTTTGTTGCTGCGCTGCATACGGGATATTCCACTAGATCATCATCGTCTTGTGACATGTATGGTTTCATTACTGATGTCATTCCTGTATCTCCTCCTGTTTTAGTCCATGCCCTGGCTGTAACAGTTGGTCGTTTTCCCCCTCAACTATCGATTACTGCAATGTTATCATCTGGTTTTACTTCCCGGTATCATCGGAGTCTTTGCAGTTGTTGTTGTCTCCTGGGTGTACCCTGAATAGTCTTTTTCTTTCTTGCGATTGGTGGATTGGATATACTCTGTCGTTTCTTCTTGCCGGTGTTGTTGCTATCATCAGCATCACTGTCGCTGTAGACCGCAGTTTGGTCCACTAAATCAGGGACTCCTTCCTCCTCACTGTCATCGTCGGTACTCTCACTATCGCTTGTGTCATATGTGATCGGTTGCATAATTTTCAAGCGTCTAGCCGTGGAAAAGAAGGACGCTGCTCTTGCTCTTCTAGTTGGATTTCTTCTAGGTCTGGGGCCTGTATTCTGTTGGTTTGCTGTTTTTGGCGTGCCATTGTTATCCTCGCCATTGGCATCATCGCCCCCCTCAGAATGCAGGTGGAAGCGGACTGTACGAAGTTCAGTGCTCCCTGGGGGAAAAAGAGCAGATTCATTGATGGATCCAATGCTTTCTTCTGGATCCCCATCAGTAGGTGGCAAAGAAGGTGCTAATGGAAGTGGGTGCGCGAGGGGTGCCGGTGTAGAGAGTCTGCGAACGCGTCTGGGCTTGTTGCTGGAGCGGTAAATATCTGTATTGTTGAGACCATCATCCTGTGGAGCGCCGAGAGTAATGTCAGCTGGAGTCGGTGGTGGTGATTCCTGGTGACGCGCAAACCGATTGTAAAGAAGAACCCATTCTCTGTGTGGTTTGCACAAGGTGGCCCATATTGTGGGCGGGATTCGTAAAATTCCTTGAAGATTGGGGTGGACTGTAGTGAGAACGCCGTCATCAGCTGAGTGAGGTGTGGGTTGCTGGTGTTTTGTTGGTGGTTCTTGGGCGTCGGTAACCCTGCGAATGGATCGTTTGTTGTCATTTTTGTCTGCCAGTAAATTCAATCGTAGTTCCTCGTCTCGGATTCTAAGCTTCTGCACCATGTCTACCAAGTTCATCTTGGCTCTGCTTTCTTGGAGCTCCATTTTGAGTTGGGCCAAGTCATGGTCCAACAGGTTCCGCGCAAAGGTATTCTTGGCATCACATTCTTGTATGTTGAAGCGGGGGATTTTACTTCCTTTTTGGTAAATACTTTCAAAATTGTTGATGGAGTTGGAAATATTGCCGCCAGGGTGTAGTCTAACCCCTTCCAGTTTTAATTTCATTGTTGCTGCATAGGCCTCTTGTTGGGACTCTGAGTCGTACCATTCCAACAATTCTTTCCATGCTGCATGCCCATCGCTGGCATCCTCGTGTCTAGTGACTTTGGAAGATGCGCTATCTCCACTGCATGCATTCAGTAGTGTACCCCATAATGCGCTGTTCAATGGATGGTCATTGTCAGCCGCTTCCCGACTTTCCATGATGTCTCTGTGTCCAATGGCATGGAGAGTTGCTTTGGTGTCACATCTCCATTTGATCCAGTTATCTTGGCTCCCATCAAAATCCTGGATTTGTCTTGGCTTGAGGCGCTGGCAGGCATCCTTTTTGTGCTCCTTCTCTTTTTCCTTGAGTTTAGATAGTTCATGAGTCAATCTCTCGGTAGCCCTGTCTCGTTCCTCACACTTTACTTGGTTGGCCTTCTCACGGTCATTGCTCTTTGCTTGGTTGGTCATTCTTTCAATCCTTCGTTCTTGCTCATCCCATCTTGCTTGGTTTTTGATAGCCTGGACTGTTTGATTGTTCATGATGTACATGGTTGCTGGCGCAATGATACAACCGCAGGTGACTATGAGGATTTCCGATAAAGAGAGCATTTCCGATGAAGAGAACATGATCATTGTTACGAGGTTGTTTTTGTTTTCGGGGTATTTTTATTTTGTGTCGGAATTTTTCTTTCGAAGTATTTTCTATTGGCTTAGCAGATCAATGGTGCTATTTTCAGTGGTATCTGTTTTATGGTGTACAAGATAAGCCATAATTTCAGTAGATTCGGGCTGTGGTGTTAGATTTTGTTTCAGTGGGATGATCTTTCAGTGGAATGGTCTTTCAGGTTGGATTATTTTTGATAGTCGGTCGATCGCGAATAATTTTTGCGTTCGGATAATTAATTATTACCAGTAGGGTATTTTGTGTAGATTTTCTGTAGACTTTGTCGGATTCGGTTGGTTCGAATTCGTATGTATGTATGATATATAGCTTTCGTATGAGGCTGCGACTGTTAATCAATAACTGGTAATTTGAATTATGATTTAATTAGGTTAATCTAAGAATCCGGACCTCTATTGGAGTATTCCACGTATTCTTGTGTTAGCCTTTTTGTTAACACACGCAATCCCTTGTTGTTCGCTTATTAAGCAATCGATCGCTTAATTAAGCGATTCCGATATTCCCCGGATCAATAGTGAAGCATGTGTGACCAACCAGGCATATCAAGTCTCATTTGTTGGTGATGGATTTATCATGATAGTGCCTTGGCACTTAGTCATGGTAATCCCGTGTCACTCAGTGGGTCGGTACAGTATTTAGCCTTAGCCGGCTGTCCGCGATTACTTTACTTAATGATACTCGTCGCCGATGATTAGATTGATCTGTTTCTTATCATACTCAGTTTGCCACAACAAATCGATTAACCACACGATTAAGGTTAAGTATATACCTTAATCGTGTGTTCGTATTCGTGATTACGATTCATAGTGAATCGTGGTTCATTAATCATCCGACAGCGCCGGTACGGTTATTTACATACTGTTTCTAATCACGTCGTATTCTCTCATTTATTCTGTTCTTCACTTAACAACTCTAATTCAGGTTGTTAATTAGAAAGAAGTTCAGCTCAGGGTGGTACGAGGGTGAAATCATAAGCTATGACTAGACCAACCAATACTACAGAGTAAGATTCACCGATGGGGACATTGCCGACTACACACATGGTGAAGTGTCACGATACTACAAGTCTGACCAATACTACTCAAAACCCATGGTTAAGCCCAAGGCACTAATGGGGTTTTACCCGCGCGATCCGGTACATTTTGCCGTACCAAAGCAGGCCCTACAAACAAACAAGTTATTGTATAGGCCCCAGCTAGCATATGGGGGGTCCGTATGGGATGATGACTTTAACAAGTGGGCGGCATACCGTGATCTAATCAAGCACCCCAAAGCACCGATATAGGAATTATGGCTCAAATCAGGTGAAGACGAGTTCGGCTGTCTTTTTCAAGGGTTCCAACCCAACGAGGTGGAGGGGATGGATGTATTGGATTGGATCGATAGACGAGCAGTGCCAATACATAAGAGAGTCACTTATCCTCGATACACAGTCGCCATACGCCCCGAAAAATCCGATCCCTACAGGACGCGCATCACAGCAGGAGGTCACCAGCTGGAATACCATGGCGATGTGTCCACCTGAACAGCAAGCATGGAAACCATAAAACCCATTGGAACAGTGTAGTATTCACTCCAGGGGCTAAGTACTGTACCGGAGATATCTCTAACATGTACTTATGCTCCTCACTCGACGAGCCCGAATTCGTCAAATTCAGGTGGGACATGATTCCCCCCGCATCAAGGCCGTATACAGCCTAGAGGGGCTCAAGCACGGTGACTACGTCTACGCAAGAATCAAAAAGGCGTGGTATGGACTCAAGCAAAGTGGCAAAATAGCACATGATGACTTAGTAGCACACCTACAAACATATGGATATTGAAAGGCGCCCCATACTGAGGGACTATTCCTCCATGACGAGCGGGACATAAGTTTCACCCTAGTCGTGGATGACTTTGTGATAAAATACATCAGACAGGAAGATGTGGATCATCTAGTCGCAGCAGCCGGGACCAAATACACCTTCAAGGTTGACTGGACTGGAAAACAATATGTGGGGGTCCACCTACGTTGGGACTACGACAAGCGTGAGGTCCAATTGTCCATGGATGGATACGTGAAACAAGCCTTAAAGGAATTTGAACTTTCAATTCGTAAGTGCACATCCGGATCAGCTTTGCACGGTGAATATCCAAGATCCCTCAAATGCTGTGTGAGATATGATCTGAAAGACGCGCCTGCAACTGGCAATCCATATAATGTTCGAACTATCTTGCAAGGCCTTCCTGCAAGATGTGGTGGGAAACCGTCTTCAGCTCTCGCTTTTAGAAAGTATTTTTCTTTAATTGGGGCTGTCAAATATGCATTTTGGATATCTGCTGAGAGAACTTTCAAATCGTTCAGTGCTGCTAGCAAGAAGAATAATCTTACTGAGTCACGGCTGGGGACAGATGAATATGTATTCTCTTTTGCTATGGCAGGAACCTTGTGACCATCCCCTACCAATCTGGCCTTCCTTGTTAGGGATCCAAGCTTGATGTCAAAGATCATATGGGTGGTTATTTCCTTGTGGCCGACTGGGATAACATCATCATTATTAAATTCCCTTCGTGTCTAGGTTGGTAGAGGTACGAGATTGAAATAATGAGACCTCGAAAATTACCGGGCTCATTCTTACGATCGAGTTCGATACTTAACTGGAAGAAAAAAAAGGATCGATGACTCATTCTTACGATCAAGTTCGATACGTAACTGGAGGAGAAGAATCGATCGTCACTCCAATTTGATACTTAGTACCCAAAGAAAGAACACACACTAGAGGTTTGCACATGTAATCTCTTGTTAAGTGTGCTGTTTTCAAGAAAAGACAGCAGAGGTTCGAAGCGCTGCTCACGAACTTGTTTATCCGCTGTGTAAAATATGTGTTGTATTAGCGGCAACACGATATTCCCCGTAACACGGTATTCCACTGTATATTTGTACCATCGTGCTGTATTAGCGGCAGTACGACCTTTAAAGCGCTATCTTGCTCCCCAGCAAGATAAAGTATAAAAAGTGTGTCGGAACAAACAAACAAATGCAATCGGTCTTACGATCGATTAATTTAGTGAGTAGAACAATCAGTTTGTTACAGTTCAATCGTCTTTGCCGATCGAATCGACGGGTTAATTACTCGTCGTATCGTGTAATTTCAAGCATACAAAACACATGTAATTCTTAAGACACAAAACACACGCAAACCATCTTCGATTGGTCTTTCTTAGTATCGTATTACCGTGTAATTCACCGTGATATTCTCATTGGAATATCACAGTATTTGTACCTTATTACGTAGAATTAGTACTAGGTTGTACATAGATTTTAGGGCATGATAGTGTTTTAGAGTTGTTAATTCTTCGAAGAGTGAGCTGATGGGGAAATTTGGTAAAGAGACAAACCACATGGAAACGCCGACGATTATTCACTCAAGTTAAATAACCTTACGAATAAGGTTATTTGCCCTTATGACTTTTCGTACAGTACGCGTTACACGGTGGATTCTTTTCAGTCCCCTTCAGTCATAAATCCTCCAACCGTTAAGCGGCTGGATTCTATGGCTTAATATGTTCATCGTGAGTTGAATACCAAACTGTATCCAGTCTACCATCAGAGGCCCTATCAAAAAGAAATGGGGCGGCGTTTTGCCTTTCATTCTGGCTCATATCATGGCATTTTGCCCTGATCCTTGCCAGTTTGATATATTGTATTCATGGATCAAATTATCCATCTTCGAAATGCTCATTGCAGATCGAACATAAAATCAACTTGTTACTTCAATCGAACAATCGATCGAACATTCCATCGAATGATTGATTCTTTACTTTACCACATGCAACGAGAACAATGTTCCCGGAAAACAGCGCCGCTCATTAGCTTTGTAAACAAATCAGCAATATTTGTTGAACCTGGTTCCTTTGCAACTCTGATAATTCCTGCTGCAATAGATTCACGCGCTTTGTGGTATGCAATGCTGTTGTGCTTCTTCTTACATGGGCTTTCAGGTCGTGTAACATTTGTGACAACTGAATCATTATCACAATACACATTTGTGCTCCCATCAATTGGAACACCCATCATTCTCAACTTGTACCTTAGACCTTCAACCAATTCGATTGCAATTTTCAAAGCAATGATTTCAGATCCAAAAGTTGATGTCTCAACTGTTGTTTGTCTTTTGGAAAACCAAATGATCGGTGCATTATTAATGAAGATAATAACACCAGTATGAGACCTTCTCGTCTCCTTGCATCCGGCATGGTCGGCGTCAACGAAACAGCTCATTGTTACATGCTTTCCCAAAGCTTCAGGCATATCTGCTGGTATGACTTCAGCGGCACCAGGATAAAATTCAGACCAGTCACATTTTTGAAATTTACTCTCCTCAACTTTTGGTACAGTATCATCAAAAACCAATTTTGACCTGTTGTACTTTTTTAAATATGCAAATATATGAAATAATTGATTCAAATGCCCGATCCTTGCCTGTGCCAAATACCTTGACATCAGTGAGACTGGCATTACTATGTCAAGTCTTCCTAATTCACAAATCCACCTGAGAACTCCAATTAAACCTTGATAGTAATTTTGCAATTCAGGATTCAATTCTTCTGATATATCAATTTCCGGTCGATAATCATGTGACAGTGGACTGGATGCTGATTTTGGTAGATACTTGTAGCCATATTTTTCAGTTCCTAACTCTTGTTCGACTGCTGCAACAGCTTTCGCTGTGTACTTAGTGCTTGATAATGACCATCTTGGCTTTGAATCACCTTCAAAGTAGAATTTCCCAATATCAGCTCCCAAATACAGAGTTGGCTCTTCAATTGTATCATCCTTCAATTTGAACTTTCGTTCAATGTTTTCAAGCTGGAACTTTGGATCTTCGCCAGAACATAGGATATCATCTACGTATGCAATGAGCATTGCCCAGTATCTGGATCCATCTTTCCTGGTTTCAATCCTTAAGTGCACATCCGGATCTGCCTTGCAAGGTGAATATCCAAGATCTCTCAAATGCTGGGTGAGGTATGACCTGAAAGATGCACCAGCAACCGGCAGTCCATACAATGCGCGGACAATCTTGCAAGGTCTTCCTGCAAGGTGAGGTGGAAAACCATCTTCTTCTCTCGCTTTTAGGAAGTATTTCTCTTTAATCGGGGCTGTCAAATATGCATTTTGAATATCAGCTGAGAGAACCTTCAAATCATTCAGTGCTGCCAGCAGAAAGAATATTCTTACTGAGTCTCGACTGGGAACCGATGAATAAGTATTTTCTTTGGCCACTGCAGGGACTTTGTGACCGTCCCCTACCAACCTGGCCTTCCTTGTTAGGGATCCAAGCTTGATGTCAAAAATCATGTGGGTTGTTATCTGTTTATGGCCAACTGGAATAACATCATCATCAGAAAATTCAAACGCTGCCATATTGTTGGTCATTTCTTTATGAATTGCTCTTTCCCAGTGGTCGGTCCCTGTTTTCTTATCAATAGCCAGCGCTTGTTTGATTGAATGTGGCAACTCAACTCCATATTTGTGAGTCTTCAACCAATACTTTGCTGTTTTGGCCGCTTTAAGGATTCGATCCTTTCTCCTCAAAATTTTGTGCACCCACCATCTGAAAGCTGGTGATTTTTCAAGATTATTGTTAACTGCATACTCGGCTAATTGCACTGGAAATGATTCTTTCACATCACTTAACTTACACCATGATTCAGTGCCATCCTTCCAACTGGCAAGAATTCTCCAACCCCTAGTTGTCGGTTTATGGGTTTTCCTGCCATTTTTTGCTATGGTCGTGGCTTCATCATCAGTTAGTGCAGTGTTGTCGCATTCGTGGTCAATGAGCTCATCTAGTAGAGTGAACATCCTTCCGTCATCATCAACAGAGCTGTATAGGCTTTCTGCAACAATATTTGCCGTGTATTCCTCCATGGTGCCATCAGGTAGTTGCAATTTATACAGCCTCGTGTCTAGTATGGGATTCTCATTTCTGATTCCTATTGGTCTGTTTTGCAAGTCGCGAACCCTGTCCTTGACAACGCACCTGAGTCTTTCATCACCTCTTTCAATGATCACTTCATTTCCCAGATATTCATCTGGTTCATCTATATCTTCCACTGACGCTTCTGGCTCAGCCATTTCAAGTTTCATATCCGGTGTTTCTACTGGTTGATTCTCAAATAGCTCTATTTGGGGCTCTGGGTAGTTTTCCTGGAAGAATGATGCGCTATCCTTTACTTCATCTCCAATCTTGGATTCAATTGATTTGTCAATTGCTTCCATTCTTCTGAGGATATCTCTATCTCTCCATTCAAATTCTTTGACAGGCCTTATTGAATTTGTAGATATTGGTATTGCCGACTCGGGCAGTAGCCAAAAACAATCCCCCCCACCTACCCTATTTCCACAGGGACCCAACCATCGCGCCAGCCTTTCAACACCTCGGGTGGAGGAATCACCTTTTTCATAATAAAACACAAAATCATACCATTCTGATGAAGTATATAATGTAATATCCGGTCTATAGCCATGAAAAAATTCAAATGGGGTTCTCCCCATTGAAGAAGGGTTGTTGGAGGCTGTTCGCTGCCTGATATTAGCACATAGTTCACCACAAAATGACCATAATCTTCTCGGTGACTTCTTCTTCGCAGACTTGGTTGTGATTGCACTACCAAGATGGCCAATTGCTTGTTCTGCTCGATTTTGGAATGGGCAATGTGGCTGGATAAATGTCTGATGGATATGGTTGCGCTTTACAAATGAATTCCAGTGTGTTTTGTAGGTTCTTGGGGATCCTTGTTCTGGCGCACCATCAGAAATCAAATGCTCTGGAATTCCAATTTCATGAATAAATGTCTTCAGTCCTTGGTGGGCTTGTGATTTGTCCTGTATTGGTATAAATACTTCAAACCCATTTCCATTTGTAAAGATTTGTGCACATTTTTCTTGCCTCATAATACTCGTGGTTCTTGCATGCCATGTATCAGTGTACCAGGTTCCTTGTGCGACTCTCTTGTTCCTGAAGCGCTGAGTAGGCAGCCGCTTCATCAATGGTGATTGCAAATTCCTGAGTGCCTTCTGCGTCGTGACTTTCAATGTCTGCTCAGCTTTCTTAAAACTAATGTTCCAAGTTTTGGCTAAGCGTTCACAGTCAACCTTGTTTGGACCTTCAATTGTTATCACTGATGGCCCCCATTGATTTCTTCTGTCAAGAGACCTTCTTTCTAGTGTATTGTCAATTTCTTGCGAGCTAGGGGCCTGTTTTGATTCTGCTTCAGGAGCTTCCATAAAGTCAAATTCTGTATCATCAAACAAAAATTGGTCTACCCTTCGCGCGCTTGAAATATTCCTTACTGAAGAAATCCGATGAGCAATATTTCCATCTGTTGCAATCTGGCATTCAGTTAGCATTCTCCTTGTGGATACTTGATGGACCCTCATCAGTTTGCATTGCTGCATGACACTTGGATGCCGTTCTTGTCCTAAGCTGGTCTTGGGGAGGTTATCTGTAACATTACTAGCAGGTTCTGTTACAACAGAACTTTCGTCCATTGCTTGGTCCTCTTCGGTCGACATAGCTTGAAGGCTGAATTGGTCCCCTGAAATTGGATCTCCATTGTCAATGGCTAGCTCGGCCATCCTGAACTTCAGTGAATGCGGATCCCAGGGGGTATCATTTGTTGCTCTCAAATGTTGACATTCATCAAGTTCCATTCTTGTGGGCTTTCTTGTGGGGAAATATGAGATCACATTTCTCATACTCAGTTTGATAAAAACTTTCTTCGGATCGTCATCTTCCATTGGAGTTTGAATTGTAATTCCATGCTTGGATCTTGAATCAAATTGGCGAGGTGTCTCTTCAACAGAGTTGAAATTGCAGTCTCTCACTTGATTTGGGCATATCAAGCTGTTCTTCAATTTGTCCCCAAAGTACAGTGCTTGATGGAACACTATGATGTACACTTGGCCTGATGTTGGGTTTGTCCATGCCGTAGCACAGCTTCCAATGGGGATTTTCTTGATGGGCTTGTATTCTTCAGAAAAAGGTGCAACATCAACATGTGTTGTGATCTGATCAGGATTCAGCAATACCATATTGCTTCCTGCTGCGGTAGTGTCTGCATGTGAGTCTAACTCACAATATCCTTCTTCATTTTCCACATCATCAAAATCTACAGGAACATTCATCTTGTATAATGACCGGCTCACCATTGTTAGCAATTTGTGTTCTAGTGATAGTGTCCGGTTATTATGTCATTTCTTAGATTTTGATCCAAAGCTGTCACCCGCGCCTTCATTTTCAGTTTCTTTCTTTTTGGTCTCAGCAGCCTTGAGATTTCTTTTCTTCTTAGCCTGCCTCATCTGGTAAAGCTCCTGGCGCTGTTCTTTCGACATTGTTTTATAAACACTTGTTGGGTAAGGCTTGCACTCAACTTTTCCTGTAAAAGTTCCAGTTGTCTTTTGCTTTTTGTTGCTTGAAGTGCCCATAGAATACAAACTTCTGGAACCTCTTTTATGCTTCCCGGTTGCGAGCTTTTTCAATCCAAGACGATTGGTGAATAGAATCAAGCATTCATTGAAATTGTCCCGGTAATCTTTGCTCTCGTCAATTGCATCAGCTTTAGCAGCATCAAGCCTCTCATCACTGATTGAATTGATAAAATCCCAGACAAATCTTCTTTCATTATGATTCTTTTCAAATCTCAGAATTGTACCATGAAAAGCAGTCCAGTTCCGTTTGTGCTTGTTCCAGTCATAATTCTTAGAATCTCCAGTGTAGTGTGAATCTTTCATTTCCTGGTATGTCTTGTTTAGAACCATAGTGATATTGGTATCAGTGTAAGCATGTTGCATGAGAGAAATGAAAGCGTTTCTGGCATTACCAGAATTCAGTGCAGTGTTTTGGAAATGTGCCACATATTCCCAACCAGGACCCTTTCTTGTTGCATCACACAGCAACCTCCAGACAACATTGTTGTCCTCATCATACTGGGGACCTGACAGGACGCCACATCTTTCATTGTAATCACTCCAAGTTGGATAAGTATCTGTTGTACTTTGTCCAACTGTTCCAGCCCTGGCTTCGTCAGTAACTTCTTCCTTTTCTTGGGGTCTTATGACATACAAGATTGGGAATCCCTCAGAGTTGAATCTGTATCTCAGGTTTTGTCGGAAGCCTTCCTCCCATTCCCTGAATTTTGTGAGATCCTTTAGCTCGGGTGGAGTTGCTCTTTCCTGTGATTTCACACTTGATTCCATCATCTTGATTCTGAATTGCTGCAATTCCAGGTTGTTTGGGTTTGCGTTCCAGTCGATAGCCCTTGGCTCAACTCCAATCAGTGGTTGGTATCGAGCCCAACTTGCCCATGTGAGAAGCCTCGATGATAGCCTGTTACCATAGTGGATACTTTTTGGGTTAGGACATTCTGGACTGATAGATTTCAATCCATGCATGAATGATTTGATGCTTTCCTTGTTGAGGTCTGTAATTTCGCGGATATTAGACATCCCTCCCCTCATAATTTCTTCAGCTGATTCATAGTTGATACCAAAATCCATCAAGCTGCTTCTAAAGGCAAGCTGTTCTGGATTCAGAAATCTTCCACTGTTGAATCCCCTGATTTTTATTTTTGGTTGGGATGATCTCCTTCCGTGTCGTTCAGCCCTTAGGTCGACGTCTAGTTGGTTCTCATCTTCATTGCTGTTATCGCTATCACTATCGCCCTGATTGACGTCATTTGGATTTCTGTGTTGCTCCACCGCATCCTGTATCCTTCTGATCCTTCTCTTTACTTCCTTGTCGATGACTCTTTTCCAAGTTGAGTTTGTTTCTGGATCAGTCATGGCTTTTTCCATTACTCTCATGATCCTTGCATCGAACTCCTCTTCACTATCTGGATACTTTTCGGAATCCTCGTCCTCGTCTCCATCAGGACCATTCGGATCTTGATCCACCTCCATTTTTGTTTCTTCTATATCACTATTTTCGTGTGCTCTGGTTCGTACCATGGTGGAGTGCGATATTTCAAACGGTGTTTAGAATTATTTTGAAGGAGTATGGATGGTCGATTCGTAGAGGGAGGTTCGAAATGTTCGTTTCGGAATATTCGTTTTGGGATATTCGGAGGATGGTATTCAGTGTAAGTCGGAGGTGGTATGTGGAGAGAGAGAGAAGGTAATCGGGGTTTGGATGTGAGAGATGGGTATTAATCGTTGGTGACTGTCGTTCTGTATTTATCCGGATCGAATTTTCGTTCCGGTTTTGTTATACTTTTGTGTGAGCTTTTGCTTTTGTTGCAAATCAAGATTGTGAGCTTTCCTACCCTTTCTTGGGATTTTGCTCATTCTGCATTTCTGTGGTGAAAGGTTGAAAGATTGTTTCCTGAGAATTTAGTGTTCTCTTTTTCGTATTGGATCTTTCGATCTTCGGGATTTGGTGTTCTCATATCTTTGGATTTTTCGTTTTCTGTTTTCATGCGGGCAGATGCTCTTTGCGATCTGTTCCTTCTTGCAAGCAGATGTTCTTCTCAATCCGTTTCACCGCAGAATACTTCTGGCTCAATCTTCTAGCTCGCGTCATTCTTGTTTTCAGTGAAAGATCAGTGTTCTTGGATATTGATTCCTTTCAACTGATGCCAACCTGGGCGACTCGTTCAGCTGAATCGTCCAGTTTCTTTTCCCTTGCTTGTTTTGCTGGATCTCGAAACCCGGTGGAGCCACCACCTTGGTTCGGTTCTTTGGTCTCTTCTTTCAGGGAGACCGCCCTGGCGTTGGTCTATTCCAGGGCTCCACAAGCAACTGCCCCTTTTACATCCTTGAGGGTTGATGCCGGTAGCTGATCAGGCTAATCCGGATTAGTCTGGTCTTCGAGCTCAACTGCGTTTCTCGGTGAAACGCCGTCCTCAGCATTGTAGGATGCTAGCCACAGCCCGTAGATGCTATGGGTCTGATAAACTATAAAAAGTGTGTCGTAACAAACAAACAAATGCAATCGGTCTTACGATCGATTAATTTAGTGAGTAGAACAATCAGTTTGTTACAGTTCAATCGTCTTTGCCGATCGAATCGACGGGTTAATTACTCGTCGTATCGTGTAATTTCAAGCATACAAAACACATGTAATTCTTAAGACACAAAACACACGCAAACCATCTTCGATTGGTCTTTCTTAGTATCGTATTACCGTGTAATTCACCGTGATATTCTCATTGGAATATCACAGTATTTGTACCTTATTACGTAGAATTAGTACTAGGTTGTACATAGATTTTAGGGCATGATAGTGTTTTAGAGTTGTTAATTCTTCGAAGAGTGAGCTGATGGGGAAATTTGGTAAAGAGACAAACCACATGGAAACGCCGACGATTATTCACTCAAGTTAAATAACCTTACGAATAAGGTTATTTGCCCTTATGACTTTTCGTACAGTACGCGTTACACGGTGGATTCTTTTCAAAAGCGCATACTTTTAGATTATTTGATTATTCAACCTTAAACCTTGCAACGGACGCCCCCTTTGCGTCCTACTGTAGAACTACAAGCCTAAGATCTATCGGATTGCGTCGGTGTCGATAGTCAGAATAGATCTGATTGGACTAGCGTTCAATCGTAGTGGATATCAGAGAAATATTAGACCACAAACAGACCAACACCTCAACCGGCCTGCAGCTAAAGCTCCTGTTGCCCTTCTTTGCCTTTGGATTGAATCAGCTCAACAGCCAGTTTCAAAAGGAAATTAACAGATTAACAGTCGCAAGCTTGTCGAGGCTTGCAAAAGAAGAAGAAGGAGCACTCTACGACGACGTAAACAATCCGACAGCAGATCATCGAACGATCGACTACGGCCAACGAGCGATAGTTCTCTGATCCGATTACAGCATAACAAAGATCAAACGGACCAGCCATTTGTCTTTAATAGAAGCCCATTACATTGGACACGCCAATAACAATATCGCCAACCAAAGACGCAACGCAAAAGGAAGACAAAAACGAAACGAAACAAAACGAAAACAAATAACAGGCACGTCGTATCACATCGAAAGAATCAATCCGACAGCAGATCATCGAACGATCGACTACGGATGACGATTGATAGTTCTCTGATCTGATTACATACAACAAAGCGAAAACGCAACGGCACTACATGTCCAGCATCCCCATTGCCGGTCGAACACGTAGCAGGTCCACAGGATTCCAAACACTCCAACCCGGAAGTGCTGCAACCAGGTCCCTCCTGCCCACAACCGACATGGCACCCGATCAACAGAATAATCCAACCCAAGAGGATGAAGAGGACACATCTATCACAGACCTCTTTCCATCATTCGACCAACCACTAGCCACCTTCCTACACGACTCCTTCAATGTCCCAAGGGAGTCCCACAGCACCTTATGTGAGGCGCTCATTGCTGGCCAGTACAAGACATGGTTGGACTTCCTGTATATCGAGAATATCGGTGATCTCGCTTACCTTGAGAGAGGAACAAGAACACCACTTTATCGACACGTACAGATGACTCTACAGAGAGTCATCGATTTTGGGCAACATCTCACAGCACAAGGACTAGACTGGGAAGATAGAACCCATTATACCAAGGACGCCTTTAAGAGTTACTGTCGCGGGATTATCAGAGCCAGAAGAGAATCTGGAACTGATATTGAAACAATGACGCGCACCGTCACCGGCACATGCCAACGACAACAGGAGAGATCCTCCAAACCCATCGAACAGCTCAGATATCAGTCATGGACCAAGAAATCGCGGGATGAAACCATATTCTTAACCCTGAAGAATGATGCAACGTTCGAGCGTTGGCTTGTCAAATTCAAGGCAAAATTGGAAACATCCGACATAGATACGCATACATTTCTCGATCCAAGCTGGCCTGATATACCACTCATCGGGTACGAGAAGGCCCTTCATGACAAGCAGTGTGCTTTCTTCTGGACTCTTGTTCTACATGCCCTCCAGAGTGACCTCTCCTACTCCTGCGTGCTCAGCCATATCACCTCAAGAGACGGCAGACAGGCCTTCTTTGACTTTGTTGCATTGCATGACAGGTCCAAATCCAAAGTATATGACACCTCCATTGTGATGCAGCACCTATTGGACATTGACTTGAGAACATGGAAGGACACCAAAGTCAAGTTCATCACCCAATGGTTTGCTCAGCTAGAACATCTCAACACACTACGCGATCCGCAGAGGCCACTTGATTTTGATACCGTCAAAACACACCTTTGCAAGGCCTGTAGTAGCAGCTTCCAACTCAGTGAACAGTTCTGCAAGGTTGATGATCCCCCTGCAGCACAGGATTTGACCAAGTTTCGACAGCATGAAGCCGTTGCTATCAGTGAATTGAAAAATACCCTCCTCCTTGAAGCCACCAGACTGGATTCCCAAGCTTCACTGTCCCAACCTCGAAGTCGGACGTCTGTCAAGGCCAATACTCATGATTTATCTTCTATGACGCAGTCCACATATTCTGCTATCACTGACGACTCCGCCTCATATTTACCTCCTATTGATTTTGATGGTGACTACCAGGACTATGCTGTTTACAAGGCTGGAAGAACCCTGGACCCAACCACAAGACTACCATCTGCAGTTTGGAAAACCCTCTCCAAGCAAGGTATGAAGCATTGGCTTGGATTCACCGCTGATGACAAGAAGCGACTAGTTGCCTGCCTCCGGTCTGAGCTCCTTGATGCTCCATTACCACCGGACTCCAATTCCAGCAAGCCAATCACACGTCGTGCTTATGAACACCATACTGCTGAGCAGGTTTCCCCACCTGGTGATGAGCAGGTCCTCTCGCCTGCTGAGGAAAGCTCAGCCAGATCTGCGTTCCATGGATCCCTTCTTGGTGTATACAAGGCATCTTCTCAATCCGATAACAGGCCTCTCAAGTCTTCTGTTTCTCCAGCACATCCAGCTCGTTTCCTTGCAGATAATCCTGATATACTTTACAAGAAAGAAGGCAATGTCTATGTCCCTGTTGAACAGACTTCAAGGTCTGTGAAATTCCACCATTGGGCATCACCGGACTGTGAATCTCTTGTTTCACCAGCAAACCCCGTTGCTACTTACCACTCTAGCAAAACTACTGTATCCACACCCGGTTATGCTATGGTTGACAGAGGTGCAAATGGCTGTATCATAGGAAATGATGCATGTCTCATCTCTAAGGATCTTCCCCCAAGGTATGTCAATGTCACTGGTATCAACAATCACCAAATCCAGAACATCCCTATTGCAACATGTGGCGCCTACTCTGTTTCCAACAGGGGACCAGTCATTATCATCTTTCATGAGTGTGCCTACACCGGACAACACCCATCTATCTTGTCTTCCACTCAGATGGAAGCATACTACTTGATCGTTGATGATACCTCTATCAAGACAGGTGGAACCCAAGTCATCACCACTACTGATGGTCATGTCTTTCCCCTCAGTATATGCCAGCATGGATTACCATATCTTGCCATGCGCAAGTATACCAGTGCGGAATTTGCTCGTCTTCCTCACGTTGTCATGACAAGTGATCAGCATTGGGACCCATCTATACTAGATAGCGCATATACCCCCCAGGATGATACCTTCATTCAGAAATACCCCCCTCTTGCCACATCGCTTCCATATCAAGATTATGATGAATTTGGCGCACTCAGCGATATCAACATTGGCTCATCTTCTGAGATCACATCATTCTTGTCCAACAGCGCCACTTCACCCCTCCAGGCATTGGATGCTTCTGATACTTCCTTTTGGCTCAGCCCCACTGATTATATCCACCAAGAAATCCTCAGTCGGTGCTCTAATCAGTCTCCTTCCACCTCCATCACTGCTGCAGCCCATGTTCAGTCACCCACTGATATCGATTACTTGTCACTGAAGCCCTTCTTTGGATGGATCTCCCTTGATCGTATCAAGGCTACCTTCACCAATTCCACACAGTATGGCTCACTCTCCATTAGTCCAGATGGTAACATATTCAAAAGATTCCAATCACCACAGCCTGCCATGAATGTCCGCCCTTTCAATGATGATGTCCTCTCTGATGTTGTATATTCAGATATCCCTGCCATCAATGGTGGCTCCAAAATTGCTCAAGTTTTCTTTGGCCGAAAATCTCATATCATTCATGTTGAAGAAATGCGAACTACTGCTGATTTTCTCCCTTGTCTCCAAAATTTCGTTCGGCAATGGGGTAGACCACTCAGACTGCTCTGCGATCATGGGTCCTACCAGTCCAGCAAGTCTGTTCTTGACTACCTCAAGATGATGTGGATTGGTTTATGGCAAAGTGAACCATACCATCAGCACCAAAATCTCTTCGAACGCCAGTATCAGACCTTCAAGCGCATTGTCAACAGAATCATGGATTGCACGGGAACTCCACCGCACCTCTGGCTCTTGTGTATGACATACATTGGTCGTCTCATGAATCATTTGTCTGATCCCACACTCTCAGACAAACAGCCTTTCTATATTGCCACTGGTATCATTGGTGACATCAGCCCCTACCTCAGTTTCTTTTGGTTTGAGCCTGTATACTACAAGACTCCTGACACACAGTTTGGCTCTCAGCCCACTGAATGCCTTGGACACTTTGTTGGCATTGCCGAGCATGTTGGCAATAGTTTATGTTTTACCATCTGGGATCTCATCACCAATAAGCTCCTTGATCGCTCTGGTGTACGCACTGCCTTAAATCCTGAGCATCGCAACAAGCGCGCTGGCTTGTTCACTGATGATGGCTTTCTTGCATGGCGCAGGGCCAAAGATGCTTCTCTCACTCCTAAGTCTTCTGGTGATAGTCCCTCCTTTCGACATCCTCCACCACCCAGTTCGGTACCAGCATCACCTCCTCTGCGCATTACAAAGCCATCCTTGCCTACCTTTCTTTATTCCAAGGTTCCTAATACCCGAAGCTACGTACCTTCTCCACTCCCTGACAACTATGGGGAGATTCTTGATGGCCCTCCAACCCCTCACATCTTCAGCAAAACCCCTGACGGCATCCCTGTTACCGAAGATGATTTTGGTCCCCCTGAGCTAGCATATTTTGATGGTAGTGAAGCCACACCTCCACCCATCAATCCTGCTACCCCATCTGTTGGCCCATCTGAAGTAGTTGTTACCGATGAAGAAGGCAATGCCCAATTTCACGATGATGGAAAACCAGTCACCATTCCTGCTATCCCTGTTGCTGACTTGCAGGGTCGATCTTTTCTAATGGCCCTCCCTGACGGTACACAGAAAAGAATGACAGTTGTCGACGTTGAAAATAGTCTTGAGCAAAACAAGGACTTCATCAAATTCAAGTGCAAGCATACCGATGACAAACTTGAAGATATCATCGCCTACAATGATGTCATGAATTATATCCACAGGGATGTCACTCAAGAAAATATTATTTTCCTTCTGAATCCGATTCGTTGAGAGTCTGATTCAAGGGCTTCTGACAAACAGCAACGCTGTGTTAGTGTGTTAGTAGACGAACGATTGTACTCTACGCGTGACAATTGTGGTTGGATACTTTCGGCAACGGATAATCGGACTACAGGCGAGACTAGGGAAACGCCAGATCTCCTCTTGCTGTGACTTATTCAGATTGCAGCGAGACAGACCTTAGTATGTAGATTACAGGTAGTTGGTAGCAACTAGTGTGAATTTTGGGATATAAATCAGTTGAATGTTAAAAGTATGAGATAAGAGAGTAATCTTGCTGGAGAGCATGATATCTCTTTTGGTGCAGTAATGAATACAGTACACCGCTAATCGTACAGCACTGTAGAATCACTGCTATCGAACTTGTATATATATATGTATCATGAGAAGCTTTCTTCTAATCGTGATCACTGAAGCAGCTGTTACAGGAAGCTTCTTCGAACCTCCCTGAGTATCGAAACACATGATTGGAGGTATCGAAACGGCTATACCGGAACCAGGCAATTCACCTTGTTTTGGTCATGAAAACAAAAGAACCTTGCTTCCGATCTTAAGTATCGAACTTTGATCGTGAAAGAACCTTGCTTCCGATCTTAAGTATCGAACTTTGGTCGTGAAAACAGAAAGAATGGGCCTTCCCGGTCATTTACCATAGATATGAGAATATTCCAATCCTGTTTACAGAAAGTATGGGCCTTCCCGGTCATTTACCATAGATAGAAGAATATTCCAATCCTGCTTACAGAGGTGCATATGACGCGAACGGTATTATCGTACCATTCCAGCTGTAGTACTGTAAATTACGTACATACGTACGAAAGGAATTTAATATGCCCCATCTTCTTGAACGTGATCAAGTGTATCACATAGCTCGAAAAGAAGAACAAGTAAATTTCGTGAGTACGTATGTGGAAGCAATTTAATATGCCCCATCTTCTTGCACGTGATCAAGTGTATCACATACTTCGGAAAGAAGATCGATTGATCGTAGTGGAGTGATCTTAGTGGAGCGATTCGGAGAATTGAATCGTATCAAAAGGATTCAATCGTAGAATTGATTGCAGACAAATTCATACCAATCTAGAAATGAATCGGATCGTAGAATCGAATCGGAGGATGCGATTGATGTAGAATCGAATCGGAGGATGCGATTGATCAAATACAATCGTAACCGAAGCTTGATCGGGGAATCTAATCGATTGAGTATCAGGGATTCAATCGTAGAATTGATTGTGGTGGATCGAGCTTAGTGGAGCAATCGTAGGGTACTACATCGAAAATCGATTTGTAGATGTCAATTTGAAATGGATCGAATCGTAGGAAATGATTGATCAAATTCAACCGTAACTGAGGCAGGAAGCGTAATTTGGAGAACTGATTCGAATTGAATCGTACCAATAGGATTCAATCGTAGAATTGATCCAGACAAATTCATACTAATCTAGAAATGAATCGAACCGTGGAATCGAATCGGAGGATGATCGGATTGTAGAATCAAATCGGTCGATGTGATTGATCAAATACAATCGTAATCGAAGCTTGATCGGGGAATCTAATTGGAGGATTTGTGGATACCATAATCGATTTGTAGAGACCAAGCTCGTAGATCTTGATTGTGGACGAATCGTAGGCGTGATTCGTAGAAACGTCATCTAATCGTAGAATTTTGATGGATCTTGATCGTAGATTTGGATCAATCGTTGGATCAATCGGATCTTGATCGTAGATTTGGATCAATCGTTGGATCAATCGTAATCGAAATGGAAACATAGAATCGAATCTCTACTAATTGTAGAATATGATCAAATCGTAGAAAAAACGATCGAGTTGGAGGAATCCAGACATGCCCCATATCAATCAATGTCATCGTAAGTCCAATTAGCAACCAAGAGAGTAGCATGTAGGTGATACATCTTGAGCTTGATAGTATCACGATGCCGTTTGGTGAAGCACACAGCAGGCAAGTCGTAGGTCAAAGAATGTACCCCATAAATAGTAGCCTCCCGATTAGGGCAATAAGGTCCACCTGACTGTGAATAGACATGTACTGGGTTTGGAGTGGCACTATGGTTGGGATGAACTGAGCGTGGAACGACACTATCCTTAGAAAATGCCCCAGATGGTGGAAGTTGCAATGAAGGAATGCAAGTACTGGGCTTGTGAGAAGAAAATTTCTTGGGTGACCGTTGGAATGTCACAGTAGCAGATTTAGGATGAAACGTCCATGCTGTATTAGATGAAGGCTTAGGATAAGGACGTGGGGAGTGACGCTTTGGAGTAGTATGAGAGGCATCACCATGTGGAGTGTCCGGGTGGACAGTAGGAATGGTTGAAGAGATTACTCGTTTGAATCGAACTGATTCAGTGCTGGGGAAGTAAGTCCAAGTGTAGGATGGAGTACTGGTAGGAGCAGGAACGAGATCAGTATTGGGACGAGCTAACTTATGCGTTTCAGAAGATCCAAGCGGGTTCTCATTGTTGGCAATAGTAGAAATGACAGGCGTTTTGCAAGCAGGTTTAGGTGCTTGGGATGGGAAGGAAGCAGATGCTTGAGTTGTAACAGGAACATGTGCTGGAGGCGTGACGAGAACAGGTACTGGAGGCGTGATGGAAGCAGATACCGAAGATGACACCGGCAGTAAGACTGGTGGTTTTGTCAGGCAAGATTGAGCTTGTACGCTGGGTTGTGACGCCAGAATAGCAGCATTAGCCTTGGTTGGAACAGCAGTCAGCTCAGGGTGCTGGTTGCGCGCATTACAAAAGGCAAGGAAGGCATCCCGGGTGTACTGGCTGTGGTCATACCAGTAACAGTCAACTTGGAGCATGATATCATTTATAAAATCAACAAATGAAGTTAATGTGTGTTGATCTTTCGCACTGGTAGAACGGGGGTCGGTCTGAGCTTGGTATTTTAGTTCAGAGCCATTTTCATCAACAATATAGGTATATTCATAAATGTCACAAATGAAATGGTTCCAGGTGGTTGCTCCTGCTACAATGAGGACTTCACAAATGTGGTTGCATGCTTCTTGAGGAACATTCAGTGTTGCATTTAGGATTTCTGCAAGTTTCAAATCAAATGATGGAAACAGTAATCTGAGATCAGGGCCGTAAATGGACATAGTGAAGTGACAAAGCGACGAAAATTCGTTGGATTGAGTATTGTCTGTGTTGTCGTTGTTGTTGCACGGTGAAAACAGCGTTGTTGACGAGTAATCGATCGTGGAATCGGTTATTGTCGTGGTTGTTGCTGTTTGATGCGCGGCGGTGAAAACAACGAAAATTCGTTTGTTGTAGAAACAATCGATCGATGGTAGTTTCCAAACGATGTCGTCGACGGATAAGCGATCTTAGAATCGGTTATTGTTGATGTCGTCGTCGTTGTCGGTTACAGTGAAAATGAAGATCTTCGTCGTTGTGTGCGTCGTTGTTAGCGTTGGCGTCGGCAGCAAAGAATCGATCGTAATATTTGGTTATTGTCAATGTTGTTGTTGTCATTGTTGCTGTTTGATGCGCGGCTGTGAAAACAACGAAAAATTCGTTCAATCGGAGATCGTTGTCTTTTCTGTTGTTCTGGTTTGTTGTAAGAACGAGTTTGCAAAAACAATACGATGACTTTGCTCGGAGAACCAGATTGGTACTGGCGCGTCCACAACAGCAAGAAGATGGATCGTAGATGTATCAGGAAGGTGATTGATCTTAGAATCAAATCGTAAGCATCGTACTAGTGGGTCGGATAAGGCAATTATCGATGGAACAATTGCAGTCGGTGGTTTATGGTGCTTAGCACAATCAAATGGGCGTCGGGATCGGAATGCGAGGTATTGTTTCACTGTGGATTGCGACGCGGAAGAAAATGGAATCTGTCGAGTGAGAGATTCTTGGATGGAGAGATTGCTATTGGCGTGTCCAATACAATGGGCTTCTAATAAAGACTTCGGCGTGTCCGATTGGTGTCTTTCTTGTTGTGTGATCGGATCAGAGAACTATCGATCGTCGGCCGTAGTCGAGCGTTCGATGATCTGCTGTCGGATTCTCGTTGACTGTCCTGATTGTTATGCAAGCTGCCTGAGAGCTTGCGACTGTTAATCTATTATTTTCCTTCTGAATCCGATTCGTTGAGAGTCTGATTCAAGGGCTTCTGACAAACAGCAACGCTGTGTTAGTGTGTTAGTAGACAAACGATTGTACTCTACGCGTGACAATTGTGGTTGGATACTTTCGGCAACGGATAATCGGACTACAGGCAAGACTAGGGAAACGCCAGATCTCCTCTTGCTGTGACTTATTCAGATTGCAGCGAGACAGACCTTAGTATGTAGATTACAGGTAGTTGGTAGCAACTAGTGTGAATTTTGGGATATAAATCAGTTGAATGTTAAAAGTATGAGATAAGAGAGTAATCTTGCTGGAGAGCATGATATCTCTTTTGGTGCAGTAATGAATACAGTACACCGCTAATCGTACAGCACTGTAGAATCACTGCTATCGAACTTGTATATATATATGTATCATGAGAAGCTTTCTTCTAATCGTGATCACTGAAGCAGCTGTTACAGGAAGCTTCTTCGAACCTCCCTGAGTATCGAAACACATGATTGGAGGTATCGAAACGGCTATACCGGAACCAGGCAATTCACCTTGTTTTGGTCATGAAAACAAAAGAACCTTGCTTCCGATCTTAAGTATCGAACTTTGATCGTGAAAGAACCTTGCTTCCGATCTTAAGTATCGAACTTTGGTCGTGAAAACAGAAAGAATGGGCCTTCCCGGTCATTTACCATAGATATGAGAATATTCCAATCCTGTTTACAGAAAGTATGGGCCTTCCCGGTCATTTACCATAGATAGAAGAATATTCCAATCCTGCTTACAGAGGTGCATATGACGCGAACGGTATTATCGTACCATTCCAGCTGTAGTACTGTAAATTACGTACATACATACAAAAGGAATTTAATATGCCCCATCTTCTTGAACGTGATCAAGTGTATCACATAGCTCGAAAAGAAGAACAAGTAAATTTCGTGAGTACGTATGTGGAAGCAATTTAATAGAAAATGGCAAACTTTGGTCTTTTCGACGCATACTTGGTCATCAAGGTCCCCTTGACAACAAGCACCCACAATACAAAGGTTCCAAATACAACCTATGGATTGAATGGGAAAATATGGAACGGACATACGAACCCCTATCCAATGTAGCTACCGATGACCCGGTCACTGTAGCCAAATATGCAAAAGACAACAACATGCTTGATAAACCTGGTTGGAAACATCTCAAACGTATTGTTTCCCTTGCCCGAAGAACCAAGCAGCTAGACCGGCTAATCCACCAAGCCAAGCTTCGCTCCTTCCGCACTGCTCCCCAGTACCAATATGGATTCAAGGTACCTCAAAATCATGAAGAAGCCATCCAGTTTGATACAGCCAATGGCAACACCAAATGGCAGGATGCCATAGCGCTGGAAATGTCACAGCTTCAAGAGTATGACACCTTTATTGACAAGGGTATCTACAAGGCTAGCAATATACCCATTGGCTTCCAACAGATCAAGGTCCACATGATTTATGCAGTCAAGCATGATGGTCGACACAAAGCCCGGCTAGTTGCAAATGGCAATCTCACTGAAGCTCCTGTTCACAGTGTGTATGCAGGAGTTGTTTCCCTTCGTGGCTTGCGCATGTGCCTATTCCTTGCTGAACTGAATAGCTTAGAAGCATGGGGAACCGACATTGGGAATGCATACCTCGAAGCTGTCACCTGTGAGAAAGTATGCATCAAGACTGGTGCTGAATTTGGACCACTAGAAGGCCACACCTACTAGTGATTTACAAGGCTCTATATGGACTTCGATCATCTGGCAAGTGCTTTGGTGATCTGCTCGCTGCCTGCCTCATTGAACTAGGTTTTGAAAGATCCAAGGCAGAGCCTGAAATCTTTATCAAGCCTGGCAATAACAAACATGGGGAGCCAGTATATGAGCTGATATGCACATATGTTGACGACCTTTGCTTATGTATGGCCAATCCTGAAACCTTTCTGGTAATCCTGCAGTCTGAACCTTATAATTTCAAATTAAAGGGTTCTGGCCCAATGAACTTCCATTTGGGATGTGGTTTCGAAAGAGATGAACATGGTGTGCTCTGCATGAACCCCATTGTTTGGAGGGCTCTGAAAGATGAGGAGGGAGATTGGCGTTTTAGCTAACTTGTTTGGTTATTACATTATCTTAACACTAAAATTATGAGCGGACGAATCCACTCTTTCCTAAGATCACTAGAATTGGTGCATCGGTGTGTTAATACTCCAATGCACACACTAAATCACTAATAATCACATGGACCCGCTAATACTTCGATGTGTTGCACGTGCCCTTGTACCAATGGGCTGTAGGCCTCTACCTTGTGCCCTGTATAATTGGTACATAAGGGTCTATTTTTAGTAAGAAGGAGAACCGGAACCGGTAAGTGGTAAATTCTCATTCCCACTTCCATTCCCATCTCCAATCCTGTTAGTCCATTCCTGCAGTAGCAAGACTCATCGTATGATCGATCACGCGTCTCATTCACTCGTGTCTCATTCGCTCATTCGTGTCTCATTCATTCATTCACGTCTCATTCATTCATTCACGTCTCATTCATTCATTCACGTCTCATTCATTCCATTCATTCGTGTCTCATTCATTCATTTGTACGAGAAGATTCCTGTAGAAGCAAGATGACTAATATGATCGAAACCCTTGTTCGATCGACTTCAAACACACTTCCCTGCTTCAAAGGAATCATCCAACTCTCTTCAAATGCTCAGAGATAAAGATCAAAAGCGGTGGTGGCCATTTCGATAGTGGCTCCTTGTATGCCTTTCAGTTTTGATTCGTCGCTGTCACTCCTTGTGCCACTTCCGTAAGCCGTTGTATAGTACACTGTTTCGCTGCTGTCGTCACTGTGACTATCACTATCACTATCACTGCCATTGCTGTCGCTTGAGCTGCTGCTGCTGCTTGTACTTGAAACTTCATCGTCGCTATTGTCGGTCTTGTTCCTCTTCTTGTCCTCGCCAGTGATGTCCAGTTGGTCCGGTTGATCGGCAGCATTGTCCAATTGTTCGACTTCGAGCCCCACGGTGTTTCCCGTACTTGTTTCCGGTGGTCCGACAATGTCTTCCGATAATTGGAGTTCCCGGTCAACTTCCTGCATCTCAGGGGTAACGTCGGTATCGTCTTCCTTGAGCTCCTCTTCACGTTGCTGTTCTGATGCCAACTGTCTTGTTGCGCGACTGTCGGCTCTCTGCTGTCTTCTTCTTGCGCAGCCTTCATTGTTCTGGCTTCTTCTTCGTGCGCGCTCTGCTCTTTCAGTTCTTTGCCTATCTGCGCCTTTGTTGTTCTGTCTCCGTTGTGCTCGCTCTGCTCTTTCAGAGCGGCCTTTGTTGTTCTCCATTTCAAATTCAGGTTGCAAGGGAATAGTGAAGTGGCGGCTCCCCCACTTGCAGACTGAAATTGAACTCTGATTACTGCTCGTTATATATAAAATTGTCGTATTCCGATCCGTATTCCGATCTGTATTCCGATCCGTAGTAAATTGCCGTATTTCGAGCCGAAGTAAATTGTCGTATTCTTGCCCGTCGTATTCCGCAAATTGATGTGTATTTCTGATACGTATTCCGCAAATCGATGCGTATTTCTGTAAATTGATGCGTATTCCGCAAATGTGGATTCTGATGTGTATCCCGTAAATCGTCGTACTCCTATTCCGACAAAAATATGTAATTGGCCCAATCGATTCTGGTGTGTCGATACCAATCCTGCTGTTGTTTGTTTTCTTGATGTTAATCGGCCCCTATCGCTTCTGGTGTGGCGAATAATCGGCCCTATCGATTCTGGTATGTCGATAGTGTGTATTTGATGTTAATCGGCCCAATCGCTTCTGGTGTGGCGATACCGATCCTGCTTGTTGTTTTCTTCTGTCCACTCTTGAAGTATTCCGTCGTTTGCTGTTTTCTCTTCTTGGGGATCTTGTATTTGATGTTAATCGGTCCTATCGCTTCTGGTGTGGCGAATAATCGGCTCCTTGTATTTGATGTTAATCGGTCCTATCGCTTCTGGTGTGGCGAATAATCGGCTCCTTGTATTTGATGTTAATCGGTCCTATCGCTTCTGGTGTGGCGAATAATCGGCTCCTTGTATTTGATGTTAATCGGTCCTATCGCTTCTGGTGTGGCGAATAATCGGTCCTGCTGTATTGCTTGTGTCCGCTCTTGGGGTTCGTTTCATGAAGTTCTTCTCTCTTCGTCTACTGTCTTCAATTTCGCCGTTGCGAATATCTTGTTATCGTCGTCGTCGTCGTCGTCTTGCTGGTCTTCTGTCGTCGTCGTTCAAACTGAAACGCGCTCTTGTTCTTGCTCTCCCTCTACACCTCTTGCCTTTCGCTAGTTACTCCACAACGGACTCCCTTGGTCTTTCGTCGTGTCAGCGGGCTTGCCTCTCGCTTGTTACTCCACTCCTTTCGTCGGCGTGTCAGCGGGCTTGATCTTGGGGAAAGGGGGCTTGTGGTACGTGTTCGTCTCTTTGTTGTCGGACGTCGACTGTAAGCCTGCCTGTTGTAATAGCTTGGCACCAACTCACCAACCTCGCAGAGCGCTTCGTAATTCTTCGAAGAATGTTTGGAGGGCTCTGAAAGATGAGGAGGGAGATTGGCGTTTTAGCTAACTTGTTTGGTTATTACATTATCTTAACACTAAAATTATGAGCGGACGAATCCACTCTTTCCTAAGATCACTAGAATTGGTGCATCGGTGTGTTAATACTCCAATGCACACACTAAATCACTAATAATCACATGGACCCGCTAATACTTCGATGTGTTGCACGTGCCCTTGTACCAATGGGCTGTAGGCCTCTACCTTGTGCCCTGTATAATTGGTACATAAGGGTCTATTTTTAGTAAGAAGGAGAACCGGAACCGGTAAGTGGTAAATTCTCATTCCCACTTCCATTCCCATCTCCAATCCTGTTAGTCCATTCCTGCAGTAGCAAGACTCATCGTATGATCGATCACGCGTCTCATTCACTCGTGTCTCATTCGCTCATTCGTGTCTCATTCATTCATTCACGTCTCATTCATTCATTCACGTCTCATTCATTCATTCACGTCTCATTCATTCCATTCATTCGTGTCTCATTCATTCATTTGTACGAGAAGATTCCTGTAGAAGCAAGATGACTAATATGATCGAAACCCTTGTTCGATCGACTTCAAACACCCATCAAGTTCATCGAGAAAATGGAGGCCTCATATGAACAAATGTTTGGCTGTAAACCTACCACCAGGTTCCATTCACCCCTTGCTGAGAATGACCACCCAGAGCTAGACTCATCATCATTCCTAAGTGATACTGATACCCAAAAGTATCAAAGCATGATTGGCTCACTTCAGTGGATCATTGCCATTGGACGTTTTGACGTGCAAACTGCTGTTATGACTTTATCAAGCTTTCGAGTGCAACCTAGGGAAGGCCATCTCAATAGAGCCAAACGAATCTATGGATACATTTCCAAGTTTTGTCATTTCAAAATCAGATTCAGAGTGGGCATACCAGATTTTGTACTCACTGAAGGCACCAGTACAGACTGGTCCAATATCGTATATGGGGAGCACTCTGAAGACCTACCAAGCGATGCTCCTAAACCCCCGGGAAAGGTAGTTGTATTGTCTCATTTCTATGATGCAAACTTAATGCATGACATCCTAAGTGGTAAAGCTGTCACTGGTATCCTGCATTTTGCAAACAAGACCCCCATCATGTGGTTCTCCAAGAAGCAAGCAACATCTGAAACAGCCACCTTTGGCGCTGAGTTTGTATCTGCTAGAACCTGCATTGAGCAAATTGTTGACATTCGTCAGTCATTCAGGTATCTTGGTACTAGAGTACATGACACGTCCTACACATGGGGAGATAATGAAAAGATGATACAAACCTCCACATTCCCATATGCAAGGCTCCATAAGAGGCATCACATTCTCTCATATCACTATGTCATAAGCATGATCGCTAGAGGTTTCATCCTCATGCAACATCTTGGAGGCAAGGATAATTGTGCGGATATCCTCACCAAGCATTGGGGACACTCAGTAGTGTATCCTTTACTCAAGCCCATCTTTCTCTACTGTGGAAACACTGGTGATTTGTTGCAGGATGACTGCACCAGATACTAGAGGATGCTTTCATGTGGACACATGGGGAGTATTAAATTCCTTTCGTGTCTAGGTTGGTAGAGGTACGAGATTGAAATAATGAGACCTCGAAAATTACCGGGCTCATTCTTACGATCGAGTTCGGTACTTAACTGGAAGAAAAAAAAGGATCGATGACTCATTCTTACAATCAAGTTCGATACGTAACTGGAGGAGAAGAATCGATCGTCACTCCAATTTGATACTTAGTACCCAAAGAAAGAACACACACTAGAGGTTTGCACATGTAATCTCTTGTTAAGTGTGCTGTTTTCAAGAAAAGACAGCAGAGGTTCGAAGCGCTGCTCACGAACTTGTTTATCCGCTGTGTAAAATATGTGTTGTATTAGCGGCAACACGATATTCCCCGTAACACGGTATTCCACCGTATATTTGTAACATCGTGCTGTATTAGCGGCAGTACGACCTTTAAAGCGCTATCTTGCTAATAAGACCAAAGCTGTACGGCAACTTCGGTTAATTTGGTTACTTTTAGTTATTTTACTTTTCGTTGCTCTTTTTACGGTGTTGGAAAGAGTTATCAATAAGATTATGATCGAATTGTTTCAGGACCATATCGCTCTCCTTTTTACTAATTTTTGTTCCTTTCAAATGGGGGTACGTGGGCTTGGTCTTTCACGTACCTCTGTTCATCGCTTTAAGTATCTTTTTGATACTCACTAGCGCTTATGTATTATTTACTTATTGCACCCATCTTGTGATAAAAGCTGCAAGTGTTTTACGTAATAAATACGTAAAATGTTTTGCGTAAAGCCGTTTCACGTAATATGTAAAACGTTTTACGTGAAGCCGTTTTACGTAAAACGTAAATCCAATTTACGTAATACGTATTACGCAACCGTGTCACGTAATACATAAAACGGTCGCGGCTTTACGTATTACATACACGTAGAACGTATAACGTATTCACGCTTGGTTTAGTAATCCAATACACCCTTGGATGGTCTTGGGACTATTCGGTTCATATAGGTATATCGGCCGCACTTTCTTATGGTGGCTACCAGGGTGGTGTTTAGTAGGGTAATCAGCCAGATTATGTTTTCCTGGTTCCCAGAAAATATTGAATTGCCCTTGTTGTGCCCTGTCTTTTAACCAATAGAAACGCATGTCAATGGCTTTGGACCTCTTTTGTTTGATCGTGCTGTTTAATATGCCTTCTGCTGTATTATTGTCCGTTTTCAGTGGAGTGGCCGGTTGAGGATGGCCGAGCTCCATCAGGCATTGTCTGATGGGTAATGCTTCCCGGGCGTTGAGGAATAATGACGCGACTTCGGCTTCCGCCGCCGACGCCATCACGTTTTTAATGATCTTAGCTAACACTAGGACCGGTCCATTGAATGTAATGTCCTTCGTGTCCCCAAGGTAGTGGTACCCCCCGGCACGACTCTTTGCTCCTGGACACACCAGATAGGCCGCGTCGCTGTCAACACGAAGAATCATGTCGCTGGCTCGGTAAATGACGACGGCTTCCGGGTTGCACGCTGCGTAGTTGAGGAAATACCTAGTGGCGGCTAATGCGGTTTGGTTGTTTGAGGCCGACGCGATATCGTTGAGGGCATGCAGCATGGTGTTGTCGACCGCCCGCGCATAGAATAGAAATTTTCCTGTAACTTGTTGTATGAATTTGATCTCTTCGTCTGTTAGTGAGGTAGTATCTTCACGTTTTGCATATTGTATTTTTGCGCCGTACGCAGGCACGTCCGCCCGTGACGGCCTGGCATACGTACGTGTGGGGTGAACGTGTTCAAACTCTTTTAGAGCTTGTTCCACGTACCCATCCATGGACAACTGGACTTCGCGTTTCTCATAGTCCCAACGCAGGTGGACCCCCACGTACTGTTTGCCGGTCCAGTCAACCTTGAAGGTGTATTTGGTCCCGACCGCAGCCACTAGGTGATCCACGTCGGCCTGTCTGACGTATTTGATCCCAAAATCATCCACGACTAGGGTGAAACTTATGTCCCGCTCATCATGGAGGAATAGTCCCTCAGTATGGGGAGCCTTTCGGTATCCATAGGTTTGTAGGTGCGCTACTAGGTCATCATGTGCGATTTTCCCGCTCTGTTTGAGGCCGTACCACGCCTTTTTGATCCTGGCATATACGTAGTCACCCCGCTTGAGTCTCTCTATTTTAAAGAGAAAGTGAGCTAAGAGAGAGGCTCTTATTTTTACTGTGTATTTTACTGTATTCGACCGGTATCCCTGTGTTATTCGTGTTGTATGTAGGGATGTCTAAACCGGACGTAGATCATGTGTAATTTGTCATAAGACAGAGAACACATGATATGACCTAAATGTCTGGATACTTGAAGTCATTTTTATCTCTGGAGGAGTATAAGTAACTTTTCAAGTGTAGAATGGATATAATTGCTGTAGAACGTACGTAAGTAGGGTACGTGTATTTTTGACCGACAACAGACTGAACATGCCTGCCAATCCATTCGGTGGTGGGAACAGCACTGGAGATGGCACTGCCGCTACCGCAACCAGCTTTCCTAGTTTGATTCCCATATGAAGTTGATACTCGTAACCATATTCCGTCTAGCAAAGGAAAAAAATAGCTATCTGTGTGAAGCTCTCTGAGAGGGAGGATTACGCGAGTGGCCGACCTTTCTCGATGCACTCATTGAGCCTGATTTTGCCTGCAAGCTTACCTACATGTAGCTACCAGTGGACTACCAACCCAGCTCCATCAGTCCATCCAACGGACCATAGAAGCACTTGCGGAATTCTCAAAAGATCTGCGCAAGGACAAGAAGAATTGGAAGGATGTAACGTCATATACGTACAACAGCTTCAGAACTATTATTTTCCTTCTGAATCCGGTTTGTTGATAGTCTGATTCAAAGGCTTCTGAAGAACAGCAACGCTGCGTTAGTGTGTTAGTAGACGAATGATTGTACTCTACGCGTGACAATTGTGTTTGGATACTTTCCGCAACGGATAATTGGACTACAGGCGAGACTATGGAAACGCCAGATCTCTTCTTACTGTGAACTTATTCAGATTGCAGCGAGACAGACCTTAGTAATGTAGATTACAAGTAGTTGGTAGCAACTATTGTTAATTTTGGGATATAAATCAGTTGAATGTTAAAAGTATGAGATAAAGTGAAATCTTGCCAAAATGCAAGATATCTCTTTTATTGAGATGAATACGTTGCAACTGCTGTTGTGTAATGATGAGATTACTCACTGATTATTTCCGTACATGCATTGGTCGTTGACCGTATGTGTGTCTGTGTGTGTATATATATATATATATATATATATATCGTGTGAGAATCACACGCCAACGGTTTTTTTCTCTTGTTCCATTAGGAAGACTTCATGATGTGTTTATCATTAAGATCAGGAATTGCTCCCGTAGCTCGTGTGATACTTTATGAAATCAGAGTTTGCTCACCAAAGAACAATGGCAATAATATAAAACAGAGATTGCTCACCGTCAATGCACGATGGGAATCGATGCTCCGTGGGAATCGATATGCCGTGGGAATTGATTACTTAGATTGATACGGGACTCATTGATTTGTACAAATAGAATATCTTCCGTAGGGTAGCTTTGGTACTTCTGGGCACGAAAGGAATTCAATACTCCCCATGTTTCCTTGTGAAAGATCATCACGCTCTACATGATAGTTCCATCGTCTTGGAGGAGGTCGCTGGTAGAAGTGGAAGATGGGCTTGAACAGTGGATACACAACTGAGTGTCCCCAATGCTTGGTGAGAATATCTGTACAGTTATCCTTACCTGAAATGTGCAACATTAGAATGAAGCCTCTCGCTATCATGCTTTGTACGTAGTGAAGCGATAAAATGTTGTGATGCTTATGCAGCCTTGCGTAAGGAAAGGTTGACGTTTGAATCATCTTCTTGTTGCCTCCCGATGAATAGGAGATGTCATGGACTCGTGTTCCAAGGTATCGGAATGAGTGACGTAGATCAACGATTTGCTCAATGCAAGTTCTTCCTGCACTGAATTCAGTTCCAAAGGTGGCCGTTTCCGTAGTAGATTGTTTCTTTGAGAACCACATCATAGGAGTCTTGTTCGCAAAGTGAAGGATGCCGGTTACAGCCTTACCACTGAGAATATCATGCATGAGACTTGCATCATAGAAGTGTGTTAACACTACTGTCTTCCCAAGTGGTGCAGAAGCGTTGCCGGGTAGCTCTTCAGAATGCTCCCCATAGACGGTGTTGGACCAGTCGATGGTGTCTGGTTTAGTGAATATAAATTCTGGGGGTTCAACGCGGAACCTGATTTTAAAATGTCTAAACTTGGAGATATATCCGTAGATACGTTTGGCACGATCAAGGTGTTTGTCTCGTGGTTGGGCTCTGAAACTCGAGAGTGTCATCACGGCTGTTTGGACATCGAAACGTCCAATGGCGATGATCCATTGGAGTGAACCGATCATGCTTTGGTATTTCTGTATACCAGTTTCTTCGAGAAAGGTTGAGGAGTCTAGTTTGGGATGATGGTTTTCGGCAATGGGTGACTGGAACCTGGTGCTAGGTTTTCATCCAAACATTTGTTCATAAGACGCTTCCATCTTTTTGATGACCTTGATGGGGTTCATACAAAGAACACCATGCGCGTTGCGCTCAAATTCACAACCCAGATGAAAGTTCATAGGTCCAGATCCCTTCAGTTTGAAGTTGTATGGCTCTGACTGTAGTATTTCCAAGAAGGAATTGGGATCTGCCATGCAAAGACATAGATCATTGACATATGTGCATATGAGTTCATATACATGTTCCCCATGCTTGTTCATTCCAGGCTTGAGGAAGATTTCCAGTTCCGCGCGGGATCTTTTGAAGCCGTGTTCAATGAGGCAAGCTACTAGTAAATCACCAAAGCACTTGCCCGAAGATCTGAGGCCATATAAGGCCTTGTAGATGATCAATAGATGATCTTCCAGCGAACTGAATTCGGGACCTACCTTGATGCAGACTTTCTTGCAAGTAACTGCTTCGAGGTAGGCATTACCTATATCGGTACCCCATGATTCCAGGCTGTTCAGTTTGGCTAGGAACAGACACATACGTAGACCGCGGAGAGATACGACACCGGCATAAACACTGTGGATGGGGGCCTCAGTGAGATTACCGTTTGCAACAAGACAAGCCTTGTGTCTACCGTCGTGCTTGACAGCGTATATCATGTGTACCTTGATCTGTTGGAACCCGGGTGGGATGGAGCTTGTCTTGTACACGCCTTTATCAATGAATGTATTGTATTCATTTAGCTGTTCCATTTCAAGAGTGGTGGCGTCTTCCCATTTGTGGTTTCCATTGGCTTGATCAAATTGGAGGGCTTCTTCGTGGTTACGAGGTACCTTGAATCCATGTTGGTACTGTGGGGTGGTAGGGAAAGACTGAAGTTTGGCTTGATGCACGAGTCGATCAAGTTTCTTGGTTCGTTGTGCTAGGTTGGTGATGCATTTGAGACGTTTCCAGCCTGGGAGGTCAAGCAAGTCGTTGTCTTTCCCATATTTGGCAACGGTAACAGGATCATCAGCCGCAATGTTGGCTAAAGGTTCATACGTTCGTTCCATATTTTTCCATTCAATCCAGAGGTTGTTATACTTGCAACCTTTGTATTGAGGATGCTTGTTATCCAGTGGACCTTGGTGTCCTAGGATTCGGCAAAACGACCAAAGTTTGCCGTCTTCTTGGGTTGAATCACGATGGATGTAATTCATGACATTGTTGTATGAAATGATATCAGCAAGTTTGTCATCAGAGTGCTTGCACTAGAACTTGATGAAGTCTTTATTGCGTTCAAGACTGGCTTCTACATTGACGATGGTAAGACACTTTCGAGTACCATCGGGGTTGGTTACAACGAAAGATCTTCCTTGTAGATCGGCAATCGGGACCGAAGGAATGGTAATTTGTTTACCATCATCGTCAAATTGTGCATTACCTTCTTCATCGGTAACAACTACCTGTGATGGGTCTACTGAAGGAGTAGCAGGGTTGGTGTGTGGAGTTGTGACGTCACTAACATCAAAGTATGCTAGCTCCGGTGGATCAAAATCATCTTTGGTAAGGAGAACGCCATCGGATGTCCTGCTGAAGATCTGTGTCGTAGGAGGACCATCAAAACTCTCCCCATAGTTGTTAGGGAGTGGAGAAGGGGACCAGCTTGGGCTGTCATCGACCTTCTTATAAAGAAAACTCGGTAACGAGGGGTGGGTGGGTGGTTGAAGAATAGCTTGATTACCAGATGCGGGAGGTGTTGTATCTGGTTGCTCGGTAAGTACAGACGGTGTGGTGAGTGGCAAGGTTCAGAGTGGTGTCAGAATCAGTAGTTGAGACGCCAGGAGGGGGAGTAACTGAGACGCCCTGTGGTGTAGAATCTTTAGTGGGGCTATTCATAGTGATATGCTCCCCATGTTGTGTGAATGTAGGAGCGTCACCAGTGGCGTATAATCGGGGCAAGGAATCCTTTGCTTTACGCCATTTTATGAAACCATCATCAGTAAAGAGGCCTGCGCGTTTGTTGCGAGACTCAGGCGTAAGAGCAGAGCGTACACCAGAACGGTCAAGCAATTTGTTGGTAACTGGATCCCACATTCGGAAACAAAGTCCATTGCCAACATGTTCGGCAATGCCTACAAAATGACTGAGACGTTCAGTAGACTGGGTACCAAAAGGGGAGTCATTGGTTTTAAAATAAACAGGTTCGAACCAGAAGAAACTGGTGTATGCGCTGATATCGCCAAGTGTACCGGTAGCAATGAAGACCGGTTGTTTGTCCAACAGAGTAGGATCAGAAATAACATTGAGGAGTCCGGCAACGTATGTCATGCACAGCAGCCAGAGATGTGGTGGTGTGCCTGTACGATCCATGACGCAATTGACAATGCGTTTAAATGTTTGATATCGCCATTCAAATTGATTCTGAAGTTGGTGGTAAGGTTCACTTTTGTCAGAGTCCAATTCATAACATTTTGGGATAGTCAGTGACTTTCTTACTGGATTGGTAGTTTCCATGATCACATAGGAGGCGAAGGGGCCTGCCCCATTTTCGAACAAAGTTCTGAAAGCATGATAGGAAGTTGCCGGTGGTGCGCATTTCCTCAACATGTATGATATGCGACTTCCGACCAAAGAAAATCTGAGCAAGTTTGGAGCCGCCATCAATTGCTGGGACATCAGAATAGACAGCATGAGACAGGACGTCGTCATTGAAGGGTCGAACGTTCATTGCCAGTTGGGGGGAATGGAAACGTTTGAAAATGTTGCCATCAGGGCTAATCGCTAACGAACCATATTGCATTGAATTCTCAAAAGTAGCTTTGATGCAATCTTTGGAAACCCAACAAAAGAAAGGTTTCAGAGATAAGTAATCATGTTTGTTGGGATATCGTTCACGGGGTGTAGTTGCGATACGTGTAGTATCACAAGCAGTACAATCCGTGGGAGACGCAGTGATCGTCCCAGAGATTGGAGGGGAAGTACAGCATGTGAGGCGTTCCTGGTGAACGTAGTCGGTAGGAGTGAGCCAGAATGAGCGATCGCTGGTTCCATGATCATCAATAGGGAGGAAGGGAGACCAAGTGGAGTGGCTGGAATACGAACTGAGAGACGTAACCGTGGAAGAGCCAGGAGACACAGAGATATCTAACCCCTCAAGGCAACGTGGGTTTCCGTATTCGTTGTATTCGGTATATGGAAGTTGTTGCGACTGAGGAGCATATTTTTGAAAGAATTGTTCATCTTTAGCACTGATTGTGGTATGGAGGACAGATGGGTCCCAGTGCTTATCGGATGTCATGATAACATGTGGGAGCGTGTCAAATTCAATAGTCGTATACTTTCGCATGGCAAGGTATGGTAAACCATGTCGAATGCTAAGAGGTAGTAGAAAAAGTGTGTCGTAACAAACAAACGCAATCGTCCTTTCGATCGATTGATTTAGTGAGTAGAATAATCATCTTAGATGTAGGCGGACTTATCCGCCGACAGGTTAATTTCTCGTCGTCGTCGTGTAATTTCTAGCATACAAAACACATGTAATCTTAAGACACAAAACACACGCAAAACCATCTTCGATCGGTCTTTTGTTTTACTGTATTATCGTGTAATTCCCCGTGATATTCTCATTGAAATATCACATGTGAATGTACCTTATCATGTAGAACTAGTAATAGGTTGTACATAGATTTTAGGGCATGATAGTGTTTTAGAGTTGTTATTCCTTCGAAGAGTGAGCTGACGGGGAAAACTCCCGCTAAGAGGCAATCCACATGGAAAGTTGTTGACGATCATTCACTCAGGAAGAACCTTAAGGATAAGGTTATTGCCCTTATGACTTTCGTAGGATATGCCCGCTTAGTACGTACAAATACGCGTTACACGGTGAATTCTTTTCAGTCCCCTTCAGTCGTAAACGTCCAACCGTTAATATTATTTTCCTTCTGAATCCGATTCGTTGACAGACTGATTCAAAGGCTTCTGAAGAACAGCAACGCTGCGTTATTGTGTTAGTATACGAACGATTGTACTCTACGCGTGACAATTGTGTTTGGATACTTTCGGCAACGGATAATCGGACTACAGGCGAGACTAGGGAAACGCCAGATCTCCTCTTGCTGTGACTTATTCAGATTGCAGCGAGACAGACCTTAGTATGTTGATTACAAGTAGTTGGTAGCAACTAGTGTGAATTTTGGGATATAAATCAGTTGAATGTTAAAAGTATCAGATAAAGTGAAATCTTGCCAAAATGCAAGATATCTCTTTTATTGAGATGAATACGTTGCAACTGCTGTTGCGTAGTGCTGAGATTACTCGCTGATTATTTCCGTACATGTATTAGTCGTTGACCATATATATCTGTATGCATGTATATTTATTGTGTGAGAATCACACGCCAACGGTTTTCTTCTCTTGTTCCGTTAGGAAGACTTCATGATATGTTTATCATTATGATGAGGAATTGCTCCCGTAGCTCGTGTGATATTTTATGAAATCAGAGTTTGCTCACCGAAGAACAATGGCAATATTGTAAAACAGGGATTGCTTACCGTTGATGCGCGATGGGAATCGATGCGCCGTGGGAATCGATATGCCGTGGGAATCAATTACTTAGATGGATACGGGACTCATTGATTCGTACAAATAGGAAATCTACCCTCTGGTAGCTTTGGTACTTCTGGTCACGAAAGGAATTTAATACTCCCCATGTCTCCTTGTGAAGGGTCATCACGCTCTACATGATGCTTCCATCATCCTGAAGAAGGTCGCCGGTATTACCACAGAAGTGGAAGATGGGCCTGAGCAGTGGATACACAACTGAGTGACCCCAATGCTTGGTGAAAATGTCTGCACAGTTATCTATTAAATTCTTTTCATGTCCGGCGTAGCCGTATGTAACAATAGTACAGTGGTATCTCATTCTTTACTCACACGAGTTCAGTATACTTGCTCGTGAATCATGATGTTTAACATTATGGCCCAAATGGCTCAATCTGTGAGCTAAATATCTCATTTTCTGACCAAATGGCTTGATCTTGTGAGCCAGGTGTCTCATTATTGACCAAATGGCTCAATCTTGCGAGCCAAATGATCGTCACTCGTACGATCGAATTATCGATACTTAGAGATCAAAGAGAGAACACACGGCAGAAACTAGTATATGCTAGCCATCCCGTTAAGTGTTTTGTTTTCAAGAAAAGACAGCAGAGGTTCGATCTTTGTGCTCACGAACTTGTTTGTCTGCTGCACAAAATACGTGTTGTATTAGCGGCAACACGATATTTTCTCGTAACACGGTATTTTACTGTACAAAATACTCGTCATTTCATCGTGCTGTATTAGCGGCAGCACACTCTAAAGCGGTAACTTGCTCTCTAGCAAGCCGACACGCTTATTCTTTTAGATTATTTGATTATTCAACCTTAAACCTTGCATCGGACGCCTCTTGCGTCCTACTGTAGAACTACAAGCCTAAGATCTATCTGACTGCGTCGGTGCCGATAGTCAGAATAGATCTGGTTGGATTAGCATTCAACCGTAGTGGATATCAGAGAAATATGAGACACAACAGACCGGCACCTCAACCGGCCTGCAGTTAAAGCTCCCGTTGCTCTTCCTTGCCTTTGGACGAATCAGCTCAACAGCCAGTTTCAAAAGGAAATTAACATTATCCTTACCTGGGATGTGCATCATTAAAATGAAACCTCTCGCTATCATGCTTCGTACGTAGTGAAACGACAGAATATTATGACGCTTGTGCAACCTTGCGTAAGGGAAGGTTGACGTTTGGATCATCTTTTCGTTGTCACCCCAAGAGTATGAGATATCATGGACTCGTGTTCCTATGTATCGGAATGAGTGGCGTAAATCGACGATCTGTTCGATGCAAGTCCTTCCTGCAACAAATTCAGCTCCAAAGGGGCCGTTTCCGTAGTAGACTGTTTCTTCGAGAACCACATCATGGGAGTCTTGTTCGCGAAATGAAGAATGCCGGTTACAGCCTTACCACTGAGAATATCATGCATGAGGTTGGCATCATAGAAATGTGTCAACACTACTGTCTTTCCAAGCGGTGCAGGAGCGTCGTCGGGTAGCTCTTCAGAATGCTCCCCATAGACAGTGTTGGACCAGTCGATGGTGTCGGGTTTAGTCAATATAAAATCGGGTGGTTCCACGCGGAATCTGATTTTAAAATGTCTAAACTTGGAGATATATCCATAGATACGTTTGGCACGTTCGAGATGCCCATCTCGTGGCTGAGCTCTGAAACTTGAGAGTGTCATCACGGCTGTTTGTACATCGAAACGTCCAATAGCGATGATCCATTGGAGTGAACCGATCATACTTTGGTATTTCTGTATACCGGTTTCTTCGAGAAAGGCTGAGGAGTCCAATTCGGGATGATCGTTCTCCGCAATGGGTGATTGGAACCTAGTGCTCGGTTTGCATCCGAACATTTGTTCGTAGGATGCTGCTTCCATCTTTTCGATGAACTTTATGGGATTCATGCATAGAACACCATGTTCGTCGCGCTCAAATCCACAACCTAAGTGAAAGTTCATAGGTCGGGATCCCTTCAGTTTGAAGTTGTATGGTGACGACTGCAATATCTTCAAGAAGGAATTGGGATCTGCCATGCAGAGACATAGGTCATCGACATATGTGCATATAAGCTCATATACACGTTCACCATGCTTGTTCATTCCAGGTTTGAGGAATATTTCCGGTTCTGCTCGGGATCTTTCAAAGCCGAGTTCGATGAGACAAGCCGCGAGTAAGTCTCCAAAGCACTTGCCTGAAGACCTGAGACCGTATAGGGCTTTGTAGATGATCAACAGGTGACCTTCTAGCAATCCGGATTTGGGACCTGCCTTGATGCATACTTTCTCGCAGGTGACTGCTTCTAAGTAGGCGTTACCTATGTCGGTACCTTATGCTTCTAAGTCGTTGAGTTCAGCTAGGAATAGGCACATACGTAGTCCGCGGAGAGATACGACACCTGCGTAAACACTGTGGATAGGGGCCTCAGTGAGATTACCGTTAGCAACGAGGCGAGCCTTGTGTCTACCGCCGTGCTTGACAGCGTATATCATGTGTACCTTGATCTGTTGGAATCCCGGGGGAATGGAGCTTGTCTTGTACACGCCTTTATCAATGAATGTATTGTACTCAATGAGTTGTTCCATTTCCAGAGTGGTGGCATCTTCCCATTTGGTGTTTCCGTTGGCTTGATCAAATCGTAGGGCTTCTTCGTGGTTACGAGGCACTTTGAATCCATATTGATACTGTGGAGTGGTACAGAAAGAACGTAGTTTGGCTTGGTGCACGAGTCGATCAAGTTTCTTGGTTCGTCGCGCTAGGTTGGTGATTCGCTTGAGGCGTTTCCAACCCGGGAGGTCAAGCAAATTGTTGTCTTTCCCATATTTTGCAACGGTGACAGGGTCATCAGCCGCAATGTTTGCCAAAGGTTCATATGTGCGTTCCATATTTTCCCATTCAATCCAAAGGTTATATTTGGAACCTTTGTATTGAGGATGCTTGTTATCCAGTGGGCCTTGGTGTCCTAGGATGCGGCGAAACGACCAGAGTTTGCCGTCTTCTTGGGTTGAATCACGATGTATGTAATTCATGACATCATTGTATGCAATGATATCATTGAGTTCGTCATCGGAGTGTTTGCACTTGAACTTGATGAAGTCGTTGTTGCGTTCAAGACTGTCTTCAACATCGACGATGGTAAGACGTTTCCGGGTGCCATCTGGATTGGTTACAAGGAAGGATCGTCCTTGTAGATCGGCAATCGGGATCGTAGGAATGGTAATGGGTTTACCGTCATCGTCAAATTGTGCGTTACCTTCTTCGTCGGTAACAACTACCTGTGATGGGTCTACTGAAGGAGTAGCGGGGTTGGTGTGTGGAGTTGTGACGTCACTAACATCAAAGTATGCTAATTCCGGTGGGTCAAAATCATCTTCAGTAAGGAGAACGCCATCGGAGGTCTTGCTGAAGATGTGTGTTGTAGGAGGACCATCAAGACTCTCCCCATAGTTGTTAGGGAGTGGAGAAGGTGACCAGCTCGGGCTGTCATCGACCTTCTTATATAGAAAGCTCGGTAACGAGGGGTGGGCGGGTGGTTTGAGAATTGGTTGAGTGCCAGATGCGTGGGGGGTAGTATCTGGTTGTTTGTTGGGTACAGATGGGACGGTGTCATCGGCAGTGTCAGAATCAGCGGGTGAAACGCTAGGGGGAACTGAGTTGTTTGGTTTCGTAGACTCGTCAATGGGTTTACTCTGATTGGTATGCTCCCCATGTTTGAATGCTGGAGCTTCTCCAGTGGCGTATAAACGGGACAAGGAATCCTTGGCGTTGCGCCATTTGATGAAACCATCATCAGTAAATAGGCCTGCGCGTTTGTTACGGGACTCAGGTGTAAGAGCCGAGCGTACACCAGAACGGTCAAGTAACTTGTTGGTAACGGGATCCCAGATTCGGAAGCAGAGTCCATTGCCAACATGTTCGGCGATGCCGACGAAATGACCTAGGCGTTCGGTAGACTGGGTACCGAAAGGAGAGTCATTGGTTTTGAAATACACAGGTTCAAACCAGAAGAAACTGGTGTATGCGCTGATGTTGCCAAGTGTACCGGTAGCAATGAAGACCGGTTGTTTATCTGACAGCGTAGGATCAGAAACAACATTGAGGAGACCCGCGACGTATGTCATGCACAGTAGCCATAGGTGTGGTGGTGTGCCTGTACGATCCATGACGCAATTGACAATGCGCTTGAACGTTTGGTATCGTCGTTCGAATTGATTCTGGTGTTGGTGATAGGGTTCACTTTGCCAGAGTCCAATCCATAACATTTTGAGGTAATCGACGACCTTCTTACTGGATTGATAGTTACCGTGGTTGCAAAGGAGGCAAATGGGCCTGCCCCATATTCGAACAAAGTTCTGGAAGCAAGATAGGAAGTCGCCGGTGGTACGCATTTCCTCAACGTGTATAATATGTGATTTGCGGCCGAAGAAGATCTGAGCAATCTTGGAGCCACCATCAATTGCTGGGACATCTGAATAGACAGCATCGAACATAACATCGTGATTGAAGGGTCGGACGTTCATGGCCGGTTGAGGGGAATGAAAGCGTTTGAAAATGTTTCCATCAGGGCTAACCGCTAATGAACCATATTGGGTTGAGTTTTCAAACGTAGCCTTGATGCGATCGGTGGAAACCCAACAAAAGAAAGGTTTCAGGGATAAGTAGTCATGTTCGTTGGGGTATCTCTCGCGGGGCATAGCTGCAATACGTGTAGTGTCACTGGCAGTACAATCCGTCGGAAACGCAGTGACTGTCCCAGAGGCTGCAGGTAACGCGCAGCATGCTAGATGTTCTTGATGAGCGTAGTCGGTGGAAGTAAGCCAAAAAGAGCGATCGTTGGCCCTATGATCATCAATAGGAAGGAAGGGAGATCGAGTGGAATGGCTGGAATACGAGCTGAGGGATGTGACCGTGGAGGACCCGGGGGAAACAGAGATATCCAATCCTTCAAGACAACGTGGGTTCCCATATTTGTCGTAATCGGCATAAGGGAGTTGCTGTGGCTGGGGAGGATATTTCTGGAGAAATTGTTCATCCTTCGCACTGATCGTGGTATCGAGAACAGATGGGTCCCAATGCTTATCGGATGTCATGATAACATGTGGGAGCGTGTCAAACTCAACAGTCGTATACTTTTGCATCGCAAGGTATGGTAAACCGTGGCATATGCTAAGAGGCAGTGCATATCCATCGGAGGTGGTGATGACCTGTCCTCCGCCTGCTTTGATGGACGTGTCGTCTACAGTGGAAAAATATGCTTCCATCTGGCCGGATGACAATATAGAAGGATGTCGTCCTGTATAGGCACATTCATTGAAAATGAGGATGACGGGGCCTCTGTTCGACATGGAATATGCTCCGCATGTAGCAATGGGAATGTTTTGTACCTGATGATTGTTAATGCCGGTGACGTTAACATATCGTGGTGGAATATCCTTGGAGATGAGACATGCATCATTACCGATGATGCAGCCATTTGCGCCGCGATCGACCATGGCAAAACCAGGGCTAGTGACCGTAGTTTTGTGTATACGGTATGTGTATGACGTTACTGGACCACCGTTAGGAAAGGTGAGATCTTCTTCAGGAGTATACCACTGGTGAAAATTGGCGGAGTACGATGATGTTCCCACAGGTATTTGGGTGTCACCGTCCTTTTGGTACTGAATGTCAGGGTTGTCAGAAAGGAATTGAGCGGGATGCGCGGGTGACACGGAAGACTTGAGAGGTCGCTGGTCCTTAGACAAGGAGGTCGTGGATTTGTATACACCTAGGGATGCATGGAAAACACCTCTACGATCATTTTCTACAGCAGGATGAAGGTCTGCTGCGGAATTGGCATGCTCATCTTTGGTCGAAGTATCGTCTTCTCGAAATGATACCGAGTGTTCATGTTGGTATGCCTTCCGGGTAATGGGTTTGACACTGTTGGGGTCAGGTTGGTCCGTGTTAAGTAAGTCGTGTCGCAATGAGGCGACCACGATTTTCTTGCCTTCCGGAGAAAAACTGAGCCAACTCTTCATGTCCTGATGTGACAAGGCCTTCCATATGTTTGTAGGCAACCTTGTGGTAGGGTCAGGGGTACGTCCAGCCTTAAATACAGCATAATCTTGATAGTCTCCTTCAAATTCGATAGGGAGAGCATAGTCATCATGGTTTTGGCTTTGTTCAGAAGAAAAATCATGAACGTGTGCACATACAGTCGACCGAGGAGCAGACATCGCTGACTGGGAATCGAGTCGAGTTGCTTCGAGTAAGAGCGTGATTTTAAGATCGTGGATAGCAGCGGCCTTGGCGACTGCATCCGTCACGGTGCTATTCGTCCCACCTGGATCCTTGACTTTGGCAAACTGTTCGCTTAGCTGGAAGCTGGAATAGCATGCCTGACACAATGCTGATTTTACGGTATGGTACTCAAGAGGCTTGTTGGGAGGACGGAGCTTATTGAGGTGATTTAATTCATCAAACCAATGTGTAATGAATTTCACTTTGGATTCCTTCCAATTGTTGAGATTCAACTTGAGCAACGCTTGTAGCTGAGTCGAGTTGTCGTATACCTTTGCTTTTGATTTGCTATGAAGATTTACGAAATCAAAGTAGGCTTTGCGTCCATCGCAAGTGGTAGAATGACTGTGTACACATGATGCAGAAAGGTCACTTTTGAAGACTTCCAACATTAGTACCCAGAAGAAGGCACACTGTTTGACGAAGAGATCACGGGTATAACCCAGAAGCGTAGCTGGGGGCCAAGTTTCATCGAGGAATGTCTCTGTGTTGATGTTGTATGCCTCGAGTTTAGCTTTGAAACCGACGAGCCAGTGTTCGAATCTCAAGTCATTCGTGAGGGGTGTAAAGGACTTTTCATCTCGTGCTTTTCGGCACCAAGATTCGTACTTTACCTGCTGAGGTGACTTTTTGTTACTTTCCGCCGGAGGAGGTGGGGGGTTCAGAGCAGATTCGTTACGCAAGCGTTGGGCACGCTCTTCGCGGAATGACTGGAATTCTCTGTATGTATATGATTTTACATCCGTCCAATTTCTCTTGTCTTCTTCTAGAACGACATCGTCTTCTTGTAGATCGATAGCGAAATCCACAAGTGCTTCTATGCTCCTTTGAATGGATCGAGGGATATGCGTTGGCAGTCCTCCCTCAGTATAGGTAAGCTCGCGTGCAAAGTCCGGTTCGATAAGTGCGTCGAGGAACGCCTTCCACTTGCATAATCCGCCTTCCTTGAGAGCTAAACACAACTTACTATTAGCCTCACTTGTTACGTTGAGTAGGGATACGAGTATCTTCTTCATATCAGTATCAAAACTGGGAAAGTGGTTGGTAGTGGTAACTTCGGCGTCATTCTTCTCTTCGCCCCCGAGTGCATTGCCGGGCATCATTGGTATGTTCGGCATCTGTGATGGTTCCGAGCCTTCGAAGGAATTGCGCGGTGACTGAGAACGAGAAGTGCTCATCGATTGGCATATGCCAGCGTAGGGATTGTATTCAATTCCGTTCCTGTTCCTTTTGTGTGCAAGCCGTCTTAGAGCTTGCAACTGTTAATCTATTATTTTCCTTCTGAATCCGATTCGTTGACAGACTGATTCAAAGGCTTCTGAAGAACAGCAACGCTGCGTTAGTGTGTTAGTATACGAACGATTGTACTCTACGCGTGACAATTGTGTTTGGATACTTTCGGCAACGGATAATCGGACTACAGGCGAGACTAGGGAAACGCCAGATCTCCTCTTGCTGTGACTTATTCAGATTGCAGCGAGACAGATCTTAGTATGTAGATTACAAGTAGTTGGTAGCAACTAGTGTGAATTTTGGGATATAAATCAGTTGAATGTTAAAAGTATCAGATAAAGTGAAATCTTGCCAAAATGCAAGATATCTCTTTTATTGAGATGAATACGTTGCAACTGCTGTTGCGTAGTGCTGAGATTACTCGCTGATTATTTCCGTACATGTATTAGTCGTTGACCATATATATCTGTATGCATGTATATTTATTGTGTGAGAATCACACGCCAACGGTTTTCTTCTCTTGTTCCGTTAGGAAGACTCCATAATATGTTTATCATTAAGATCAGGAATTGCTCCCGTAGCTCGTGTGATATTTTATGAAATCAGAGTTTGCTCACCGAGGAACAATGGCAATATTGTAAAACAGGGATTGCTCACCGTTGATGCGCGATGGGAATCGATGCGCCGTGGGAATCGATATGCCATGGGAATCAATTACTTAGATTGATACGGGACTCATTGATTCGTACGAATAGGAAATCTACCCTCTGGTAGCTTTGGTACTTCTGGTCACGAAAGGAATTTAATAGTTAAGCGGCTGGATTCTTATGACTTAACACATTATTCATCGTGAGTCATTGTCGTGTGTTGGATACTGTATCCAGTCTACCATCAGAGGCCCTATCAAAAGAAATGGGGAGGCATTTTGCCATTCATTCTGGCATGTACCAAGACATTTTGCCCTGATTCTTGCCCGATTGATATATTGTAATCAATGGATCAAATCATCCATTTTGAAATGTTACCACATGCAACGAGAACAATGTTCCCGGAAAACAGCGCCACTCATTAGCTTTGTAAACAAATCAGCAATATTTGTTGAACCTGGTTCCTTTGCAACTCTGATAATTCCTGCTGCAATAGATTCACGCGCTTTGTGGTATGCAATGCTGTTGTGCTTCTTCTTACATGGGCTTTCAGGTCATGTAACATTTGTGACAACAGAATCATTATCACAATACACATTGGTGCTTCCATCAATTGGAACACTTATCATTCTCACCTTGTACCTTAGACCTTCAACCAATTCGATTGCAATTTTCAAAGCAATGATTTCAGATCCAAAAGTTGATGTCTCAACCGTTGTTTGTCTTTTGGAAAACCAAATGATCGGTGCATTATTAATGAAGATAATAACACCGGTATGAGACCTCCTTTTTGCCTTGCATCCGGCATGATCGGCATCAACAAAACAACTCATTGTCACATGTTTTCCCAAAGCCTCAGGCAGATCTGCTGGAATGACTTCAGCGGCACCAGGATAAAATTCAGACCAGTCACATTTTTGCAATTTACTCTCGTCAATGCTTGGTACTGTATCATCAAAAACCAATTTCAACCTGTTGTATTTTTTCAAATATGCAAATATATGAAATAACTGGTTCAGATGTCCCTTCCTTGCTTGAGCCAAATACCTTGACATCAGCGAGACTGGCATTACAATGTCAAGCCTTCCTAATTCACAAATCCACCTGAGGACTCCAATTAAACCTTGATAGTAATTTTGCAATTCAGGATTCAATTCCTCTGATATATCAATTTCCGGTCGATAATCATGTGACAGTGGACTGGATGCTGACTTTGGTAGATACTTGTAGCCATATTTTTCAGTGCCTAGCTCTTGTTCTACAGCTGCTACAGCTTTCGCCGTATATTTGGTGCTTGATAATGACCATCTTGGTTTTGAATCACCTTCAAAGTAAAACTTTCCAATATCAGCTCCCAAATACAGAGTTGGCTCTTCAATCGTATCATCCTTCAATTTGAACTTTCGTTCAATGTTTTCAAGCTCGAACTTTGGATCTTCACCAGAACATAAGATATCATCAACATAAGCAATCAACATTGCCCAGTATCTGGATCCATCTTTCCTGGTTTCAATTTGTAAGTGCACATCCGGATCTGCTTTGCATGGTGAATACCCAAGATCCCTCAAATGCTGTGTGAGGTATGATCTGAAAGATGCACCTGCCACTGGCAATCCATACAATGCGCGAACTATCTTGCAAGGCCATCCTGCAAGGTGTGGAGGAAAGCCATCTTCAGCTCTCGCTTTTAGAAAGTATTTCTCTTTAATCGGGGCTGTCAAATATGCATTTTGGATATCTGCTGAGAGAACCTTCAAATCATTCAGCGCTGCCAGCAAGAAGAATATTCTCACCAAGTCGCGACTGGTATTCTCTTTTGCTATGGCAGGGACCTTGTGACCGTCCCCTACTAACCTAGCCTTCCTTGTTAGGGATCCAAGCTTGATGTCAAAAATCATATGGGTGGTTTTTTCCTTGTGACCGACTGGAATAACATCATCATCAGAAAATTCAAACGCAGCCATATTGTTGGTCATTTCTTTATGAATTGCTCTTTCCCAGTGATCAGTGCCTGTTTTCTTATCAATTGCCAGCGCTTGTGTGATTGAATGTGGCAATTCAACACCATATTTGTGAGTCTTCAACCAATACTTTGCTGTTTTGGCTGCCTTAAGGATTCGCTCCTTTCTTCTCAAAATTTTGTGCACCCACCATCTGAATGCTGGTGTCTTTTCAAGATTATTGTTGACAGCATATTCAGCTAGTTGCACTGGGAATGATTCTTTGACATCGCTTAGCTTGCACCATGATTCTGATCCATCTTTCCAGCTGGCGAGAATCCTCCAACCCCTAGTTGTCGGTTTATGGCTTTGACGACCATTTTTTCCTATAGTTGTGGCTTCCTCATCAGTAAGTGCAGTGTTGTCGCATTCATGATCAATTAGCTCATCTAACATTGTGAACATTCGTCCATCATCATCAACAGAACTGTACAGACTCTCTGCAACAATATTTGCTGTGTATTCCTCAATGGTGCCGTCAGGTAGTTGCAATTTGTACAGCCTCGTGTCTAGTATGGGATTCTCATTCCTTACCCCAATTGGCCTGTTTTGCAAATCTCGTACCCTATCCTTGACAATGCACCTGAGCCTTTCATCATTTCTTTCAATGATCACTTCATTCCCCAGATATTCATCTGGTTCATCAATATCTTCTACTGACGCCTCTGGCTTAGCCATTTCGAGTTTCAGATCAGGTGATTTCACTGGTTCCTCAAATAGCTTCGTTTGAGGCTCCGGGTAGTTTTCCTGGAAGAAAGACGCACTGTCTTTCACTTCATCACCAATCTTGGATTCAATTGATTTGTCGATTGCTTCCATTCTTCTAAGGATATCTCTATCCCTCCATTCAAATTCTTTGACAGGCCTTATTGAATTTGTAGATATTGGTATTGCTGATTCGGTCAGGATCCAAAAACAATCACCTCCACCTATCTTACTGCCACAAGGGCCCAATCATCGACCCAATCTTTCAACTCCACGCGAGGAAGAATCACCTTTATCAAAGTAAAATACAAAATCATACCACTCTGATGAAGTGTATAGTGCAATATCGGGCCTATAGCCATGAACCAATTCAAATGGAGTTCTCCCCATTGAAGAAGGGTTGTTCGAAGTGTAAAACGCGTACGAATGTCAGTTCGCACCTCGAGCGAGTGCCAGCGAGACGATTTCGCACCTCAAGTGCGCGCGCAATGCGCGCGCCTGTCAGTGACGTCATTGCTTGCACCTCGAGGGGTGTCAGCGTTGTATCGAGATCAGCGTCGTATCGGAATCGACAGCGCGGCACCTCTGCTTGTACCTCTACTGGTGATAACACAGATAGGTATCAAGCGCCCACACATACAAGATAGTAGTAGTACTCATAATTATTATTAACCCCGATTTAATACAGTAACTGCATGCACCTCTGACTTTTCATCATGGGCATAGAATAGAGAGAGGATTCTCGACTTCTAATAAGGGTTGCTCGATGCTGTTCTCTGCCTGATATTAGCACATAGTTCACCACAAAATGACCATAATCTCCTCGGTGACTTCTTCTTTGCTGACTTGGTTGTGATTGCACTCCCAAGATGACCAATCGCTTGTTCTGCTCGATTTTGAAATGGGCAATGTGGTTGTATGAATGTCTGATGAATATGATGGTTGCGCTTTACAATTGAATTGCAGTGGGTCTTGTAGGTTCTTGGAGATCCTTGTTCTGGCGCGCCATCAGAGATCAAATGCTCAGGGATTCCAACTTCATGAATGAATATTTTCAACCCTTGATGCACCTGAGATTTGTCCTGTATTGGTATAAATACTTCAAACCCATTTCCATTTGTAAAGATCTGCGCACATTTTTCTTGTCTCATAATACTGGTGCTCCTAGCATGCCACGTATCAGTGTACCAGGTTCCTTGTGCAATTCTCTTGTTTCTAAAGCGCTGCGTAGGCAGCCTCTTCATCAATGGTATTTGCAAATTCCTGAGTGCCTTCTGCGTCGTGACTTTCAGTGTCTGTTCAGCTTTTTGAAACTAATATTCCAAGTCTTGGCTAGGCGTTCACAGTCAACTTTGTTTGGACCCTCAATAGTTATCACTGATGGCCCCCATTGATTTCTTCTATCGAGAGATCTCCTTTCAAGTGTATTGTCAATTTCTTGCAAGTTAGGGGCTTGTTTTGATTCGTCTTCAGGAGCTTCCATGAAGTCAAATTCTGTGTCATAAAACAAAAACTGGTCTACCCTTCGCGCGCTTGAAATATTTGTTACTGGAGAAATACGATGAGCAATATTGCCATCTGTTGCAATTTGGCATTCAGTTAGCATTCTTCTGGTTGACACCTGATGCAATCTCATCAGTTTGCATTGCTGCATGAGACTTGGATGTCTGTTCTCTAAGCTGGTCTTGGAGAGCATATCTGTAACATTACTTGTAGGTTCCGTTACAATCGAGCTTGCATCTTCAGTTGACATTGCTTGAACACTAAACTGGTCCCCTGAAATGGGATCTCCATTGTCGATTGTTAACTCAGCCATCCTGAACTTCAGTGAATGAGGATCCCATGGGGTGTCATTTGTTGCTATCAAATGTTGGCATTCATCAAGCTCCATTCTCGTTGGCTTCCTTGTGGGAAAATAAGAAATCACATTTCTCATACTCAGTTTTATGAAAACTTTCCTTGGGTCGTCATCTTCCATTGGGGTTTGGATTGTAATTCCATGCTTGGATCTTGGGTCAAACTGACGAGGTGTCTCTTCAACAGAATTGAAATTACAGTCCCTCACTTGATTTGGGCATATCAAGCTGTTCTTCAATTTGTTCCCAAAGTACAGTGCTTGATGAAACACTATGATGTATACTTGACCTGATGTTGGATTTGTCCAAGCAGTAGCACAACTTCCAATTGGGATCTTCTTGATTGGCTTGTACTCTTCAGAAAAGGGCGCAACATCAACATGTGTTGTGATCTGATCAGGATTTAACAATATCATGTTGCTTCCAGCGGCAGTGGTGTCAGCATGTGAATCTAGCTCGCAGTATCCTTCTTCATTTTCTCCATCATCGAAATCTAGAGGGATATTCATCTTGTATAATGACCGGCTCACCATTTTTAACAATTTGTTCTCTAGTGTCCGGTTATTATGTCATTTCTTAGATTTTGATCCAAAGCTATCACCTGCGCCTTCATTTTCAGCTTCTTTTGCCTTTTTGGTCTCAGCAGCCTTGAGATTTCGTTTCTTCTTTGCCTGTCTCATCTGGTAAAGCTCCTGACGCTGTTCTTTTGACATTGTTTTATAGACACTTGTTGGATAGGGCTTGCATTCAACTTTTCCTGTGAACGTTCCAGTTGTCTTCTGCTTCTTATTGCTGGTCGTGCCCACAGAATACACACTTCTGGAACCTCTTTTATGCTTTCCATTTGCAAGCTTCTTCAATCCAAGTCGATTGGTGAATAGAATCAAACATTCATTGAAGTTGTCACCATAGTCTTTGCTCTCATCAATTGCATCCGCTTTTGCAGCATCAAGCCGCTCGTCACTGATTGAATTGATAAAATCCCAAACAAATCTTCTTTCATTGTGGTTCTTCTCAAATCTCAGGATTGTTCCATGGAAAGCAGTCCAGTTCCTCTTGTGTTTGTTCCAATCATAATTCTTAGCGTTGCCAGTGTAATGTGATTCTTTCATTTCCTGGTAGGTTTTGTTCAGGACCATAGTGATATTGGTATCAGTGTAAGCATGCTGCATCAATGAAATGAATGCATTTCTAGCGTTTCCTGAGTTCAGTTCAGTGTTTTGGAAATGTGCCACGTATTCCCAACCAGGCCCTTTTCTTGTTGCATCACATAACAACCTCCAGACGACGTTGTTATCTTCATCATACTGGTGGCCTGACAAAACACCACACCTTTCGTTGTAGTCACTCCAAGTTGGATAGGTATCTGTTGGACTTTGCCCAACTGTTCCAGACCTGGCTTCGTCAGTAACATCTTCCTTCTCTTGGGGTCTTATGACATACAAGATTGGGAAACCTTCAGAGTTGAATCTGTATCTCAAGTTTTGGCGAAAGCCTTCCTCCCATTCCCTGAATTTTGTAAGATCCTTTAATTTGGGTGGGGTTGCCTTTTCCTGTGATTTCACACTTGACTCCATCATCTTGATTCTGAATTGTTGCAGTTCCAGGTTGTTTGGGTTTGCTTTCCAGTCAATGGCCCTTGGCTTGACTCCAATCAATGGTTGATATCGAGCCCAACTTGCCCATGTGAGGAGCCTCGATGATAGCCTGTTACCATAGTGGATACTTTTTGGATTAGGACAGTCTGGACTGATAGATTTCAATCCATGCATGAATGATTTGATGCTTTCCTTGTTGAGGTCTGTAATTTTGCGAATATTAGACATTCCTCCCCTCATAATTTCTTCAGCTGATTCATAGTTGATACCAAAATCCATCAAGCTGCTTCTGAAAGCGAGCTGTTCTGGGTTCAGAAATCTCCCATTGTTGAATCCCCTGATTTTTTATTCTGGGTTGGGACAACCTCCTCGCGAGTCGGTTAGCCCTTGCGTTGGCACCTTGGTCAGCATCTTGTTGGTTTCCCTTGTCATCGTCACTATCCTCATCATCTGGGTTCACGCCCCTACTTTTGGCGTCCCTTATTGCTCTGATCCTTTTCTTCTTTACTTCTTGGTCGATGATTCTCTTCATGGTTGAGTTCATTTCTGGGTCACCGAGGGCCCTTTCCATTACTTGCATGATTCTATCTTCAAACTCATTGTCATCTCCACTACCTCCTCTATTGTTCTCATCAGAATCTTGTGGATCATCCACTTGTGGATCGTCCACTTCCATTTTTTCTTCTTCACTGTTGTCGTTTGCTCTAGTTCGGACCATGGTGGAGAATATGTCAAATGAAGTTCCGAATTGTTGGGTGGACAATATTTGATGGACGTTGTGATCGAATATTCAATCGAAGGTGGTATGTGGTGGGAGAGTGTAATCGAATCGAGGGTTGGATGTGAGATGGTTAGTAGGTGTTGTATTACTGTTGTGTGTGATTTGCTTATATCCGGATCGAATTTTCGTTCCGGTTTGTTTATACTTTTGTTCGGGTCAAGTTTTCGTTCCAGTTTGTCTGTATTTTGTGTGAGCTTTTGCTTTTGTCGCAAATCAAGTTTGTGAGCTTTTCTATCCTTTCTTGGGATTTGCTCATTCTGTATTTCTGTGATGAAAGATTGTTTCCTGAGAATTTAGTGTTCTCTTTTTCCTTTTGGATCTTTGCGATCTTCCGATCTTCGAGAATTGGTGTTCTTGGTTCTCTTGGTGTTCTCGGTTCTCTTGCGAGCAGATGTTTCTTGCGCAATCTGTTCCTTCACAAGCAGATGTTCTTCGCAATCCGTTTCACCACAGAATACTTCAGGCTCAATCTTCTGGCTCACGTCATCCTTGTTTTCAGTGAAAGATCAGTGTTCTTGGATTGGATATTGATTCCTTTCAACTGATGCCAACCTGGGCGACTCTTTCTCTGAATCGTCCAGCCCTTTTCCCTTGCTTGTTTGCTGGATCTCGAAACCCGGTGGAGCCACCACCTTGGTTCGGTTCTTTGGTCTCTTCTTTCAGGGAGACCGCCCTGGTGTTGGTCTATTCCAGGGCTCCACAAGCAACTGCCTCTTTTACATCCTTGAGGGTTGATGCCGGTAGCTGATCAGGCTAATCCGGATTAGTCTTTGAGCTCAAACTGCGTTTCGGGAAACGCCATTCGTCGGTCCTCCACAGCTCGTAGAGTGCTGTGGGTCTGATAAACTAGAGAAAGTGTGTCGTAACAAACAAACGCAATCGGTCTTAGGGCCGATTGGTTTAGTGAGTAAAACAATCATTGTTACAGTTCGATCGTCTTTGCCGATCGATATTAAATTCCTTTCGTACGTATGAGACAATTATGGTACTCGAACCTATGTACGTACATTCCTACGTAACTTACTGTACTGCAGCTGGATTGATACGATACTACGAGTCGAAGTGCACCTTCAGTGGTTGGAATAATGAGACCTCTTTCTTTATGTGAGATTGGAATACGATCGAACCAGAGGTGCAATCGTCATTCTGACACCCAAATTTGATACATAGTGATCAAACGACAGTCATTCTTACGATCGAAGTTTGATACTTCGTACTCAAAGAAAGAACACACACTAGAGGCTCGCACATGCAATCTCTTGTTAAGTGTGCTGTTTTCAAGAAAAGACAGCAGAGGTTCGAAGCGCTGCTCACGAACTTGTTACTTGTTTTCTGCTGTATAAAATACGTGCTGTATTAGCGGCAGTTCGTACGATCTTTAAAAGAGATACTTGCTCTGCAGCAAGGATCATCTCTTCATCTCATACTTTTAGATTATTTGATTATTCAACCTTAAACCTTGCATCGGTAGCCATGCTTCCCACTGTAGAACTACAAGCCTAAGATCTCACTGACTGAGCCCACCGGTAGTTAGAATAGATCTGATTGGACTAACGTTCAATTGTAGTGGATATCAGAGAAATATTAGACCACAAACAGACCGGCACCTCAACCGGCCTGCAGCCACAGCTCCTGTTGCTCTTCTTTGCCTTTGGATTGAATCAGCTCAACAGCCAGTTTCAAAAGGAAATTAACAATCGCCAGGTTAATTACTCGTCGTCATCGTGTAATTTCTAGCATACAAAACAAAAACACCCGTAATCTTAAGACACAAAACACACGCAAAACCATCTTCGATCGGTCTTTTGTTACCGTATAATTCACCGTGATATTCTCATTGAATATCACATGTGATTGTACCTTAGTATGTAGAATTAGTACTAGGTTGTACGTAGATTTTAGGGCATGATAGTGTTTTAGAGTTGTTAATTCTTCAAAGAGTGAGCTGATGGGGAAACTCTCGCTAAGAGTCAATCCACATGTAAAGTCGTTGCCGGTCATTCACTCAGGAATAATCTTAAGGATAAGGTTATTGCCCTTATGACTTTCGTACGAATACACATTACACGATGGATTCTTTTCCTTTTTGGATCTTTGAGATCGTCCGATCTTCGAGAATTGGTGTTCTCGATTCTATATCTTTTGGATTCTCTTGCGAGCAGATGTTCTTTGCAATCTGTTCCTTTGCAAGCAGATGTTCTTCGCAATCTGTTTCACCACAGAATACTTGAGGCTCAATCTTCTGGCTCACGTCATTCTTGTTTTCAGTGAAAGATCAGTGTTCTCGGATTGGATATTGATTCCTTTCAACTGATGCCAATCTGGGCGATTCGTTCAGCTGAATTGTCCAGTGTCTTTTCCCTTGCTTGTTTTGCTGGATCATGAAACCGGATGAAGCCTACCATCTCGGTTCAGGTCTTTGGTCTCTTCTTTCAGGGAGACCGCCCTGGTGTTGGTCTATTCCAGGGCTCCACAAGCAACTGCCTCTTTTACATTCTTGAGGGTTGATGCCGGTAGCTGATCAGGCTAATCCGGATTCGTTTTGGTCTTCGAGCTCAACTGCGTTTCTCGGTGGGAAACGCCATTCGGTCCTCCACAGCTCGTAGAGTGCTGTGGGTCTGATAAACTAAAGAAAATGTGTCGTAACAAACAAACGCAAACGGTCTTACGATCGATTGATTTAGTGAGTAAGATCATTGTTACATTTCGATCGTCTTTGCCGATCGACAGGTTAATTACTCGTCGTCGTCGCATCGATTTCCAGCATATTACCGCGTAATTCTAAGCATACAAAAAACACGTAATTAAGACACGAAGCACACGCAAAACCATCTTCGATCAGTCTTTTGTTTTACCGTATTATCGCGTAATTCACCGTGATATTCTCATTGAAATATCACATGTGAATGTACCTTATCATGTAGAATTAGTACTAGGTTGTACATAGATTTTAGGGCATGATAGTGTTTTAGAGTTGTTAATTCTTCGAAGAGTGAGCTGATGGAGAAATCCGGTAAAGAGACAATCCACATAAAAGCGCCGACGATTATTCATTGAGAAATAACCTTACGAATAAGGTTATTTGCCCTTATGACTTTTCATGCGATACGCCCGCTTAGTACGTACGAATACGCGTTACACGGTGAATTCTTTTCATTTGCTTTCCAGTGCTTCACCTCGGGTTGTCTCCCGTGTTCCACCCGGTGATGCATCCACTGGTGCTCCCAGTGTTTCACTCTGATCTGTCCCCAGTGTTTCTCCTAGCACTGCACCAGGCGACCCTCCCAGCGCTTCCTCCAGCAATGCATTTGGTTTGCCCCCCAGTGCTTCACCCAGGACTACCCTCAGTTCTGCGCTTAGTGTTGAATCACCAGGTTTTCCCAGTGTTTCACCCTGATCTTCACCCCATGTTTCTCCTAGCACTGCACCAGGCGACACTCCCAGTGCTTCCTCCAGCAATGCACTTGGCTTGCTTTTCAGTGCTTCACCCAGGGTTGCCTCCAGTGTCCCACCTAGTGCTGCATCCACTGGTGCTCCCAGTGTTTCACCCTGTTTTGCACCCAGTGCTTCTCCCAGCACTGTACCAGGCGACACTCCCAGTGCTTCCTCCAGCAATGCATTTGGCTTGCTTTCCAGTGCTTCACTCAGGGTTGCATCCCGTGCCAATTCTTCTCCTCAATTTGCCTCCTGTGCTGCCACCCCTGGCACAGTACCTGCTGTGGCCTTCTGTGTTCCACACCTATGCCTCACCAGCTTCCTCTTCCGTGCGACAGACACGGTATGCGTCTGATCATGGTTAGGATATCTCATACGGGGCACTGTGGGATGCCCTCCAACTCTAATCCCCACCTGGATTCCTCCAGTCCTTCTTCCCATTCCTCGCCTCCTCCTGTTTCCCGTCTAGCACAATCCAATCTTCATGGGGACATCCTTGTGACTAAAGATTCTGATGCTTTTGGCCATCCCTTTCCCAAGTCTCCGTCATCAAACTCTTCTCTCACTACCGTCATCAAACTCTACTCTCATTACCTTCCAAAATATCCGTCCCCAGCGGAAGTCAGCCTTCATGTCTCGCTCCCGTCACAACTCTCGGCGTGTTGCTCAAAGTAAAGCTGGGATTGCCCTCTACGCAGAGCATTGTCTGAATGAACCTCAGCTCCCCCTCTGCAATCTCTTCCACTCTTGCATCAAACAGGCCTACCCTTCCAGCTTCACCTTCCTTGCTAGCAACAAGCATGAGGCCTCCACCAGCACTTGGCGCATCCCTGGTGGGACGGGGCTCACCATTGACCGGCTATATCATTCTCACAAGCTTGCCCATGGTGCTGATCCATCGGGGCTTGGCCGGTGGACCTTCGTCCGGTTTCAGGGTAGGGCTCAAGCTATGGTTACCATCTTTTCTGCCTACTGCCCTGTAGAAAATGACAGGGACCTTGGCTCTGTTTGGAACCAACACTGTCGTTACTTCCAGGCTGAGGAGGATCTTTGCTGTCCCAACCCACGCATTCTCTTTCAACGCGACCTCACAGCTGCCCTTCAGGCTTGTTTAGAGGCTGGTGACTCCGTCATCTTAGGGATTGACCATAATTCTGATATCCGGTCTGACGGTCTTTCCTCTGAGCTCCAAGCACTCGGCTTCAAGGATGCCATCTTGACTACCCACCCTTCAACTTCCCCGCCTGCCACCCACAATCGAAATACTACCAGGACTCCCATTGATGCCATTTGGACTACTGAGCATATTGATGTAGTCCGAGCTGGTTACTGTGCTTTTGATGGCGAGCACGGCATGGTTTCTGACCATTGCTTGCTCTGGATCAAAGTTTGTAATGGCAGTATCTTGGGCAAATATCTTCCACCTCCTGTGCGCTCCTCTATTCCTCGCCTGAAATCTTCCCACCCTCACATTCGGCAGCGCTATCTCAAGCGGGTAAAACATGCCTTTGCTACTGCTGGTGTGTTCCCCCTCCAGACTAAGCTTAAGCACCTGATGGCACTGTATTTATCTGGTGATACCACTGTGCGCCACACTCTCATCACTACCTATGGTGTCCTCCATGCTACCTCTGCTTCCATCCGGCTGTCGGTTGAACAACATCTTTGCCGGCTTCGCACCGGCATGATTCCTTGGTCTCCCAAGCTCCAAGTTTACTGTGACACCATTGATTTTTGAAGGCGGATTGTGCAGCTTCGGCAAGGTGTCTCCACCAGTCACACCATTGTGAAGCGCTTGGCTTGTAAGCTTTCCTTATACAAGGGTGAACATTGTGATCTTGCCACTGCTGTCCTCCATTTGAAGCAAGCCTACAAGCAATACCGCGCTGTCAAAGTCCTGGCTCCTCTGTGGCGTGACTCCTTCAACCAAGGCTTGGTGGACGCACTTCTTACTGAAGGCAAGCCCTACAACCAGAGCGCCTCCCAGATCCGGGCACGCATGCGCCGTGAACGGCTCCAACGGGATCTAGGGCTTGCTGCTCGCGCTATCCGTGGTCGTCTCTCCAAGCCTGCTGTTCTGAAAGCGGTTGCTGCCGGATCTGATGGCACGGAACAAGTCTTGGAGTCTCAATCTGCCATGGTGCCAGCCATGGCTGCCTCCAATGTCTGCCGTCAGCAACAATGCCTAGATACTCCCTCCATGTCTCCCTCTTTCATTCAGGCCTTCGGCTACTTGGGTACTGGACCTTCCTCAGCTGCGGTCCCTGCTGGCACCTATGTTTCTCCTTCAGGAACAGACCCATACCTTACTGAATTTCTTACTTGCCTTCAGGTGCCTGCGGCTATTCAGTCTTTGGCTCCCTTTGACTATTCTGTTAGCCCTGCTGACAATGCTGCTGACTGGAAATGCCAGAAGGAACGCACTGCTGGTGAGCCTTCTTGCCTCAGTTTTGCCCACCATAAATATTTTGCTTTGGACACACAGCTGAATTCCTTTGATACTTTGATGCGGACTGCTCCTCTGCTTGCTGGCTTCTCACCCTCTGCTTGGCAGGTTCTCACCAACGTTGAAATCTTCAAGAAACCCGGTGAATACCGTGTTGACAAAATGAGTCTCATCCAACTGATGTCGCCTGAGTTCCAGATCAACAACAAGATGATTGGTAAACGCATTCTAGCTCATGCTGAACAAGCCAACACGGTGGCAGTCGCCCAGCATGGCAGCCAGAAGCATCACAAAGCCATCAACACTTGTCTCAACAAGAAGCTTATTTGTGATGTCCTCCAACAGAAGCGCCGCTCTGGGGCGGTTGCCATGAATGATGCCAAGGGCTGCTATGACCGAATCTCCCATCCCATTGCCAGTCTCACCCTCCAAAGCTTTGGGATTCCGGCTCATGTTTGTGAGGTTCTACTCTTCACTCTCCAGCGTGCTACCCATCACATTAAAACTAGCTTTGGCAGGTCTGGTCCTATGTATGGTGATGAATCTATTCCTCTCAGTGGGATTGGGCAAGGCAACGGTCTCGGCCCAACTCTGTGGGCTCTGGTTTCTACCATTCTTTTCCGGATGATGAAGGATACAGGCCATGGGGTCCATCTCCTCACCTCCCTATCCCTTTAGCTTGTTTCCTTGGTTGGTTTTGCTTTTGTGGATGATACTGATCTTTTCTGTGCCGGTTCCTCCTCTACTACCTCTGGTGAGGCTCTGGCTGTTGATTTTCAGGCAGCTCTAGACCGCTGGGCTGGTGGTCTCATTGCTACTGGTGGCGCTATTGAACCTGCTAAGTCCTTCTGCTACTTGATTGATTTCAAGTGGACTGGTTCTGGTTGGGACTATCGCTCTGTGGACGAAATGCCCGGTGTTTTCACCATCACTGACAAATCTGGTGCCCAGTCCCCTCTTGACCGTTTTGAGGTTGCTCACGCTGACAAGACTCTTGGTGTCTACATTTCTATGGATGGCAATGAGGAAGCTCAATTTGATCACCTGCAGACCCAGTCCCAGTCCTTTGGATCTCAAATGAGGTCCTCCAAGTGTGAGAAGAACACTTCCCTCTACACCTTCAAGTACTCATTTATGAAGTCTTTTGAATACCCCATGCCCGTCACTCAGCTCAGCGCCTCTACCTGGACCCAAATTCTCCAACCAACTCTGGTTCCAGTGCTCAACAAGGCCGGCATGTCTTGCAACTTTCCTTGCAAGGTCTTCTATGGTCCATCTTTGTATCAAGGCTTTGGTTTCATTCACCCATTTCTTCTCCAAGAATTCAGCCACATTGCTACTCTGCTTCAGGAATCTGTCCGTGTTTCCCAGACAGGCCATATTCTTAGGCTTACAGCTGAAGCCTTCCGGCTTGAACTGGGGATCCCTTTTCATCTCGGTATTACCCCCTACCAGCCTTATGCCTCTTATATCACTCCTTACTGGTATAAGCATGTGTGGCATTTCTTTTCTATGCACCCCGTGAGTATGGTGGAAGACTTTCCTACACTTCCTCTGCTTTGAGTGAATGACTGCTACCTCATGCAAGCTTTTGTCACTGCTGGCTTTTGGGGCGACGACCTGTCTCTTCTGAATCTCATCAGGATGTCCCTCCAGGCTATCTCCCTTGCTGATATCTGCACTGCAGATGGCACACGGCTTTCTCCTATGGCCTTCCAGTTGCAGTCCTCCAACCATCTTTGCGCCCACCTTGACTGGCCTCGATGCCCCCCTCCGTGGCCTTTCCCAGCACTTCAGCTTTGGCAACGTGCCCTTCGGAAATCATTCTTACCCCCGTTGTCCTTGCCTTCGGACCAAGCTTTCCACCCCTCCTTCCAACTGGGACACTGGCTGTCCTCAGATTCTTCCTCTGTGTGGCCTTGGTTTTTGTGTCGTTCTACTGACCGGATCTTCTCCAAATGCCCCACTGGTTGGAAGGTTGGTTCTTTGCAAGGCCGAGGTCGTTATAGCTTCAACACTACCATCCTTTGCGCCAAACCTGCCTGTGCCGACACTCTTGTCACTCTCCTTACCAGTGGGAATGTGTTCCAGATTGTCGGTCCATCCACCTTTCTCTCCCATCCACCAGATGAGGATCCCTTGACCTATGATCCTTTTGAGTGTCTTCCTGCCACCCCAGAGAATGCATTTGATGCTCTCTGCGCTTCTCCCTGAGTCCTTCTCCATCAATACTCCCTTCCCCAGGATGGATGCCAGGCTCTTGCAGATGCCATTCTGAGTGGCTCTGCCAGCGCTGTCTTTGATGGCTCTTATGATCCCGTTCTCCTCCGCGGTACATCTTACTTCATCCTCTCCCCCAACACCTCCACCAAGTCTCCCACAGTGTTTCTCACTGGATCTTACCTTGTCAGTGGCTCCCCTGAAGATCAGTCTTCCTACCGGAGCGAATTGGCTGGCATCATTGGTGTCCTCACCTGCTGTATGGCTCTGGTGGACCTCTATGAAGTAGCATCTGGCTCCCTCACCATTGCCCTTGATGGGGATACGGCTCTTCAACAGGCTCAGGGAACCTGGCCCTTGTCTATCTCTCAGAAATCTTTTGACTATGTCTATGTCATTCGCAATATGCTCTCTGCCCTTCCAATCACTGTCACCTTCAAGTGGGTTAAGGGTCATCAAGAGGGTCTTTCTCTTGACTGGTGGGCGCTTTACAATCATCAAGTTGATGGCATGGCCAAGGCATTTCTCTCCATGAATCGTTCTTCTCCTTACCACTATCCCTGACTTGTGTTTGAGCCCTGGGCTCTCTCACAGAATGGTCTCAAATGCTCTCGCTTTGACAGAGATGCCTTGCACATTCTTATTTCAGGTCCTCCACTTCTTCACTATTGGCACACTCACCACGGCATCTCCATTCCACCACAAGTCTGTGATTCCATCCATTGGTGTGCCCATCACTCTGCTTTCAAGCGCCTCCCTCCTGGTTTGCAACGGTGGTTTGTCAAGTTTGCTTCGGGTTGTATTGGAGTTGGCACTCAGGTACTCCATTACCAGCACCAGGATCACTCTCGATGCCCTCTGTGTGCCCAAGACGAGGAAAAGGTTTCCCATGGTCTTTCATGTGCCGACCCCGGGGCTGTCCAGCACTGCTTGTCTTCCTTTCGGGGCCCTATGCAACAGCGCCTTACCTCTGAGCTTACAGACCCTTCACTGGCTCTTGCCATTGTGGATGTTACCACTAGGGCTCGTCAAGGTAGGCATATCCACCCTTCCTCTTACTCCCCTGATATTGCATCTGCTATAAGGGCTCAGCGTCGGATTGGATGGCACAACTGGTTCCTTGGGAGGTGGATCCCCCTCTGGCATCAGATTCAAGCTGATTACTACTCTTCAATTGGTAGCAAGCAATCTCCTCGTCGATGGGCCACAGCAGTGATTCATCAACTTTTCCTCACCTGTTGGGATCTCTGGACGTACCGGAACCAACGGCTCCATGGCACTGGAGGGTTGCTTGAGTCTGAACAACACCAATCTCTCAATGATTCCATTTCATCTGAATTGGCCATTGGCTTAGCTGGTGCTCTGCCTCAATCTCCCTCCCTCCTCCAGATTCCCTTCCAAGTGCTCCGTGGTTACACTCTTACTGCCAAGCGTCAATGGCTTGCGACCATCCAGCTTGCCAGAAGACACTATGCAGTCCTAACTCTCTTTGATTGAGGCGGTGTTAAAGTCTGGATACAGACTGAGTAGTTTAGATCCACCTTTGGTGGTTAAAGTTACTTAAATATGTATATTATTATTATTACCACTTAAGGATTTCCAAGTAGTGGAGGTGCGTTTGATTCTAAGACTCGATCATCGGAATATTAGCATCCCGTATTTTCATGTTCGCATTTCCGTCATTGATTCGTTTCGTTTTGTCGCCTTTTCAATCGAATTTGATGCCAACAAGAAGTCCGTATGTTTATTACCGACAACAGTTTCTGTATGTTGGCGTGTTATTTGCAGTGATCTGACTTGGAATTTTCTTTGACGCACATCCCAGCGGGCTTTGTGCCTCGAGGGAATGATCGATTGATCAATCGATTGATTGTTGTATTAGCGATTAGATGTTACATGTAATCGATGAACAATTTCTGTCATGATATGAACCAAATTATTTCTGTGTTTGCGTTTTTCACGTGTTATTTGCAGTGATCGGACTTGGAAGTTTTTTTGATGCATAATTCAGCGGAGTTTGTGCCTCGCTGATGTGTAGCATCTCTCTCGCTGATTTTGCTCGCGCTTAATCTAATTCTACATGGTTTTTGTACTGTTCTATTTGGGGTTGTATTTATATTGTGCACCCTCACGGTACGTGTTGAATCAAGTCTAGAAATCACGCGGGCGTACGGTCAGACTATGACGTATGACTGACAGACCGAATAAGTCACTCTTGTCAACTGGCCTAAGCAGCGCACCTATATAAGTCAATTCAACGCACACATAGTATGACTATTGAAATGAGAGGTCAATAGAGGTGCAATCCCAATATCACTTTAATGCTAATGCTCACAATTTTAGAATCTACTTGAATACATCACCAATCTTTTAACTACTATGGAGTACCTACGTCCGATAACTGTCACGCGACCCCACGCGACCCCTCGCGACCCCTCGCAAGCCCTATTTTCAGAAAATTGACCCTGCGTTTGTTATGCGCAAGGGTATTTTTTTAAATTCACAATTTTTGTGGTAAAGATTTTCGACTCCCCTCAGGTTGCGACCAAAATTCTCCCTGAAGACTCAAAATGTCCATTGATCTCTCCATTTTGACTAAATTGATTTAAAAAATCTATTTCTCACTACCACACTTTCTAACCTTAGCCCAAGATATGAAATAATATTAGTTTCAGAAGTGTTAGTTTGCTATGTTTCCGCATTGTTGTCTACGGTATGTCATGCCGTGTCTTCTTTCATACCATCGTGCCTTTTAATGCTCGCTCCGATAGCATCATGCTCGTTTTAACGAATTTTCGTAGAACTCTACAGCACTACTACCTTCCTCCTACACAATTTCACCACCATTCTTTCTTTTATTTTATTTCCAAAAATGCTTTTTTCGTAGATATGTGTCCGGGTGTATTATGATAGTACTAGTTAATTAATATACGTATTTAAGTAACTTTAACCACCAAAGGTGGATCTAAACTACTCAGTCTGTATCCAGACTTTAACGTTGCCTCAATCGAAGAGAGTTTAAGCCCCAAGTTGTAGAACGACAAATTTATCAAACAAATCCTGAAAGCAAGCAGGGAAGGTACAAGTAAAAACTGTTGAAGGATACCGGTAGCATAATCCGAACTGGGAGCAGCTACCAACAAACAGACAGAAGAAGGGGAAAAGTACTAGGAGCAGGACGGTGTGCAAAGGTGGGTGACTTGGTGAAGAACTAGGAAGGGCACCGAGTGCAACAGATGGTGAGACACCGGGAGCAGCACTGGGTGCAGAACCGGGTGAGACACTGGGAGAAGCACTGGGGTGCAGAAGGTGGTGATATACGTTGGTGAGATACTGGGATCAGCACTGGGTGCAGAGCCTGGTGAGGTACTGGGAGCAGCACAGGGTGCAATACCAGGAGCCATACTTGATGCAGCGCTAGAAGCAACACTAGGTGCAGAACTTGGGGAAACACAAGGAGCAGCACTGAGGGCAGAAGTATGATATACTGGGAGCAGTACTGGGTGCAGCGCCGGGAGCCATACTTGGTGCAGCTCTAGGAGCATCACTGGGTGCAGAACGTGGTAAGAGACTGGGAACAGCACTGGGGGCGGAACCTGCGGAGATACTGGGAGCAGCACTTGGTGAAACACTGGGAGAGACACTGGGAAAAGCACAGAGGAGAGCGCTGGGGGAAATGTTTGGCCCATCCCTTAGGATCCAGTCAGCCAAGCCTGCATCAAGGCAGCCTCCTGGTGATACGGCTGCTGGGACTGGAGAGGGACTGCATAGTGTCTCCTGGCAAGCTGGATGGTCGCAAGCCATTGACGCTTGGCAGTAAGAGTGTAACCACGGAGCACTTGGAGGGGAATCTGGAGGAGGGAGTGAGATTGAGGCAGAGCACCAGCTAAGCCAATGGCCAATTCAGATGAAATGGAATCATTGAGAGATTGGTGTTGTTCAGACTCAAGCAACCCTCCAGTGCCATGGAGCCGTTGGTTCCGGTACGTCCAGAGATCCCAACAGGTGAGGAAAAGTTGATGAATCACTGCTGTGGCCCATCGACGAGGAGATTGCTTGCTACCAATTGAAGAGTAGTAATCAGCTTGAATCTGATGCCAGAGGGGGATCCACCTCCCAAGGAACCAGTTGTGCCATCCAATCCGACGCTGAGCCCTTATAGCAGATGCAATATCAGGGGAGTAAGAGGAAGGGTGGATACGCCTACCTTGACGAGCCCTAGTGGTAACATCCACAATGGCAAGAGCCAGTGAAGGGTCTGTAAGCTCAGAGGTAAGGCGCTGTTGCATAGGGCCCCGAAAGGAAGACAAGCAGTGCTGGACAGCCCCGGGGTCGGCACATGAAAGACCATGGGAAACCTTTTCCTCGTCTTGGGCACACAGAGGGCACCGGGAGTGATCCTGGTGCTGGTAATGGAGTACCTGAGTGCCAACTCCAATACAACCCGAAGCAAACTTGACAAACCACCGTTGCAAACCAGGAGGGAGGCGCTTGAAAGCAGAGTGATGGGCACACCAATGGATGGAATCACAGACTTGTGGTGGAATGGAGATGCCGTGGTGAGTGTGCCAATAGTGAAGAAGTGGAGGACCTGAAATAAGAATGTGCAAGGCATCTCTGTCAAAGCGAGAGCATTTGAGACCATTCTGTGAGAGAGCCCAGGGCTCAAACACAAGTCAGGGATAGTGGTAAGGAGAAGAACGATTCATGGAGAGAAATGCCTTGGCCATGCCATCAACTTGATGATTGTAAAGCGCCCACCAGTCAAGAGAAAGACCCTCTTGATGACCCTTAACCCACTTGAAGGTGACAGTGATTGGAAGGGCAGAGAGCATATTGCGAATGACATAGACATAGTCAAAAGATTTCTGAGAGATAGACAAGGGCCAGGTTCCCTGAGCCTGTTGAAGAGCCGTATCCCCATCAAGGGCAATGGTGAGGGAGCCAGATGCTACTTCATAGAGGTCCACCAGAGCCATACAGCAGGTGAGGACACCAATGATGCCAGCCAATTCGCTCCGGTAGGAAGACTGATCTTCAGGGGAGCCACTGACAAGGTTAGATCCAGTGAGAAACGCCGTGGGAGACTTGGTGGAGGTGTTGGGGGAGAGGATGAAGTAAGATGTACCGCGGAGGAGAACGGGATCATAAGAGCCATCAAAGACAGCGCTGGCAGAGCCACTCAGAATGGCATCTGCAAGAGCCTGGCATCCATCCTGGGGAAGGGAGTATTGATGGAGAAGGACTCAGGGAGAAGCGCAGAGAGCATCAAATGCATTCTCTGGGGTGGCAGGAAGACACTCAAAAGGATCATAGGTCAAGGGATCCTCATCTGGTGGATGGGAGATAAAGGAGGATGGACCGACAGTCCAGAACACATTCCCACTGGAAAGGAGGGATACAAGAGTGTCTGCACTGGTAGGTTTAGCGCAAAGGATGGTAGTGTTGAAGCTATAACGACCTCGGCCTTGCAAAGAACCAACCTTCCAACCAGTGGGGCATTTGGAGAAGATCCGGTCAGTAGAACGACACAAAAACCAAGGCCACACAGAGGAAGAATCTGAGGACAGCCAGTGTCCCAGTTGGAAGGAGGGGTGGAAAGCTTGGTCCGAAGGCAAGGACAACGGGGGTAAGAATGATTTCCGAAGGGCACGTTGCCAAAGCTGAAGTGCTGGGAAAGGCCACGGAGGGGGGCATCGAGGCCAGTCAAGGTGGGCGCAAAGATGGTTGGAGGACTGCAACTGGAAGGCCATAGGAGAAAGCCGTGTGCCATCTGCAGTGCAGATATCAGCAAGGGAGATAGCCTGGAGGGACATCCTGATGAGATTCAGAAGAGACAAGTCGTCGCCCCAAAAGCCAGCAGTGACAAAAGCTTGCATGAGGTAGCAGTCATTCACTCAAAGCAGAGGAAGTGTAGGAAAGTCTTCCACCATACTCACGGGGTGCATAGAAAAGAAATGCCACACATGCTTATACCAGTAAGGAGTGATATAAGAGGCATAAGGCTGGTAGGGGGTAATACCGAGATGAAAAGGGATCCCCAGTTCAAGCCGGAAGGCTTCAGCTGTAAGCCTAAGAATATGGCCTGTCTGGGAAACACGGACAGATTCCTGAAGCAGAGTAGCAATGTGGCTGAATTCTTGGAGAAGAAATGGGTGAATGAAACCAAAGCCTTGATACAAAGATGGACCATAGAAGACCTTGCAAGGAAAGTTGCAAGACATGCCGGCCTTGTTGAGCACTGGAACCAGAGTTGGTTGGAGAATTTGGGTCCAGGTAGAGGCGCTGAGCTGAGTGACGGGCATGGGGTATTCAAAAGACTTCATAAATGAGTACTTGAAGGTGTAGAGGGAAGTGTTCTTCTCACACTTGGAGGACCTCATTTGAGATCCAAAGGACTGGGACTGGGTCTGCAGGTGATCAACTTGAGCTTCCTCATTGCCATCCATAGAAATGTAGACACCAAGAGTCTTGTCAGCGTGAGCAACCTCAAAACGGTCAAGAGGGGACTGGGCACCAGATTTGTCAGTGATGGTGAAAACACCGGGCATTTCATCAACAGAGCGATAGTCCCAACCAGAACCAGTCCACTTGAAATCAATCAAGTAGCAGAAGGACTTAACAGGTTCAATAGCGCCACCAGTAGCAATGAGACCACCAGCCCAGCGGTCTAGAGCTGCCTGAAAATCAACAGCCAGAGCCTCACCAGAGGTAGTAGAGGAGGAACCGGCACAGAAAAGATCAGTATCATCCACTTGGAGGACCTCATTTGAGATCCAAAGGAATGGGACTGGGTCTGCAGGTGATCAACTTGAGCTGCCTCATTTCCGTCCATAGAAATGTAGACACCCAAAGTCTTGTCAGCGTGATCAACTATTAAATTCCTTTCATGTCCGGCGTAGCAGTATGTAACAATGGTACAGTGGTATCTCATTCTTTACTCGCACGCATTCAGCTTACTTTCACGCGAATCATGATGTTTAACATTATGGACCAAATGGCTCAATCTGTGAGCTAAATATCTCATTTTTGACCAAATGGCTCGATCTTGTGAGCCAAGTGTCTCATTATTGACCAAATGGCTCAATCTTGCGAGCCAAATGATCGTCACTCATAGGATCAAATTATTCGATACTTAGAGATCAAAGAGAGAACACACGCCAGAAACTAGCATATGCTAGCCATCTCGTTAAGTGTTTTGTTTCCAAGAAAAGACAGCAGAGGTTCGATCTTTGTGCTCACGAACTTGTTTGTCTGCTGCACAAAATACTTGTTGTATTAGCGGCAACACGATATTTTCTCGTAACACGGTATTTTTACCGTATATCTGTAACAAAGTGCTGTATTAGCGGCAGCACAAGCGCTATCTTGCTCTCCAGCAAGATCAATCGCTTATACTTTTAGATTATTTGATTATTCAACCTTAAACCTTGCATCGGACGTCCTTGCGTCCTACTGTAGAACTACAAGCCCAAGATCTAACTGACTGAGCCCACCGGTAGTCAGAATAGATCTGATTGAACAACTAGCCTTCAATCGTAGTGGATATCAGAGAAATATTAGAACACAACAGACCGGCACCTCAACCGGCCTGCAGCTACAGCTCTCGTTGCTCTTCTTTGCCTTTGGACAAATCAGCTCAACAGCCAGTTTCAAAAGGAAATTAATAGATTAACAGTCGCAAGCTTGTTGAAGCTTGCAGAAGAAGACGACAACAACAGAAAAATTCGATGGAGACGCAATTCGACACGGATCATCAGAAGAATTCAACGAAGACGCAATCCGACACGGATCATCGACTGACTCGACTACGGACGACGGCCGATAGGTCTCTAATCCGATTACAAGTTCGTTGAAGTTCTTATTAGAAGCCCCCATCCAAGAACCACGCTCCACAACAGCAGATCATCGAAAGACAATCGATGACTAGTGTTCCTAGAGGAGGAAGAACAAGAAGCAAGACCACCGGACGCTTCCTCTCCCTCCGTCCCGGTAGCGCGGCAACCCGATCACCTTTAACACCACCTATAAATATTCCCACCGGCCAACAGGATGATACAGATCAAGAGGAAGAGGAGGACAACGTCTCCATCTCAGATCTCTTCCCTTCATTCGACCAAGAATTAGCCACCTTTCTACATGATTCCTTCGACGTCCCAAAGGAATCCAACAGCACCCTATGTGACGCACTCATTGCTGGCCAGTATACAACATGGTCAAATTTCCTATTCATAGAGGAGATCAACGACCTAACATATCAAGATAGAGGAACAAGCGTATCCCTTACCCGGCATGTCCAGATAAAGCTACAACGATTTGTTGATTTTGGACAACTTCTCACCGAACAAGGCCTAGACTGGGAATGTCGCGTTCATTACACCAAGGAGGCCTTCAAGGAATACTGGAGTGGAATGGTTAGGGCTAGACGCGACTCCACGGCCGATAGAGTAGTAACGGACGAACACAGATCAGAAGGTGGCGCAACCAATCGATCAGCAAAGCCAATGGATCAGCTAAAATACGAATCTTGGATCAGGAAATCTTGAGATGAAACCACTTTCCCTACTCTGCAGAATGACGCAAAGTTCGAACATTGGCTTGTAAAATTTAAGGCCAAACTGGAAACGGCTGACATTGATATTGCTACATTCCTTGATCCCAAGTGGCCTGACCCCCCCTCACAGGGTACACCAAGGCACTTCATGACAAGCAATGCGCGTTCTTCTGGACTCTAGTCCTCCATGTGTTCCAGAGTGACCTCTCCTCCTCATGCGTGCTAAGCCATACAGGCACAAGGGATGGACGACAAGCCTTCTTTGATTTTGTATCTCTACACGACAAATCCAAGTCCAAGGTATATGACACCTCTCTTGTCATGCAGTAGCTACTGGATATCGATTTGAGGTCATGGAAGGACTCCAAAGTAAAATTTATCACTCAATGGTTTGCACAGTTAGAGCATCTTAACAAGCTTCGGGACCCGCAGCGACCACTTGACTATGATACTGTCAAAACACATCTATGCAAAGCATGCAGCAGCAGCTTCCAGCTCAGTGAGCAATTCTGTAAGGTTAGTGATCCACCTGAGTCACATGATATGATCCCGTTCCGGCAACATGAAGCTATTACTATCAGTGACCTCAAGAACACTCTTCTTCTAGAGGCCACCAGATTGGATTCTCAGGCATCACTCACACAGCCAAGCAGTCGAGCCTCTGTCAAGGCACATACACATGACCTTTCATCTATGACACACTCCACATATTCCGGTATCACAGAAGATACATCTTCCTGTTTGCCACCTATTGAATTTTTTGGTGATTATTAAGATTATGCTGTGTACAAAGCTGGAAGAACTCCAGACCCAAGCACCAGGTTACCATCTCCAGTTTGGTCAGTACTCTCCAAACATGGTATGAAACATTGGCTTGGCTTCACCACAGACGACAAGAAGAAACTGGTCGCAAGCCTACGAACAGAACTCCTAGATATAGCACCTGCTCCAGATCCCAATTCCAGCAAACCCATCACAAGGCGCGCTTATGAACATCATACTGCTGAGCAAGAACTTACATCTACAGAGGAAGCCTCAGCCAGGACAGCATTCCATGAATCCCTTGGAGTTTTCAAGGCATCTTCCCAATCTGATAACCGGCCACTCAAATCGTCTGTTTCCCCTGCACACCCAGCTCGGTTCCTTGCTGACAATCCAGACGTCCTATATAAGAAGGAAGGTAATGTCTATGTCCCTGTTGGACAGCCTTCACTGTCGGCAAAGTTTCACCATTGGTCTCCACCAGACTGTGAATCTCCTGTTTTGCCAGCTATCGCCACCGATGTATATCACTCTAGCAAAACCAATGTCTCCACACCTGGTTATGCTATGGTTGATAAAGGCGCGAATGGTTGTATCATAGGACATGATGCATGTCTCATCTCTAAGGATATTCCCCCTCGGTTTGTCAATGTCACTGGAATCAACAATCACCAGATCCAGAACATCCCCATTGCGACATGTGGCGCCTACTCTGTGTCCAACAGAGGGATGGTCATCATCATCTTTCATGAATGTGCCTACACAGGACAACATCCATCCATCTTATCTTCCCCACAGATGGAAGCTTATTTTTCGATTGTTGATGACACATCCATCAAAGCGGGCGGAATGCAGGTCATCACCACCACAGATGGACACGTGTTTCCACTTAGTATACGACATGGGTTACCATACCTTGCAATGCGCAAGTATACCAGTGAAGAATACGCGCGGCTTCCACATGTGGTCATGACAAGTGACCAACATTGGAACCCATCTGTACTTGATGGCACCTATACCCCTCAAGATGACACCTTCATTCAGAAATATCCACCTCTTGCCTCTATGCTCCCATATCAAGATTATGATGAATTTGGTGCACTCCGGGATGTCAACCTTGGCACCTCTTCTGCAATCTCTTCATTCCTGTCCAGCAGTACCACCTCAGTCCTCCAGGCATTGGATGCTTCTGACACCTCTTTTTGGCTCAGTCCAACTGACTATATCCATCAGGAAGTCCTCAGTCGGTGATCTCTACGATCCCCTTCTAACTACATCACTGCTGCATCACATGTTCAATCACCCACTGATATGGATTACTTGTCATTGAAGCCCTTCTTTGGATGGATCTCCCTTGATCATATCAAAGCTACCTTTGACAATTCCACACAATATGGCTCCTTATCTATTAGTCCGGATGGTAACATCTTCAAAAGGTTTCAATCACCACAGCCTGCCATGAATGTTCGCCCTTTCAATGATGACGTTCTATCTGATGTCATCTACTCAGACACCCCTGCCATCAATGGTGGCTCCAAGCTTGCTCAGGTTTTCTTTGGTCGTAAATCTCATATTATCCATGTCGAAGAAATGAGGAGCACTGCTGATTTTCTTCCATGTCTCCAAAATTTCGTTCGACAATGGGGTAGACCGCTCAGGCTTCTTTGTGATCATGGATCCTACCAGTCCAGCAAGGCTGTTCTTGACTACCTCAAGATGATGTGGATTGGCTTATGGCAAAGCGAACCCTATCATCAGCACCAAAACCTATTTGAACGACAATACCAGACCTTCAAACGCATTGTTAACAGGATTATGGACCGTGCGGGAACCCCACCTCATCTCTGGCTATTGTGTATGACCTACATTGGCCGTCTACTTAATCACCTGTCTGATCCCACTCTTTCTGACAAACAGCCATTCTTCATTGCCACTGGTATCCTCAGTGATATCAGCCCCTACCTCAGTTTCTTTTGGTTTGAGCCTGTCTATTACAAAACCCCTGACACCCAGTTTGGCTCCCAACCCACTGAATGCCTTGGTCATTTTGTTGGCATCGCTGAGCATGTTGGCAATAGTCTCTGTTTTACAATCTGGGATCCAATCACCAATAAGCTCCTTGATCGCTCTGGTGTACGCACTGCTTTAAGTCCTGAGCATCGCAATAAGCGCGCTGGCTTGTTCACTGATGATGGCTTTCTTGCATGGCGCCAAGCTAAAGATGCTTCTCTCACTCCCAAGTCTTCCGGCGATAGCCCCTCCTCTCGCCATCCTACACTGCCTGATCCTTTGCCCACATCATCTCCTATCCGACTCACACAGCCATCCCTGCGTACCTTTCTTTATTCCAAGGTTCATAATACCCGAAGCTATGTACCTTCTCCTCTCCCTAACAACTATGGGGAGATTCTTGATGGCCCTCCAACCCCTCACATCTTCAGCAAAACCCTTGACGGCGTACCTGTTACTGAAGATGACTTTGGTCCCCCTGAGCTAGCATATTTTGATGTTAGAGAAGCCACACCTCCACCCACCAATCCTGCGACCCCGTCTGTAGGCCCATCTGAAGTAGTTGTTACTGATGAGGAAGGCAATGCCCAATTTGACGCTGATGGCAAACCCATCACCATCCCTGCTATCCCTGTTGCTGACTTGCAAGGTCGCTCTTTTCTAATGACCCTCCCTGATGGCACACAGAAAAGAATGACGGTTGTTGACGTTGAAAACAGCCTTGAGCAAAACAAGGACTTCATCAAGTTCAAGTGCAAGCATACAGATGATGAGCTTGAAGATATCATCGCCTACAATGATGTCATGAATTATATCCACAGGGATGTCACCCAAGAAGATGGAAAACTTTGGTCATTCCGCCGCATACTTGGCCATCAAGGTCCACTTGACAGCAAGCATCCTCAATACAAAGGTTCCAAATACAACCTATGGATTGAATGGGAAAATATGGAGCGTACCTATGAACCCCTCTCCAATGTAGCTGCAGACGACCCTGTTACTGTAGCCAAATATGCAAAGGACAACAACATGCTTGATCAACCTGGTTGGAAACATCTCAAACGCATTGTTTCCCTTGCCCAAAGAACCAAGAAGCTAGACAGGCTAATCCACCAAGCCAAGCTTCGCTTCTTTCGCACTGCTCCTCAGTACCAGTATGGATTCAAGGTACCTCGCAACCATGAAGAAGCCATCCAGTTTGATACAGCCAATGGCAACACCAAATGGCAAGATGCCATAGCTCTGGAGACGTCGCAGCTTCAAGAATATGACACCTTTATTGACAAAGGTATCTACAAGGCTAGCAATATACCCATTGGTTTCCAACAAATCAAGGTCCACATGATTTATGCCGTCAAGCATGATGGCAGACACAAAGCCCGGCTAGTTGCAAATGGCAATCTCACTGAAGCTCCTGTTCACAGTGTATATGCAGGCGTTGTTTCCCTTCGGGGCCTGTGCATGTGCCTATTCCTGGCTGAACTGAATAGCTTAGAAGCATGGGGAACTGACATTGGTAATGCATACCTCGAAGCAGTCACATGTGAAAAAGTATGTATCAAGGCTGGTGCTGAATTTGAACCACTAGAAGGTAACCTTCTAGTTGTTTGGAGGGCTCTAAAATTGGAGGTGAAACAGTCGGTATTTGGTTGTTTAACTTGTTGGTTATTACATGAAATTGTTACTTAAAATTGTGAGCAAAAAAATTGCTCTTTTACTAAAATCACCATGTTGGTGCATCGACCCGCTAATACTCCAATGCACACACTAAATCACTAATATTCGGCATCGACCCGCTAATACTTCGATGCTGCACGTGTCCTTTGTACCAAAGGGCTGTATAGATTACATTGTGCCCGGTAGGTTTGGTACATAAGGCCCTATTTTTAGTAAGAAGAAGAACCGGAACCGGTAAGTGGTAAATTCTCATTCCCACTTCCATTCCCATCTCCAATCATGTTAGTCCATTCCTGCAGAAGGAAGATGACTCATACGATCGATCACGAGACTCATTCATTCACTCGCGTCTCATTCATTCACTAGCGTTTCGTTCGCGTCTCATTCGTGTCTCATTCTACTCATTCACGTCTCATTCACGTCTCATTCGTTCCGTAGCGCGCGCTCGTTCGATCGACCTCAAACACACTCCCCTGCTTCAAAGGATAATAGACTCATTCGATGATACTGCTCCAGAACTTGCTGTAGGCTCCATGCGCTTCCTGTGCCTTGGAATCTACAGTCGAGGAGCTCATGTCCTTGTTGCTCTTGACCTTCGTGGAGTACTCATCTTTTCCATAGAATTTGGAGCCATGCTTTTCAAATAGGACTCCAGTAAGATTCTTGGTGAAGAGGTCACTTGTCATTTCATCGCCTGTCTTCCACATCACCTTGATGATGCCCATTTCCTTTAGCTCTCGTAGGAAATACTGTTTCACTTCAATATGCCTGGTGCGACCTGCTATGGACCAATTGTTGCAGAAATCAACTGCACCCTTGTTGTCCACATATATCACCATGGGTAGCTTGATTTGCAATCCGAGACACATCATGACTCTCCAAATGTACAGCATGTCCTGGACACATAGCTGTAACACACTAGGGGTAGAATTTGAGTAGGAGTGATAATTATGAATGGATTAATACTTTACGAAAATGGATGGAAACTTAACAGATAAAATAATGAGCGATCGGGCCATGCTGGCTTCGATCGTGCCCTGCTGGCTTCGATCGCTCGTGGATATTCATATAGAGTGGTGTGATATGAATCGTGCGCCTGCCTGGTATCGGTATACCATTGTATACAGATAATGGCTCGCTTCTTAATGATTCTTAGAGTGGTCCCAAGTCTCATTAGTTCGATCGCACGTATCCTTTGAATGGTATCTTGGACTTGTACGGTAGATTGCAGTACGTACTCGTAGTAGGTACTAAGGTACGCTACCTTGGTAGGTACGACCGCAGTACGTTACAGAGTCCCCCAATGAGTGACTTGAGGATCACTGTTTCGTTACTAGACTTCTTCCATGTCTAGATCATTGTTCGCCGGTTCATCTTGTGCTGGATGTTCTTTGTATGGGGTCAGCTTTCGAATGTTGACTGTTTCCGTGACATTTGGAGACAGCCTCAGTTTTACTGTGCCATTGGTATGTACTTGCACAATTTGATATGGGCCTTTCTTCTGAGGTTGTAATTTGTCTGGATCTGGTTCTTTCATCCATACCTTATCATCAACCTTGAAAACATGCTTGATGCGCTTGGCATTCTGTCGTAGGAGATTCATGTTGATGCCGTGTTGTCGAATTTGTTGTAGCGCAATGAGATTGGATGTGAGTGGTATGTCCAATAGCATGTCCCTGTTGAACACCAGGGCTCCTGGAGATGAGCCCATAGATGCATTGATTGCGCATCTGGTGGCGTGCATGCAAGTGGCTAATGCATTGTCCATGAGCTGTGTGGCCTGTGTGTTGGTTTGAGGTGGATTCACATGTACCAATATGCGCAGAGTGTCTGCAATGGTATGATGGGCCCTTTCGCAGACAGCATTGCTCTGAGGATTTTTTACTGTGGTAGCCACACCTTCAATTCCATAGGATGCCAGTGTATTTTGGAATTCATGGCCTAGGAACTCTCCACCATTGTCATAGACACACTTGACTGGTCTTGGATATCTGGATAACCAGCAGTTGGTGAATTGGTTGGAGACATGTTGACTTGACTTGTCTCTGATGCGAATGATTTCCAGCAGGTTGGTAACCGGGTCGATGCAAGTGAGAGCCTTGAAGTTGTAGACTTTTCCTTGGGCTGTTACCTTCCATGGTCCAATCAGATCCACATGCACTTCACTGAATGGTGCCAATGGCGCTTGCTTGGGCGCCAGCAACCCGTAACTAGCATTCCTGCTCTTGTACTTGATGCAATCGTCCGGGCATACGTATTCTTGGCATAGCTTGGTAAGGCGTTCCACGTGGAACCTGGAGGCTATTGTTTGGTTGAGCCTGGTGGATCCACAGTGCCCTAATAGTAGATGGTACCACTTGAGTAGTTGTGGAGCAAGGGAGGTTGGAATGTAGATTTTCCATTCTTCTCTGGTTTCTGCTTTGGAGTAGCATGCAATTTCTTGATTACCAAGTTGTTGTTTGAAGAAGGTTGGTAATTGTAGCTTGGCTGGTAGCGTCTCATCGTTTTGTTGGTGTTGAGCGATATTGGTGTAATTCACTGGGCATTCCATCTCCTGGAGTGTTGGCAGGTTGACCAGACACTCATTGTTCAGTAGACATGAATATAATTCATCGTCTGCGTCATTGCATAGGTTTGGGAATACCTCTGGGAATTCTTGTAGAAAAAGCTCTTCATCTGCTTGTTCAGGGACGTCTAACTTGAGAAAATTGATTAACGTTCCTTTGCCTTGCTTCTGTTTCTCCCCCACTGTAGGTGGATCCATCCTGGGTAATCTTGAGAATGCATCCGCGAGCACATTCTTGGGTCCTTCCACATAATTCCACTTGAGGTTGTATTCTTGTAGAAAGAGATTCCATCGGAGCACTCGCTGCGGAGAGAGGGTTTTGAAGGTGAGATTTTTGTGGTCTGTGTAAATGTTGAGTTCACAGCCTAATAGTAGTTTCCTGTATTCCTTGCAACACAAGACTATTGCAAGTAGTTCCTTTTCTGTCGTAGTATAATTCTTCTGAGCTGCATTCAGCTTCTTGGACCAATAAGCAATTGGTTTTCCCTTTTGTAGGATTGCTGCGCCAAGTTGTAGATCTGATGCATCTGTGTAGATATCGAATGGTAGATTCAGATCTGGGTATGTGTTCAGCACGTCACTTGCTATCATGGCTTTCATTTCTTCAAAGGCTTTTTCCTGAGCCAGCCCCCATGTGAAGGCCGATTTTGTTGTTGTTTTAGGCTGCCCATTGGCAGTCTTCTTGGGGGTTCCCGTGAGTTCAAACAAAGGAGAGAGGACATGTGATCTTCTCGGCCACATATCCCGGTAGTAACCAACAGCACCTAGAAAGGACTTGACTTGAGTGATTGTTTTGGGTCTGTCCATTCTCAGAATAGCTTCAATTTTCTTCTTCCAAGGTTTCACGGCTTCTGGAGTCATCCAAAATCCGAGAAAGTCAGTTTCCTGTACAGCCCAGTCGCATTTGAGGGGGTTGCACTTGAGACCATTTTTATTCAGTCGTTGCAGAATTGTGTCCACTGTTTGCATGTGGTGGTTGAAGGTGTCATTTGTCCAGATTCCAATGTCATCAATATAGACGGTGCAGTCGGTACCTTGCAAAATGTCCTCCATCAGTTGTTGCGCGACATCCGGAGAGATTTTCACGCCCATTGGCAGTCTTTGGTACTCATAGCAGCCATATGGTGTGACAATCGTGCATAGTTTCTTGCTTGGTTCATCCAATTCAAAGCAGTAGTATTGCATAGACAAGTCAATCTTGGTGAAATGGGTGTATCTGCCGCGTCGATGCATGATGTCCTGAATTCTTGGTATTGGATATGGTCTTCTGACTAGCAGTTCATTGAGTTCTCGAAAATCTGACACCCAGCGGACCCTGTTATCTTTTGTTGGAATGATAAAAGTAGGAAATGCCCATTCAGCTGGGCCATCACATCTTTTGAGGACTCCATCATCTACCAGATTCTGGAGCTCCCTTTTGAATAGTTCTTCTCTTTTGTATGCGACTGCATATGGCTTCTTGTGAACTGGTTTGGCATCGGGCTTCAGTTTGAGTGAGATTTTCTTGTGTGGATATTTGCCTAGTTTGCCGTTGAAGACGTTGGGATATTTGGATAGAACAGTCTGGAATTGTTGTTTTTCTAACGCTGTCATATGCGCTTGCTGTTCTGCCACTGATGTTGGATCCGTAGCTTCATAGGCTCTGTCCAGGATGATGGGCGACGAAGATACTGCATCATGCACAAATAGCTCAGAATCAATGGATTCTTCCAGTAATGCTTGAAAATACGCTTCTTGCAGATCTGGAGTAATATCAAAACTGGCTGTTTCGCGCATTGGAATTTGTCGGTTGTTCCATTGAATCATGCTGGACTCAAATAACAAGTTGATGTTGGTGCTGCATAGAAAGTCTCGACCGAAGATAATATCATATCTGCATGATTTGGATTCAAATAATCTGGCCTCACAACGCTCGATTGTTGTGTTCCCAAATTCTTGTAGCTTGAGATTCTTCATTACGACAAACAACGAGGTGTCGAATGATCCATTGGCTGTGGTTGTGATGGTTCTTGTTTTGGATTGAATTGGTCGAACTCCAAAGGGAAGTGCCCTTTTGTTGACGAGGGTTGTTGTGCTGCCGCTGTCGAGTAGGGCAAGCATTGTTTTTGTTGTTTTTACAGGAATGCCTTGAATGTATTGGATGGTCGTCAAAACAATAGGAGCCACATCGCTCTTATGTTTGGTAGATACGGGATATTCGGTATTTGGTTGTAGGGCTGTGCTTTTTGCTAGACGCGAGGTCCAGCTTGTGGTCATCGTACCCGGGCCCATCGAATTCTCATCCGATTTGGCTGTCGATGTCGCTGCCCCATTCATTTGGTCGTTTGTACCCGTGCCAATTGAATCGTCATTCAGTTTGGCTGTTTTGTTATTGGCGTTTGTACCCATATTTTTCTTTTTATCGACGCGTTCATCCATAAACTGGACTCGTCGTGAGCTTTTGTCAACATCAGATATACGTTCTGTAGGTTTCTCCCCTTCTGTGGAGAGAGTTCCTCCTGCGAGCCCAATTGGCTGTGCCAAATTGGCATCCAGGTCCTGTGGAGCTGGAGGCAGGGTGACTGCTCTTGTTTGGCCTCAAGGAAGCCAGATTTGCTCACCGCTCTGTACGCTGTGTTCTGCTTTGCCGCCATGTTGTTGGAGGAAAGCTTCCTTTGCGCGCTGCATGTGTGCTTGGAATGATTCATTGCTGGCTGTGGTAGTTTTTCCGGCTGAGTCATTATTGTTTTTCTTGTCGGCGCGCTGCTTTTTCTTCTGTTTGGAGTACCTGTTCTTGGGACATTCAGACCAATCATGGTGGTGTCCGGGAATGCGACAGGGATTAGAAGATTTTTGTCCTTGGTTTTTGTTGTTGGTTTTGTGTTTGGATTGGTTGTTGGCATTGTTTCCAGGACGTCTCCCTTGTTTTTTGCCTCCTCCATTCCTTAGCTTGGACTCGCGTTCTCGACTGGACATATATTCCACAATTTTCTGGATGGATGTTTCTGCAGTGATGCCACCATGAATTTGGCCATATTGCTCAACCCACAGGTTGGGGAAGGTGTGGAGCAGTATTGTTGTTTTGTTGATTTTGTTGAGATTTTGGCCATGACCTTGCAGCTTCTCAGAGTATCGAATGAGCCGGTTGATGCGCAATGCATGATCCTTGGCGGTGGTATCATGTGGTTTCTTGCATGCCTCACTGCGGATGTAGGTTTGCATGATGTCTTTTGCATCCCCTGCATCGCAGTAGTGTTCTTGAATGTAGTCCTTGATTGCTTCTTCATATCCTTCAATATTCGCTGGATAATTTATATCGTTGTTGTCATCACGGGTTGTCTCCTGCCATTTGCGCTGTGCTTCAGGGCATAGAATCTTGGTGAATGATTCATAGTACCGGTCTTCAGAGCGTGGCAGGGTGCTTGCCGCGATGAGAAAAGCTTCCTCACAGTACAATAATTCTTCCAGGCCCCCGTCTTCTGAAAAGATGGGCACCTTCCATTCCTGTGAATTGCCATCGGCATCATAGACTTTCAAAGTGGCAAGTTTGTTCTTAGTCCGGTCAAAGCTGGAATCATAGTTGATTGGTGATTCTCGATGCAATCCGGTCGACATGGTTGAAGATACTTGCCTGTTGTTCTGATGTTTTTCTTTGTTTCGACGTTTTCGGCGGATGTTTTTTGTTTTGTTTTGTTTTGTTTTGTTTTGTTTTGTTTTACTGATTAACAATGTCGACTGGGCGTCCGAGACCGCTTTTCGTTTCGTTTTTCTTCTTTTGTCCTGTTAGCGAGAAAGAAAAGCCGTTGTCGTTCGAAAATTCGTTAACGTTCGAAAATTCGTTGCAAATTTCGGTAGGTTATTTGTTCGAAACTTCGATCGTTATTCTACAGTAGCTGTAAGAGTAATTACTGTGTAACACACTAGGGGTAGAATTTGAGTAGGAGTGATAATTATGAATGGATTAATACTTTATGAAAATGGATGGAAACTTAACAGATAAAATAATGAGCGATCAGGCCATGCTGGCTTCGATCGTGCCCTGCTGGCTTCGATCGCTCGTGGATATTCATATAGAGTGTTGTGATATGAATCGTGCGCCTGCCTGGTATCGGTATACCATTGTATACAGATAATGGCTCGCTTCTTAATGATTCTTAGAGTGGTCCCAAGTCTCATTAGTTCGATTGCACGTATCCTTCGAATGGTATCTTGGACTTGTACGGTAGATTGCAGTACGTACTCGTAGTAGGTACTAAGGTACGCTACCTTGGTAGGTACGACCGCAGTACGTTACAATAGCACAGCTGCATACAGTTCGGCTTCCATAACTGACAGGGCAATGATTGGCATCATTCTGGATCTTGCTGTGACATTGGCACCGTTCAGCCAAGTCGACCAGCCATTGACACTGTGTCGAGACTCATCTTTTGCATACTCCGAGTCACTGAATCCAATCAGCTCAAAAACAAAGTTCTTGGTACCATCCCACACTGCGTTTTGGGCTAATGTGAGGCCTCTCTTGGGTGTTCCAGCACAATACTTCATCACTCGCTTTAGTGCCTTCATGTGGGACTTCCTTGCTTCAGTCAGGAACCTAGACAGCTCCCAGACAGCATTCTGCGTTTCAATTCTTGACCATCTCATCATATGCAATAGAATGGCTGTTCCAGCCCTGTATTTGGTTTGGGCTTCCTTGGTGAGAACAGTATCGGTTGGTCCTTCACCTTCTTTCTTCAGCACTGATCCTGGCTCTGCTGGAGTTGTGGGATTGCCTCTGCATTCATCAAGCTCAAACTCGTCAACAAATCTTTTGATCTTGACTGGTTGGGTCATCCGAAGGGTTCTGTTCTTCTTGTCTCGCTCGATGTGGCATCCGACATACTCATCCATCTCTCCAACATCCTTGCATTCAAATAGGGACTTGAGTTGCTCCTTTTGCTTCAGAACTTCCGCTGCTTCACCAATGATGCAAAAATCGTCGACCCACAGTAACATCAAAAGGAGTTTGTTGTTGATCCACTTGAAAAATAGACAGGGGTCAGCCTTGCATCTTTCCATCTTCATGGTATGCATTGCTCGTCGGGCTTCTCTCCAGAATTGGATGGCTGCTTGAATTGTGCCGTAAAGCGTTTTCTGCAATTGGAGGAGTACATATGATGGGTAGAATTTCTGATAGCCCTCTGGAATCTTGGTGAAAATCTTCTCCCCATTCTGAAATTTGCCATTCAGAAAAGCTCCTTCCACATCCACGATGTAGGCCATAAAATTTGCCATGACCATCAGTATCATTGCAATTCGGATTGAGATATCACTGACAACAGGTGAAGACTTGTCTTGGCCATCATAGTGCTCGCCATCTAGCTGCTTGAATCCTCGGACGGCATTCCTGCATCTTACAGTACCATCAGGTTTCATCGTGTTGGCCCAAGTGGTATCCATGATTTTGGTGCCTGGTGGGACGTTGGCTTCATCAATCTCTTCAAAGACTCCATACTTGACCATCTTCTCATGTTCAGCATCAACACCCTCTGTAAACTTGTCTCGCATTGGACTGGCCATAGATTGCTTGTAGTTCATGGTCTTGAGCTCCTTGGTGTTGTCAAAGGCACTACCAGCCGCGCCAACTAGACTGAGTTCACTCATAGCGCCTTCCTGAGATGGAATAGAGACCAACAGAAGATTGAATTCCTTCAGTGCAGTCATTGCCTTGTGGAACTGGATTTCGGCATCAGTGAATTGAGCTGCATAGCTTGCCATATCTCCGTACCGTACATCCGGATTGAGATGAGAGTTCCTTACTACTCGGCCATATCGGGTAGTGGTCACAACATGTGGATCCTCTGCTTCGGTGTCATCATTGCTGTCGTAGTCCTCCTCGCTTTCATATTCAATCTTGGTTTCTTCAATATCATCGGAGTAGTAGTCATCATGACTATCGAAAGCAGGGTCCTCTGTTTCTGGGTCAGGTTCAGATTCAGATTCAGGTTCAGGTTGGAAGGGAATTGCTGGTGCTGTGGCTCCCCCACTTGCATCCTGAAACTGCACTCGTCGATGTCTGGTGGTGGTACGCAAAATGGAGACAGGTTTTGGAGGGGTGGCAGTGATGGGCAGATCCAGGTGGCCACCCTCAATAAAGTCAGCATGAAAATTAATCGCTTCACCTTTGGGAGCCGTGGGTGGAAAATACATTTGCTTCAGCCAGTAGATGTCACGGGTTGCGGTGAAAGTGTTCTTCAATGGATCGTATATCACATAGCAATCTCCAGGGCGGTCAGTGCAATAGCCGGCAAAGAAAGCTGGATTGCCCCGATAATTGAGTTTGGGACTTGTGGATCTCTTGACACGAACTACTCCAGCCTCGCCAAAGGTTTGTAGATGGGCACTAAACGCAGGGACCTTTCCAGAGAAATGTTGGATCTTGGGCATAGTATTGCCATTCACGGTCACAGCCTCCAACCAATCCAACTGCACGCCACACCGCATCGCCAGGGGAAAGAATCGAAACCTGTATTCCCTGGGCACATTGGCTTGAGAGCAAAGAGCCATGGCGCGGCAAACTGATCGATAGATTGCTGTTTCCACCACACTGTTCTGTTGTGGAGTATCCACTGAGGTATACTCGAACATGCAAGAAAATTTCCAATCTGCTGAGGCCAGGCGAGCTTCAAGTGCTGTATTTTCACCAGCCTTATCACAACGAATTTGCTTTAGCTGTTGTCCTTTGGACCTCCATTGGTTGAACAACGCGCAAGTGGGTTCAACCATGCCGTCCTTGGTGGCAAAGAAATTGACAAACCGGCATGTGGAATACTCATCAACAATCATGCGAAAATGGGGCTTGGTAATGAATGGGGCGGTCAGCTTGTTGCTTTTGGCAGCTTTGGGTGCTTTCACTGAGGACATATCCACAAAGAGTCTTTCTCCAGGCTTTGTAGCAGCAACATGCTCGCTATCAGTAGGAATCACTTTCCTTTTCGCTTTTGCTTTGGCACAATCTTCACATGGGAGCAGTGGACCCCGAGTAATGGTCCAGCCAAGCGATGCAGCGGTGCGGCGGGTCCTGTCCTCATCCATGCGTCCCAGTAGTTGGTGGGCTTTGTTGATGTTCATCTTAGTTCCTTCATCGGTGGTAGTCGTAGCAGTGGCTGCGTTGATGTCAATGTTGTCCATAGGATTGGCAATGCAATCAAAATAGCCGACCCACACACAGCTCGTGTAGGTGGGGATCTGAATATCAAAATTCACTCGGAGATTCCCTTTCTTGAGTGACCATCCGGTCTTGTCGCTGCCGGTGGCTATCCAACCATTTTGTAAAGCCAAGTTGGCTGAGAATAGGTTGAATGCAAAATTTGGGTTGAAATTCACACCCTGCAACATCGTCTGAAACTCCTTGTTGCCATCCTTGTCGATCTTCTGACAGGGAATATCCCCAACCTGGCAGCCCTTCAATTCATCTCCACTTTGGGTGGTGATGGTGGCACCACTAGCTCTCAAATTGGTGGCACATCGCAGACTATTGGAACTGTGGCTGGTTGCACCTGTATCAAAAACAAAGACATTGTCATCATACAGTAGATCAAATCCTTCGGGCACAACCTCTCCTTTGGTGGCTCGCTTCTGGGCATTGAGTAGTTGGAGTGAAGTGGTAGAGGTTTGCATTGCCGAGAGACAGAAGTCGTAGTCAATTGTTGCTCCCTGAACATCCTTCAACTTGGATTTCCAACCATTGGGGCGTCAGGCAGCATTCTTCTCATCTTCAAAACAGACAGATGTTCCATGATTGCCACCACAAAGTCCACACTTGCGACATCAGCCCCTGTAGCCATTCCTGTTGTTGCGATTGCCGTTGCCATTGCCATTGCCATTGCCATTGCCAATGTTGCCGTTGCTGTTGTTCCGATTGTTGCCGTTGCTGTTGCGGTTCCGATGGTTGCCGTTGCCATTGTTGCCATTGCTGTTGCCGTTGTTGCCATTGTTGTTGCCGTTGTTGCCATTGTTGTTGCCGTTGTTGCCATTGTCGTCGGCACGCGGGTGTCCTGCTGCGCGTTTGGGACAGTTGTAAGCTTTATGACCTTGTTCTTTGCACCAGTAACAGACTGCATTGGTTGACCACTTGTCCCTTGGATCAGCAAAATCTGTCATTTCAGCACCAAACAAACTCATCTCCTTGGCTTTACCTCCCCGGCTTTGGATACGCCGAGCTGAGTCATATAAACTTTTGGCTTGAACATTGAGTGATTCCCAAAACTCCAATTCAGAGGTTCCATTTGCTTGCAGCAAATCAATGAAGGGTGTAATCTGCATCAGTAGGTAGGGCGGTAGGGCATCTTTGTAGGCCACAATGAGTTGTGCCATAGTGGGCTGGACGGATTTGTAGTGGTATTTTCTTTGCAACTCGTAGATGTCCTCAACCAAATCCTGTGGAGAGGCGCCGATGGTCAACTTTAGACTCCTTAGATCAATGTCCAATTGTTGTTGGTCGCGGGACTGGTTCATTTTTCTGTATTCCCTCATGAGCTCTTCAATCACTCGGTGTACTCTACCTCGGGGCCACTGTTTCCGGAGCTCTGCGTTCTTTTCAGCTGTACCCCCCCTATCGATCTTGGACTTCTCCATGATGGCTAGGCCTGTCCTGTTGTCGGCAAAGGCCTTGTACAGATCATTCAGTGCTTTGTTGTGGTACCGGTAGGCCTTCTTCTGTGTGGTACTCATGTCCTCTCGGGGTGTAAGCTCTCCTTCTGGAGGTAGGTCCTTGTGTGACTTGGTAGACAACATGTCCCGGTACTTCCTGTTAACTGCGAATGCTTCAAACTGAATTTACCAACGCTCAAACTTGTTCTCATCCCCTTTTGCCAATGTGGGCACTTGACTATCCGTATACTCCACCATCTTGTATTTGTACTTTGTCTTCCTGCTCGGGTCCTTCGTGTGGATGCTGCTTGCGCTTCCGATGCTTGTGCCGCTACTGCTCTCTGAACTTGACAGTTCACTACTCTCCTCTGATGGCGATTCTTCAGAAAAGGCGATCTCTATCTCTTGGTGCCGGGTTGGTTGATCCTCCTCCATTCAGCTGTAAGACAATTGTTGTATGCTCGATGCGTATTTCCAGTTCAAAAGTAAGTAAATTGCCGTATTTCGTCCGACGTAAACTGCGAAAACGTAGATCGATGCGTCTCGTAAATTGTCGTATTCCTAGCCGAAGTAAATTGTCGTATGCTGTATGCGATTCGTATTTTGTAAATTGATGCGTATTTTCGTTCGACGTATGCGTATTTTCGTTCGACGTATTTGTATTCCGATGCGTATTTGGATACGTATTCCGATGTGTATCCCGTAGATTGTCGTACTCCTCTTCCGACAGAAAGAAAAAATATGTAATTGGCCCAATCGATTCTGGTGTGTCGATACCAATCCTGCTTTGTTTGTTAATCGGCCCGATCGCTTCTGGTGTGGCGATACCGATCCTGCTGTTGTTTGAAAATGTCGCTGGCTCCGATGTTTGGCCAGCCTGCGGTCCAATCTTGGTGGACAAAGAATATTCTTCCGGTAAAGATGCGCGGAGAAAGAGAAACGTAGAAAGGCGCTGGCTCCAATGGTTAGCCAGCCTGCTGTAGATGAAAGTCGCTTGATAATGATCGGCCCTATCGCTTCTGGTGTGGCGATACCGATCCTGTTGAAAATGTCGCTGGCTCCGATGTTTGGCCAGCCTGTGGTCCAATCTTGGTGGACAAAAAGTATTCCGCTGAAGACGCGCGGATGGAAAGTAAATGTAGAAAGTCGCTGACTCCAATGATTAGCCAGCCTGCTGCAAATAAGAATGTCTCTTCTTCGACCAAGTTCCAATCCTCGGGAGCGCTCCGTAATTCTTCGAAGAATGTTTGGAGGGCTCTAAAATTGGAGGTGAAACAGTCGGTATTTGGTTGTTTAACTTGTTGGTTATTACATGAAATTGTTACTTAAAATTGTGAGCAAAAAAATTGCTCTTTTACTAAAATCACCATGTTGGTGCATCGACCCGCTAATACTCCAATGCACACACTAAATCACTAATATTCGGCATCGACCCGCTAATACTTCGATGCTGCACGTGTCCTTTGTACCAAAGGGCTGTATAGATTACATTGTGCCCGGTAGGTTTGGTACATAAGGCCCTATTTTTAGTGAGAAGGAGAACCGGAACCGGTAAGTGGTAAATTCTCATTCCCACTTCCATTCCCATCTCCAATCATGTTAGTCCATTCCTGCAGAGGGAAGATGACTCGTACATCGATCACGAGACTCATTCATTCACTCGCGTCTCATTCATTCACTAGCGTTTCGTTCGCGTCTCATTCGTGTCTCACTCTACTCATTCACGTCTCATTCACGTCTCATTCGTTCCGTAGCGCGCGCTCGTTCGATTGACCTCAAACACTAGTGATTTACAAGGCTCTATATGGACTTCGCTCCTCTGGCAAGTGTTTTGGTGATCTACTTGCTGCCTGCCTCGTTGAACTAGGTTTTGAAAGATCCAAGGCAGAGCCTGAAATCTTTATCAAGCCTGGCAACAAACATGGGGAGCTGGTATATGAGCTCATATGCACATATGTTGACGACCTTTGCTTACGTATTGTTGTCGGCAAAAAATACGGACGATTGTCGGCATCAAATTCGATTGGAAAAGCCGACAAAACGAAACGACCGAGGTGCAGAATATTAACAACACGGAGTAACAACAGAGATACGATTATTCCGATGATCATGTCTTAGAATCAAACGCACCTCCACTACATGAAAATCCCTAAGTGGTAAAAGCGATATCACTTAGGACTACAAACAAAAGACAGTAATCGGTTAGAAACAAGACATATCCAAAGACCTGACCAATAAGTGAACACTTGGAATCCATAAGTACATTCAGAAGAATATACTTGATATCCCGTGAGGAAATTACCTATTGCAATCAAGAAAATCAGTACCGATTCCAGATGGGCCTCATATCTAGCATATATACCGTGAACAAGCATACGCCCCATCGAACAGATAAATTAACCCCGACAATGACCGATACCATCGAATGACCGATACAGTAAGACCGACACGACGCTAATACAGCAACAGCCACAGAAGTATCGGTACGACGGTAAAGACAACAGTAACAGATAACCGGGGAAGATCTCTACCAAGTAAAATACAGCAGAGAGCCCCGATACAGTGAAAATACATAGTAAAAAATAAGAGCCTCTCTCTGAGCTCACATCTCTTTAAATTTTAATTATCCTATCCGTTCAGTCGATTTTTAGAGTAACAACAGGTTATAGAGCCCTTATCACTTACACTTGTGTCCCGCAAGAGCACCAGTGTTTACCTTAAGCTACCTATCTCCGGCCGTTCAGCACCTCCACTGTCGGTTAAATCCAGAGGAAATTCTGTGCTTAGCTCCCTGTGCGGCACATTCTCGGCCTCCCCACGTCTCGTTCTTTTTCTCTTTTTTCCATTTGCCACCTCCCTGCTCGTGGATCAAGGGGTGTGATACCGATTCTTCTACACGAATCCGATCCTTCTCCAAGAATCTTCTTTTGTAATCCACGACCAAGCAAGCACCGGTTAACACAAGAACGCCGACGATTGTTTCTCTGACGATCGTCCCCATTTGTGACCGGCCCGCAACGATATCATCCACGCCAATCTTCCGGTTAATTACCATCGACGCCGATTGTTTTCAACGACGGTCGTATCCTTTCGTTATTAATTGCGAGAACACCGTAACGATCGATTGTTCCTACGACGAACGCTACAGACGCCACACTGTAACGGTTTTCTACGACGACGACGACATCAACAAAGATTATTCGCCGGTTAACAACAAACAAACTGAACCATGCCAACAGCTCCATTTGACTGGACTCCAATCTTTGGAATCAAATTCCGATTTGCAAGTGCTAGCAACCCAACTGCGGCCACATCCCTAAACAAAGCCTACTCTGAAATCATTGGCAAAGATGAACTCTCAGAATTCTTTGTGACCCGCGAGGATGAAGAAGAAGAAGAAGGACCACTAGAAATAGCTCCGGATCCACAACTCCACATCCTCAATTGCATTGCAAAGGCCATAGCCATCAACCTAGTAGAGCCACCACCGGATGAAATAACAGAAGGCCACATTGCCAATCTCCTCGACAAATGTGTTATCAAGCATGTCAGAAATGGTGGATCTACAAAACGCATGAGATACAAAACAGAATTTGACGCTGCTGCGAAACATGCCATTCGGACCAACACAGATGATGAGCCAATTGTTCTAATCGAAATCACAATTACCCACTGGCGTTTCAAGAAAAATTGGCGCCCAGACCTATTCATGGAAGCCTACACTGGAGACCCACCATCAGATGATGAGGTAGACGTTCCAGATACACCTGCCGCAACGGCACCACCTGCTGCAACGGCTGCAACTGTCTCCCCTACCGAGATGGGACAGTTAACCACCCTACTACAGCAACTGGTCAACAATGGCAACAACACCAACAACAACACCGGCGCCAACCACCAAGCTCTTGACTTACCATGGAATCCTGCAACCCTACCACCACCAGTCAAAGAGCGCTACTACAAGAGAGATGAATTCCTCACCAGAGATGATATGAAAGACTTTCCAATCACCTACACCGACTCATCCGGAAATGAAACGGTCATCAGGCAAAACTACTACCTACACAACCTAGGCAGTGGGAGAAATGACCAGCGCCTGATCGCCAGAAGTGGTGACTGTTTTGATCTAACCAGAGCTTCTGACAAGTCCAAGGAAGCAGCTAGAGACAAACTTTTCCTTTCGGGGTTTCCACAGCTTAAGGATGACAGCCACCCTCAGGTCAGAAAGTGGTACAGAGAGATCACTGTACATGCACAGCAGCATCATATTTACATTCACCCTTACTATCTCTACAGACGCGAAGCTGACCATCTTAGAGGATTTACCATTGGTGATGAACTACCACACGACCTACCTGCAAGATATGAATTGGCAATTCACGAATGGGGTAATCTCATCTACACTGCACTCAGAACCGATAAGATCATCCCTGACTCATGTGTTAGAATGAAGTCCACAATTCAAAGCTTTGAAGGAGGACAAGGTTATGAAGCTCTGTACACCGTAATTGCTCAGACACATCCCAACTCAAAGAGAGAATCCAATGCAGCCAGAATGGTCAGGAATCCTCCCAACCAAGATGCAAATGAATCCCTTGAAGAATACTACTTCAGATACAAGGATTACTTGCGACTTAGAGTTTTCCTCCAAAACCAACCCAGCACTATCAGTTCAACAGAAGAAGTCAGCAACCTTATTGCAGGGACCACTCTCAGTCACGAACTATTTGAGAAAACTGATAATGAACGCGACTCAGATGATCAATTCAAACGGGACAAGTACAAAGCAGGTAGGCTTCTCCAAACCCTACAAACATATGAGCAAGAGATCCAGGCTGAACAAAAGTACAAGAGGAACACCTCCAAACCGGTCCAGTCCAAGCAATTGCCTGTCTCAGGCACTAGACCAGGTTCCCGCCGCAATGACAGGTTCCCAAAGCGCGCTAGCAACAGTACTGTTAGAACACCCTCTACTTTGACCTCTCACTCAATCAGCCTGATTGAATCACTTGGCTACCCGGAGATGGATGAAGAATCTGACGATCCCTTCCTCCACCAAGCATATTGCAATGCTATCACAGCATTCGATAAGCAACCTAGTCTTTTTGACACTTCCAGAAAATGCATTGTTTGCCACATGCCCGGTCATAATTTTGATAATTGTCCTGCATTGCAGGATGTTGAGTCCCTGAAGAAACATAGGATTGCTGCGGCTGTTTTTCTGAACAAATCCAATAAACAGACCCAACAACTCTTAGATTCCACCCAACACATCTCTCAGATCAACATTGGCAATGAAGACCAAGATGAGGTTTCACCTGACGATGCAGTAGAAGACCAAAATTTTTGCAATGGCCAGGGATAAAAAGTCTTTCTTGCAGCCATACTATGACATCACCTCAAGATGATCTCCAAGGATTTGACAACGTCACAGCGCCCCAAGTGAACAGCTTATGCCCCTCCTTGGACTCCAGAAGTGTCAGCTCCTACGAATCTGTCAAAATTGGTGCTGTCAATCTCCTTCCCAAGGACAGCCTCCAGTCATCAATCCCAATTGATATCTACTGTGATATGGAATCACTTGGGGCTACGACCCCTACATTGGAATCACACCTGAAGACCAATGAGGATCCCAATTTTGATCGCGACAACCCTACACCAGTTGATACATACAATGTGCAATCTCTAGTCCCACCAGATCCTATTGCAGCTACAGCCTACTTCCAACATGGTGTCAGGGCTCAGATTGACACCAGTGCAAAAGTTTCCTGCACAAATCTCAAACACATCCTGCACGGTTACAAACCTTACACCAGGATGAGGAAATGTCCTGTCAGACTTACGGCAGCAATAGGAGGAAAAGCAGCTACCTTCATCCCTGAAGGCTCAGGATATTTGCACATCCCAGCACCCAACCACATAGGGTATCTCAAAGTCTTCTTCTACTATTCTCCCTCCCTGTCAACGACATTACTGAGTGAGAATGATCTCTGTGGAATGACATCTCACATGCGACGTCAGTTCAGTGGGCAGTCAATCCATAAATCATTCATTGACGACTATGACTCATCTGCCCCACAAAACGGCAACCTCACAATTATCTGTCATCACAAGCAGAATACTGCCAGCAGCATTGTCCTCCATGGAAGCATCATTGACGGTCAATGCTATACACACCCAGTACTGATTCCAGACATTGATATTGCATCTCCATATGCTAATTGTGCCACATCGTCAGCCTATACTTTGGCGACTGACATGCAGTTCAGGGAAGCTTGTGAACTGGCCTCCCAAGAAGCCATTAGCACCTACAGATACGATGTATACACCAATCTTGTCACACTGCAAAAATGCACAGAAGCAGCTCAAGCTCAGTCTGATACCAGCGACATGCCAAAGTTTGATGCTAAATTGTTCTTCACCAAGATTGTGGACAAAAATATCCCCATCCACGCCATCAAAACCAAGACATCGAAACTTCTATGGCACCAAAAGTTGGGACACCCATGCGATGATTTTCTGTATCAAGCTCATAAACACATCCTTGGAGTACCAAAATTCCAACGACAAACCAGTATTCTTGACCAATGCCCAACTTGTATTCAATGTAAGCAAACTAAATCACCCGCAGGCTCACATTCCACAAGAAAGGCTACACAACTGTTTCAAGGATTATCAGTTGACTTTGCATTCTCTGGCACCAGATCCTCCAACAGCAAACGCAAGCGCGATTATGAAGGCATTCATGGAGAAACAGCTTGGATTCTTGTCACAGATCACTATACTGGTATGAAATATGGTGATACCAGAATCTCCAAGGGAGCGCCTCTACATTGGCTGGAACATTTCTTTGCCCAGCACAACCCAACTTGTGCAAACAAGTATGTTTCGGTTGATCAAGGTGGAGAACTCTATCACAATCCTGATATCAGAAACCTCTTCTCTGCATTTGGCTATTCACTTTTCCCAACCGGTGCTGACGCTTCTCACCAGAATGGTACAGTTGAAAGAGCCCACCGCACTCTTGCTAACTCAATGGGGACCATGCTCAGTGGTGCAAATTTGCCCATTAAGTTTTGGCCCTTTGCATTTTATCATGCCCTTCGGTTGTCCAATGCTTTTCCAGAAGGCAAACAACAACATTCACCCTTAGAATTGGCAACTGGCCATAAGGAAAACCTTGCTGACTTCCGCACCTTTGGGTGCAGAGTTTGGGTGCGACCTCCAGGGAAGAAAACAATCAAGCTTCAACCCAATGCGAGAAAAGGCATATTTCTAGGTTTTGTCCCATACACTACAAGAAACATTCTTTGGTATGACACTGAAACGCATAGAGTCAAGATCGCCACTCATGTCAGATTTGATGAAGGGATGAATGACTTACCTCTTGCAGATCTTCCAAACAATGTCAAGCACCTGCTACGGACCGATGATAACATTCCTCTTCCGGCCGAACCACTCGAGGTGTCCTCCAGTGATTTTCAATTCTCCATCTCCCCCTTTGCAAATCTCACCAATCTCAAGCTCACTGTCTCCCGTACTTGTGACGATCAAGCCTTTGGTCTTCGATATGCCAATGATTCCCTACTTGGCAGAGCATACGTCACGAATATCCTTCCCAACAGCCCTGCCTCCAAACTTTTCTCATCACATAAGAGATCTCTCACAAAGCTCAGAGGTGCTTATATTGTATCTATCAATCACAACCGTGTGTTCACTGCTGCTGATGTCACCACCGCATTGCACCAATCACACGCTCGAGGGGTGAGGAATTCAATAGATACCAATACTCCTATCACTTTTGCACTTGAAGAGAAATTGTCTATGAAGGAGGTTATTAAATTCCTTTCATGTCCAGCATAACCGTATGTAACAACGGTACAGTGGCATCTCATTCTTTACCCACACGCGTCCAGCTTGGTTGTACGCGAATCATAATGTTTTAACCTTATGGCCCAAATGGCTCAATCTGTGAGCCAAAATATCTCATTTTGGTGACCAAATGGCTCGATCTTGCGAGCCGGGTATCTCATTATTTACCATATGGCTCGGCCTTGTGAGCCAAGTATCTCATTATTGACCAAATGGCTCAGTCTTGCGAGCCACAACGATAGACACTCGTACGATCGAATTATACGATACTTAGAGATTGAAGAAAGAACGCGCGTCAGATACTGGCATCTGGTATCTTCCATTAAGTGTTCTGTTTTCAAGAAAAGACAGCAGAGGTTTGATCTTTGTGCTCACAAACCTGTTTTGTTTTGTCTGCTGCACAAAATACGTGTTGTATTAGCGATAACACGATATTTTCTCGTAACACGGTAATTTTTCCGTAATACTTGTAATTTCACCGTGCTGTATTAGCGGCAGCACGCTTTAAGGTGCTATCTTGCTCCCCAGCAAGCTAAAGCGCATACTTTTAGATTATTTGATTATTCAACCTTAAACCTTGCACCGGACGCCCCTTTTTGCGTCCCATTGTAGAACTACAAGCCTAAGATCTAACTGATTGCGTCGGTTACCGATAGTCAGAATAGATCTGGTTGGATTAGCGTCCAATCGTAGTGGATATCAGAGAAATATTAGACCACAAACAGACCGGCACCTCAACCGGCCTGCAGCTACAGCTCTTGTTGCCCTTCTTTGCCTTTGGATTGAATCAGCTCAACAGCCAGTTTCAAAAGGAAATTAACAGATTAACAGTCGCAAGCTTGTTGAAGCTTGCAAAAGAAGAAGACGACGGTCAAAGCACTCGACGACGAAGAAGAAGGAGCACACGTCAACGACAATCCGACAGCAGATCATCGAACGATCGACCACGGCCGACGATCGATAGTTCTCTGATCCGATCACATAAAGACATCGAACAAGCCGAAACCTTTGATAGAAGCTCATTGCATTGGACACGCCAGTAGCAATCTACCGCATCCAAGTTCCCCGGATTACATTTATTTCTCATTCACACAAAACGACAATGCCCACCATCCCAGTCGCCGGGAGAACAAGGAGCAGGTCGACAGGCCGAAGCAGATCGACAGGACGATTCCAAACACTCCAACCTGGAAGCGCGGCAACCACACCCCGGCTTCCCACAGCTGACACGGTAGCACCTGACCAAACCAGTCCAGATCAAGATGAAGAGGACACACCTATCGAAGACCTCTTCCCATTGTTTGATTGACCACTAGCCACCTTCTTGCATGAATCCTTTGATGTACCAAAGGAACAAAACGACACCCTGTGCGAGGCGCTCATTGCCGGACCGCTCAAGACATGGTTAGACTTCTTGTAAATCGAGAACATTGGTGATCTAGCTTTTCTTGAAAGGGGAGTAAGAACACCAATTTATCGACATGTACAGATGTCCATACAGCAAGTCATCGACTTCGGGCAACACCTCGCAGCACAAGGACTAGATTGGGAGGATAGAACCCATTATACCAAGGACGCCTTTAAGAGCTACTGTCGTAGGGCTGTCAGAGCCAGAAGAGGATCTGGAACGGATATTGAAACCACCACGCGCAACAGCACCGGCACATCTCACCGACAACAGGAAAGATCCTCCAAGCCCATCGAACAGCTTAGATATGAATCCTGGACCAAGAAATCAAGGGATGAAACCACATTTCCAACCCTGCAAAATGATGCAACGTTTGAGAGGTGGCTTGTCAAATTCAAAGCGAAGTTGGAAACATCTGACATAGATACTCGTACCTTCCTTGATCCGAGTTGGCCTGATATACCACTCGTCGGGTATGAGAAGGCCCTTCATGACAAGCAGTGTGCATTCTTCTGGACTCTTGTTCTACAGACCTCTCCTACTCCTGTGTGCTCAGCCATACCACCTCAAGAGACGGCAGACAGGCTTTCTTTGACTTTGTTGCACTACATGACAGATCCAAATCCAAAGTATATGATACCTCCATTGTGATGCAGCATCTATTGGACATTGACTTGAGGACATGGAAGGACACCAAAGTCAAGTTTATCACCCAGTGGTTTGCCCAGCTAGAACATCTCAACACGCTACGAGATCCACAAAGGCCACTTGATTTTGACACTGTCAAAACACACCTCTGCAAGGCCTGTAGTAGCAGCTTCCAGCTCAGCAAACAATTCTGCAAGGTTGATGATCCCCCTGCAGCGCAGGATATGATTAAGCTCAGACAGCATGAAGCTGTCGCTATCAGTGAATTGAAAAATATTCTCCTCCTTGAAGCAACCAGGCTGGATTCCCAAGCATCACTGTCCCAGCCTCGCAGTCGGACGTCTGTTAAGGCCAACACCCATGATTTCTCTTCTTTGACGCAGTCCACATATTCTGGCATAACTGATGACTCCGCATCATATTTGCCTCCTATTGATTTTGATGGTGACTATCAGGACTACGCTGTTTACAAGGCTGGAAGAACTCCAGACCCAACCACAAGGTTACCTTCTGCCGTCTGGAAAACTCTATCCAAGCAAGGTATGAAACATTGGCTTGGCTTCACAGCTGATGACAAGAAGCGACTAGTTGCCTGCCTTCGATCTGAGCTCCTTGATGCTGCACTGCCACCGGACCCCAATTCCAGCAAGCCAATCACACGCCGAGCTTATGAACACCTTACTGATGAGCAGGTCCCCTCATCACCTGATGATGAGCAAGTCCTCTCACCTGATGAGGAAAGCTCTGCCAGATCCGCCTTCCATGCATCTCTTGGTGTATACAAGACATCTTCTCACAAAGATACCAGGCCCCTCAAGTCTTCTGTTTCTCCTGCACATCCAGCTCGCTTCCTTGCGGATAATCCTGACATCCTTTACAAGAAAGAAGGCAATGTTTATGTCCCTGCCGGTCAGTCTTCAATGTCTGTGAAATTCCACCATTGGGCATCACCCGATTGTGAATCTCATGTTTCACCGTCACACCCCATTGCCACATACCACTCTAGCAAAACTAACATCTCCACACCCGGTTATGCTATGGTTGACAGAGGCGCAAATGGATGTATCATAGGGCATGATGCATGTCTCATCTCCAAGGATATTCCACCAAGATATGTCAATGTAACTGGTATCAACAATCATCAAATCCAGAATATTCCTATTGCTACATGTGGCGCGTACTCTGTTTCCAACAGAGGTCCTGTAATCATCATCTTTCATGAGTGTGCCTACACTGGACAACACCCATCCATCTTGTCTTCTCCTCAGATGGAAGCATATTTCTCGATCGTAGATGACACCTCTATCAAGACAGGCGGCACTCAAGTCATCACCACAACCGATGGTCATGTTTTTCCACTCAGTATATGCCATGGATTGCCTTATCTTGCCATGCGCAAGTATACCAGTGAAGAATTTGCTCATCTTCCGCATGTTGTCTTGACCAGTGATCAGCATTGGGACCCATCTATACTAGATAGTGCATATACCCCCCAGGATGATACCTTCATTCAGAAATACCCGCCTCTTGCCACATCTCTTCCATATCAAGATTATGATGAATTTGGCTCCCTCAGGGATATCAACATTGGCTCGTCTCCTGAGATCACATCGTTCATATCCAACAGCTCCACTTCCGCCCTCCAGGCATTGGATGCTTCTGATACCTCGTTTTGGCTCAGTCCCACTGATTACATCCACCAAGAAATCCTCAGTAGGTGCTCTCATCAGTCTCCTTCCACCTCCATCACTGCTGCAGCCCATGCTCGCTCACCCACTGATACAGACTACTTGTCGCTGAAGCCCTTCCTCAGTTGGATCTCCCTTGATCGTATTAAAGCTACCTTTGCCAATTCCACACAGTATGGTTCAATGTCCATCAGTCCAGATGGCAACATTTTCAAAAGGTTCCAATCGCCACAGCCTGCCATGAATGTTCGACCTTTCAATGATGATGTCCTCTCCGATGTCGTATATTCAGATACCCCTGCCATCAATGGTGGTTCCAAAATTGCACAAGTTTTCTTTGGACGAAAATCCCATATCATTCACGTCGAAGAAATGAGGACTACTGTTGATTTTCTTCCTTGTCTCCAAAATTTTGTTCGACAATGGGGAAGACCACTCAGACTGCTTTGTGATCATGGATCATACCAGTCCAGCAAGTCTGTTCTCGATTATCTCCAGATGATGTGGATTGGTTTATGGCAAAGTGAACCATATCATCAGCATCAAAACCTTTTTGAACGGCGCTACCAGACCTTTAAACGCATTGTCAACAGGACAATGGATCGCACCGGAACCCCACCTCATCTCTGGCTCTTGTGTATGACCTACATTGGCCGTCTCATGAACCATTTGTCTGATCCCACTCTCTTAGACAAACAGCCCTTCTATGTTGCCACTGGTATTATTGGCGACATCAGCCCCTACCTCAGTTTCTTTTGGTTTGAACCTGTCTATTACAAGACTCCTGACACACAGTTTGGTTCTCAGACCACTGAATGCCTTGGACATTTTGTTGGCATTGCCGATCATGTTGGCAATGGTTTATGTTTTACCGTCTGGGATCCCATTACCAATAAACTACTTGATCGCTCTGGTGTTTGCACTGCCTTGACTCCTGAGCATTGGAACAAGCGCGCTGGCTTGTTCACTGATGATGGCTTTCTTGCATGGCGCAGAGCCAAAGATGCTTCTCCCACTCCTAAGTCTTCTGGTGATAATCCCTCCTTTCGCCATCCTCCACAACCCAGCTCAGTACCTGCATCACCTTCTCTTCGCATTCCCCAGCCATCCTTGCCTACATTTCTTTATTCCAAGGTTCCTCATACAAGAAGCTATGTACCTTCTCCAATCCCTAACAACTATGGGGAGATTCTTGATGGTCCTCCAACCCCTCACATCTTCAGCAAAACCCCTGACGGCGTCCCTGCTACTGGAGATGATTTTGGTCCCCCTGAGTTAGCATATTTTGATGTTAGTGAAGCAGCCCCTCCACCCACCAATCCTGCTACCCCTTCTGTAGGCCCATGTGAGGTAGTTGTTACTGATGAAGAAGGCAATGCCCAATTCGACGCTGATGGCAAACCTATCACCATCCCTGTTATCCCTGTCGATGACTTGCAAGGTCGATCCTTTCTAATGGCCCTCCCTGATGGCACACAGAAAAGAATGACAGTTGTTGACATTGAAAACAGCCTTGAGCAAAACAAGGACTTCATCAAGTTCAAGTGCAAGCATACAGAAGATGAACTCGAAGATATCATTGCCTACAACGATGTCATGAATTATATCCACAGGGATGTCACTCAAGAAAATGGCAAACTTTGGTCTTTTCGACGCATACTTGGTCATCAAGGTCCTCTTGACAACAAACACCCCCAATACAAAGGTTCCAAATACAACCTATGGATTGAATGGGAGAATATGGAAAGAACATACAAACCCCTATCCAATGTAGCTACTGATGACCCTGTTACCGTGGCCAAATATGCCAAAGACAACAACATGCTTGACAAACCTGGCTGGAAACATCTCAAACGCATTGTTTCACTCGCTTGCAGAACCAAGAAACTAGACAGACTAATCCACCAAGCCAAGCTTCGCTCCTTCCGTACTGCTCCTCAGTATCAATATGGATTCAAGGTACCTCGAAATCATGACGAAGCCATCCAGTTTGACACAGCAAATGGCAACACCAAATGGCAGGATGCCATAGTGCTGGAAATGTCACAGCTTCAAGAATATGACACCTTTATTGACAAAGGTATCTACAAGGCTAGCAATATACCCATCGATTTTCAACAGATCAAGGTCCACATGATTTATGCAGTCAAGCACGATGGACGGCACAAAGCCCGGCTAGTTGCAAATGGCAATCTCACTGAAGCTCCCATTCACAGTGTGTACGCAGGGGTTGTTTCCCTTTGTGGCTTGCGCATGTGCCTATTCCTCGCTGAACTGAATAGCTTAGAAGCACGGGGAACTGACATTGGTAATGCATACCTCGAAGCTGTTACCTGCGAAAAGGTATGCATCAAGGCTGGCGCTGAATTTGGATCACTAGAAGGCCACCTCCTATTGATTTACAAGGCTCTATATGGACTTCGATCATCTGGCAAGTGCTTTGGTGACCTACTTGCTGCCTGCCTCGTTGAACTAGGTTTTGAAAGATCCAAGGCAGAGCCTGAAATCTTTATCAAACCTGGCAACAACAAACATGGGGAGCCAGTATATGAGCTCATATGCACATATGTTGATGACCTTTGCTTATGTATGGCCAATCCTGAAGCCTTTCTGGTAATCCTACAGTCTGAACCTTATAATTTCAAATTAAAGGGTTCTGGGCCAATGAACTTTCATTTGGGATGTGGTTTCGAAAGAGATGAACATGGTGTGCTCTGCATGAACCCCATCAAGTTCATCGAGAAAATGGAGGCCTCGTATGTACAAATGTTTGGCTGCAAACCTACCACCAGATTCCATTCACCACTTGCTGAGAACGACCACCCAGAGCTAGACTCAACATCCTTCCTAAGTGATACTGATATCCAAAAGTATCAAAGCATGATTGGATCACTTCAATGGGTCATAGCTATTGGACGTTTTGACGTGCAGACTGCTGTTATGACATTGTCAAGCTTCCGAGTGCAACCCAGGGAAGGCCATCTCAACAGAGCCAAAAGAATCTATGGTTACATCTCCAAGTTTCGACACTTCAAAATCCAATTCAGAGTGGGCGTACCAGATTTTGTACTCACTGAAGGTACCAGTACAGACTGGTCCAATACAGTGTATGGGGAGCACTCTGAAGACCTACCAAGTGATGCTCCTAAACCCCTGGGTAAGGTAGTTGTGTTGTCTCATTTTTATGATGCAAACTTAATGCATGACATCCTAAGTGGCAAGGCTGTCACTGGCATCCTGCATTTTGCAAACAAGACCCCCATCATGTGGTTCTCCAAGAAGCAAGCAACATCTGAAACACCCACCTTTGGCGCCCAATTTGTATCTGCTAGAACCTGCATCGAACAGATTGTTGATATTTGCCAGTCATTCAGATATTTTGGTACTAGCGTACATGACACGTCCTACACATGGGGAGATAATGAAAAGATGGTCCAAACCTCTACATTCCCATATGCAAGGCTCCATAAGAGGCATCACATTCTTTCATATCACTATGTCAGAAGCATGATAGCTAGAGGCTTCATCCTCATGCAACATCTTGCGGGCAAGGATAATTGTGCTGATATCCTCACAAAGCATTGGGGACATTCAGTGGTGTATCCATTGCTCAAGCCCATCTTTCACTACTGTGGAAACACAGGTGATTTACTACAGGACGATTGCATCGGATCTTAGAGAATGCTTTCTCATGGACACATGGGGAGTATTAAATTCCTTTCATGTCCAGCATAACCGTATGTAACAACGGTACAGTGGCATCTCATTCTTTACCCACACGCGTCCAGCTTGGTTGTACGCGAATCATAATGTTTAACCTTATGGCCCAAATGGCTCAATCTGTGAGCCAAAATATCTCATTTTGGTGACCAAATGGCTCGATCTTGCGAGCCGGGTATCTCATTATTTACCATATGGCTCGGCCTTGTGAGCCAAGTATCTCATTATTGACCAAATGGCTCAGTCTTGCGAGCCACAACGATAGACACTCGTACGATCGAATTATACAACACTTAGAGATTGTGTTGTCGGCCAAAAAATACGGACTTTGTCGGCATCAAATTCGATTGGAAAAGCCGATAAAACGAAACAAATCGAGACAACGACCGAGGTACGTGAGATTAACACACAGATACAAATACTCCAATGATCAAGCATTAGAATCAAACGCACCTCCGTTACGAGAAATCCTTAAGTGCTAAAAACGATATCACCTAAGGCTACAAACAAAAGAGGATAATTGGTTAGAAACAAGAAATATCCAAAGACCTGAACAGTAAGTAAACACTTGGAATCCTTAAGTATGTTCGAAAGAATATACTTGGTATCCCGTGAGGAAAGTACTTATTGCAATCAAGAAAATCAATACCGATTCCAGATGGGCCCCATATCTAGCATATATACCACGAACAAGCATACGCCCCATCAAACAGAATACTTAACCCCGAAAATGACCAATACCATCGAATGACCGACAAGGCGCTAATACAGCAACAGCAGTATCGGTATGATGAGATCCATACTAGTGTAAAAGACCGGGGAAGATCTCTACCATGTAAAATACAGCAGAGAGCCCCGATACAGTAACAAAATAAGAGCGTCTCTCTGAGCTCACATCTCTTTAAATTTAAACAATTCGTTATACCTATCCGGTCAATTTTTAGAGTTACAACAGATTATAGAGCCCTTATAACTTACACTTGTGTCCCGCAAGAGCACCAGTGTTTACCTTAAGCTACCTATCTCCGGCCGTTCAGCACCTCCACTGTCGGTTAAATCCAGAGGAAATTCTGTGCTTAGCTCCCTGTGCGGCACATTCTCAGCCTCCCCACATCTCATTCTTTCTCTCTCTTTTCCTTTTCACCTCCCTGCTCGCAGATCAAGGGGTGTAATACCGATCCTTCTACAGGCATCTTCTTTTGTAATCCACGACCAAGACCGGCAAGCAAGGTTAATTATCGTCGACATCACCACAACAGATTATCTTCCGTACCTCCGCGGATCATTTCGCTGATCACTCGATAATCCTACCCCGACGAATGTCCTACAAGACGATTAATTCATATCGACAATACCTATTCCAATCGTATCCTCCCGTTATTACTTGCGAGAACACCACAACAATCGATTGTTCCTCAGACGCCACCGCCACACCGTAACGGTTTTCTATGACTACGACGACGACGACGACATCAACAACGATTATACGCCGGTTAACAACAAACAAATTGAACCATGCCAACAGCCCCATTTGACTGGACTCCAATTTTTGGAATCAAATTTCGATTTTCCAGCGCTAGCAACCCGGCTGCGGCCACTTCCCTTAACAAAGCCTACTCTGAAATCATTGACAAAGATGAACTCTCAGAATTCTTCATCACCCGCGAGGATGAAGAAGACGATGGACCACTAGAAATAGCTCCAGATCCACAACTCCACATCCTCAATTGCATTGCAAAGGCTATTGCCATCAACATCGTGGAACCAACACCGGATGAAATAACAAAAGGCCACATTGCCAATCTCCTCGACAAATGTGTTATCAAACATGTCAGAAATGGTGGATCTACAAAACGCATGAGATACAAAACTGATTTTGACGCCGCCGCAAAGCATGCCATTCGGACCAACACAGATGATGAGCCAATTGTTCTAATTGAAATCACAATCACCCACTGGCGATTCAAGAAAAATTGGCGCCCAGACCTATTCATGGAAGCCTACACCGGAGACCCACCATCAGATGATGAGGCAGCCATTCCGGATACACCTGCCGCAACGGTCACAACTGTCTCCCCTACTGAGATGGGACAAATTACGAACCTACTACAACAACTTGTCAACAATGGCAACAGCAACAACAATAACACCGGCGCCAACCACCAAGCGACACTTGACTTACCATGGAATCCAGCAACCTTACCACCACCTGTCAAGGACCGATAATACAAGAGAGATGAATTCCTCACTAGAGATGATATGAAAGACTTTCCAATCACCTACACCAACTCATCCGGAAATGAAACGGTCATCAGGCAAAACTACTACCTACACAACCTAGGTAGTGGTAGAAACGACCAACGCCTAATCACCAGAAGTGGTGACTGTTTTGATCTCACCAGAGCCTCTGACAAGTCCAAGGAAGCAGCTAGAGACAAACTGTTTCTCTCAGGATTCCCACAACTAAAGGACGCAACGGACCCTCAGGTTAAAAAATGGTACAGAGAAATCACAGCTCATTCCCAGCAACACCATATTTATGTACACCCATACTATCTATTCAGGCGTGAAGCTGATCACCTCAGAGGATTCACAATTGGTGATGACTTTCCAAACGACCTACCTTCAAGATATGAATTGGCTATCAATGAATGGGGAAATCTCATTTACACAGCACTAAGAACTGATAAAATCATCCCTGATTCATGTACAAGTATGAAGGCCACTATTCAGAGCTTTGAAGGCGGACAGGGATATGAAGCGCTATACACAGTTATCGCTCAAACACATCCCAACTCAAAAAGGCCATCCAATGCCAGCAGAATGGTCAGAAACCCTCCCAACCAAGATGCAAATGAATCCATTGAAGAATACTACTTCCGGTACAAGGATTACTTGCGACTTAGAGTTTTCCTCCAAAACCAACCCAGCACTATCAGTTCAACAGAAGAAGTCAGCAACCTTATTGCAGGAACCACCCTCTCAGAAGAGCTCTTCAAAAAGACAGGAGATGAACGCGACTCTGATGACCAATTCAAACGAGACAAATACAAGGCAGGTAGGCTTCTACAAACCCTCCAAACCTATGAACAAGAGATCAAGGCTGAACAAAAGTACAAGAGGAACACCTCCAAATCAATCCAGCCCAAGCAATTGCCTGTATCAGGTACCAGACCAGGTCACCGGCGCAATGATAGGTTTCAAAAGCGCGCTAGCAACAGCACTGTTAGAACACCTTCTACTTTGACCTCTCACTCAATCAGCCTAATTGAATCACTTGGCTACCCGGATATGGACAAAGAATCTGACGATCCCTTCCTCCACCAAGCATACTGCAATGCTATCACGGCATTCGATAAGCAACCTAGTCTTTTTGACACATCCAGAAAATGTATTGTTTGCCACATGTCCGGTCATAATTTTGATAATTGTCCTGCATTGCAAGATATTGAGTCCCTGAAGAAACATAGGATTGCTGCTGTGGCTGTTTTTCTGAACAAATCCAATAAACAGACCCAACAACTCTTAGATTCCACCCAACAAATCTCTCAGATCAACATTGGCAATGAAGATCAAGATGAAGTTTCACCTGACGATGCAGTAGAAGAACAAAATTTTTGCGATGGCCAAGGATAAAAAGTCTTTCTTGCAGCCATACTATGACATCACCTCAAGATGATCTCCAAGGATTTGACAACGTCACAGCGCCCCAAGTGAACAGCTTATGCCCCTCCTTGGACTCCAGCAGCGTCAGCTCCTACGAATCTGTCAAAATTGGTGCCGTCAACCTCCTCCCTATAGACAGCCTCCAGTCATCAATCCCAATTGATATCTACTGCGATATGGAATCACTTGAGGCTACATCCCCTACATTGGAATCACACCTGAAGACCAATGAGGATCCCAATTTCGATAGGGACAACCCTACGCCAGTTGATACATACAATGTGCAATCCCTCGTCCCACCGGATCCTATTGCAGCTACAGCCTACTTCCAACATGGTGTCAGGGCTCAGATTGACACCGGTGCAAAAGTTTCCTGCACAAATCTCAAACACATCCTGCACGGTTACAAACCTTACACCAGGATAAGGAAATGTCCTGTCAGACTTACAGCAGCAATAGGAGGAAAAGCAGCTACCTGCATCCCTGAAGGCTCGGGATATTTACACATCCCAGCACCCAACCACATAGGGTATCTCAAAGTCTTCTTCTACTATTCTCCCTCCCTGTCAACGACATTACTGAGTGAGAATGATCTCTGTGGAATGACATCTCGCATGCGACGTCAGTTCAGTGGGCAGTCAATCCATAAATCATTCATTTACGACTATGACTCAGCTGCTCCACAAAACGGCAACCTCACAATTATCTGTCATCACAAGCAGAACACTGCCAGCAGCATTGTCCTCCATGGAAGCATCATTGATGGTCAATGCTATACACACCCAGTACTGATTCCAGATGTTGACATTGCATCTCCATATGCTAATTGTGCCACATCGTCAGCCTATACTTTGGCGACTGACATGCAGCTCAAGGAAGCTTGCAAACTGGCCTCCCAAGAAGCCATTAGCACCTACAGATATGATGTATACACCAATCTTGTCACACTGCAAAAATGCACAGAGGCAGCTCAAGCTCAGTCTGATACCAGCGATGTGCCAAAGTTTGATGCTAAATTGTTCTTCACCAAGATTGTGGACAAACATATCCCCATCCACGCCATCAAAACCAAGACATCGAAACTTCTGTGGCACCAAAAGTTGGGACACCCGTGCGATGATTTTCTGTATCAAGCTCATAAACACATCCTTGGAGTACCAAAGTTCAAACGTCAAACAAGTATTCTTGACCAATGCCCAACTTGCATACAATGTAAGCAAACCAAAACACCTGCTGGCTCACAATCCACACGAAAGGCCACACAACCGTTTCAAGGTTTATCCATTGATTTTGCATTCTCAGGTGCCAGATCCTCCAACAGCAAACGCAAGCACGATTATGAAGGCATTCATGGAGAAACAGCTTGGATTCTCATCACAGATCACTATACTGGTATAAAATATGGTGATACACGAATCTCGAAGGCAGCGCCACTGCATTGGTTGGAACATTTCTTCGCCCAGTACAACCCAACTTGTGCCAACAAGTATGTTTCAGTTGATCAAGGCGGAGAACTCTATCACAATCCTGATATCAGAAACCTCTTCTCTGCGTTTGGATATTCAATTTTCCCCACTGGTGCGGATGCTTCACACCAGAATGGTACAGTTGAAAGAGGGCATCGCACTCTGGCTAATTCAATGCGCACCATGCTGTCTGGTGCTAATTTGCCCATCAAGTTCTGGCCCTTTGCTTTCTACCATGCACTTCGGTTGTCCAATGCATTCCCTGAAGGCAACCAACCACATTCACCATTGGAATTGGCAACTGGCCGTAAGGAAAACCTTGCTGATTTCCGAACCTTTGGTTGTAGAGTTTGGGTTAGACCTCCAGGCAAAAGATCTATTAAACTCAAACCCAATGCACGCAAAGGCATCTTCCTGGGTTTTGTCCCATACACTACCAGAAACATCCTTTGGTATGATACTGAGACCCACCGCGTCAAAATAGCCACCCATGTCAGGTTTGATGAAGGCATGAATGATCTCCCACTTGTAGACCTCCCAACTAATGTCAAGCACCTACTCCGGACTGATGACAACACTCCACTTCCTGCAGAACCCCGTGAGGTGTCATCTAGTGAATTCCAATTCTCCATCTCCCCCTTTGCGGATCTCACAAATCTCAGACTCACTGTCTCCCCATCTTGTGCTGATCCAGCCTTTGGTCTTCGATATGCCACCGACTCACTGATTGGCAGAGCTTACATCACAGATATCATTCCAAACAGTCCTGCCTCAAAGCTTTTCTCCTCCCGTAAGAAGACTCTCTCTAAGCTCCGAGGCGCTTATATTGTATCTATCAATCACAATCGTGTCTTTACTGCTGCTGATGTTACCACAGCCTTACAGGAAAATCACGATCGAGGGGTGCGGGATTCTTCAATAGATACACCAATTACCTTTGCACTTGAAGAAAAATTATCTATGAAGGAGGTCAGGAAACACTCCAATGAATATGGTTTATTTGCTCCCAATACCTCCTGGAAGGAACCCACTGCTGAAGAAGATCCACCATTCTTGGACCGGATTTCATCAATCAAAGCTATCCAGCGCATTGGTACCAAATACAAGCAGCTGATACAATCAAGAATCAACCAGGTTGATAGCACTGAGACGCTCCATGCCTCCATCCAAAAACACTTGGCCCCAATTGAAGATGACATGGAGGTTGTCATTCCTACCATTGATATTGCATCCCTCAGAGCTATCACCAAGCTTCATAAACCAGGAAATCATGCATTACCGCTAGATGCAGATTCACTACCCACTGAAGAAATTGAACTTTTCATCAAGGCCATCAATTCCAAGGCAACTACACCTGAAGAACAAGCACTAGGGCACTTCACTCGAAGGAATCTCAAGCCTTTATCTACATGACCTGAATGGCAAGCTGGGGAGCAAAAACAGCTTGATCAGTTTGAAGATTTGGAAATGTTTGGATCACCAATTCAATACCCTAAGGACCCAGACGCTATCATTCTCAGGCCTCACTGGCAATACAGTGTCAAAAGGAATGGTGTCAGAAGAGCCAGGCAATGTTGCAATGGAAGCAAATACGCAGCCCCAACCCTGCATGCCATAGCAATGTCATACTCATCATGTGTTGAACATCCCATTCAAAGGTTATTCTTAGCAATGGATGTTGCTTGCTTCTTGGAGAACCACATGATGGGGGTCTTATTGGCAAAATGCAGAATACCAGTTACAGCTTTGCCACTTAGAAGGGGAAACAGACGACTTTAGTGGTCGGTTATCAGCTTGGGAGGATGTCTTGAAAACTCCGAGGGATTCATGGAATGCAGTCCTGGCTGAGGCTTCCTCTGTAGATGTAAGTTCTTGCTCGGCAGTATGGTGCTCATAAGCTCTTCGAGTGATGGGTTTGCTGGAATTGGGGTCTAGAGCAGGTGCTGTATCTAGGAGCTCGGTGCGTAGGCTTGCGACTAGTTTCTTCTTGTCGTCTGTGGTGAAACCAAGCCAGTGTTTCATACCATGCTTGGAGAGGACAGACCAAACTGGAGATGGTAACCTGGTGCTTGGGTCTGGTGTCCGTCCAGCTTTGTACACAGCACAATCTTGATAGTCACCATAGAATTCAATAGGAGGCAAACAGGGGGATGTATCGTCTGTGATGCCGGAATATGTTGAATGGGTCATAGAAGAAAAGTCATGTGTATGCGCCTTGACAGAGGCTCGACTGCTTGGCTGTGTGAGTGATGCCTGGGAGTCCAGCCGTGTTGCCTCTAGAAGAAGGGTGTTTTTAAGGTCACTGATAGCAATAGCTTCATGTTGTCGAAATCGGATCATATCATGTGATTCAGGCGGATCGCTAACCTTACAGAATTGCTCACTGAGTTGAAAGCTGCTGCTGCATGCTTTGCATAGATGAGTTTTGACAGTATCATAGTCAAGTGGACGCTGCGGGTCCCGAAGTTTGTTGAGATGCTCTAACTGTGCAAACCATTGGGTGATAAATTTCACTTTGGATTCCTTCCATGACCTCAAATCGATATCCAATAGTTGTTGCATTACAAGAGAGGTGTCATATACCTTGGACTTGGATTTGTCGTGTAGAGATACAAAATCAAAGAAGGCTTGTCGTCCATCCCTTGTGCCTGTATGGCTTAGCACGCATGAGGAGGAGAGGTCACTCTGGAACACATGAAGGACAAGGGTCCAGAAGAATGCGCATTGCTTGTCATGAAGTGCTTTGGTGTATCCTGTGAGGGAGGTGTCAGGCCATTTGGGATCAAGGAACGTAGCAATATCAATGTCTGCTGCTGTTTCCAGTTTGGCCTTAAATTTTACGAGCCAATGTTCAAACCTTGCGTCATTCTGCAGAATAGGGAAAGTGGTTTCGTCCCAAGATTTTCTGATCCAGGATTCGTATCTTAATTGATCCAATGGCTTTGCTGATCGATTAGTTGCGCCATTGTCCGGTCTGCGGTCTTCCGTTACCACTCTGTCGGCCATGGAGTCGCGTCTAGCCCTATCCATTCCGCTCCAGTATTCCTTGAAGGCCTCCTTGGTATAATGGACTCTGTTTTCCCAGTCTAAGCCTTGTTCAGTGAGTAGTCGTCCAAAGTCAACGAATCGCTGTAGTTTTATCTGAACATGTCAAGTAAGGTGTACTCTTGCCCCTCTATCCTGATACGTTAGGTCGTTGATCTCCTCTATGAATAGGAAATTTGACCATGTGGTATATTGGCCAGAAATGAGTGCATCGCAGAGGGTGCTGTTGGATTCCTTTGGGACGTCGAATGAATCATGCAGGAAAGTGGCTAGTTCTTGGTCGAATGAAGGGAAGAGGTCCGAGATGGGGATGTTGTCCTCGTCGCCTTGTTGGCTTGGTGTATCATCCTGTTGACCGGTGGGCATGGTTGCAGGTGGCGTTAAAGGTGATCGGGTTGCCGCGCTACCAGGACGGAGGGAGAGGAAGCGTCCGGTGGTCTTGCTTCTTGTCCTTCCTCCTCGGGGATTGCTCATAGATCGTCGTCGTATCCCTGACAGGTAATCGTTCGATGATCTTCTGTCGAGTCGTCCGTTTTGTTGTCTTCTTCTGCAAGCTTCAACAAGCTTGCGACTGTTAATCTGTTAATTTCCTTTTGAAACTGGCTGTTGAGCTGATTCTTCCAAAGGCAAAGAAGAGCAACACGGTCTGTAGCTGCGGGCCGGTTGAGGTGCCGGTCCGTTGTAATCTAATGTTTCTCTGATATCCACTACGATTGAAGGCTCGCCGTTCAATCAGATCTATTCTGACTACCGGTGGGCTCAGTCAGTTAGATCTTAGGCTTGTAGTTCTACAGTAGGACGCAAGAACGTCCGATGCAAGGTTTAAGGTTGAATAATCAAATAATCTAAAAGAAATAAGCGTGTTAGCTTGCTGGAGAGCAAGTTACCACTTTAAAGCGTGCTGCCGCTAATACAGCACGATACGAGTACTTTATACGGTAAAATACCGTGTGTTACGAGGAAATACTGTGTTGCCGCTAATACAACACGTATTTTGTACAGCAGGAAACAAGTTCGTGAGCAAGCGTCCGAACCTCTGCTGTCTTTTCTTGAAAACAGAACACTTAACAGTAGGTGCCAGATGCCAGTATCTGACACGTGTTCTTTCTCCGATCTCTAAGTATCCAATATTTCGATCGTACGAGTGACGATCACTTGGCTCGCAAGACTGAGCCATTTGGTCAATAATGAGATGCTTGGCTCGCAAGATCGAGCCATTTGGTCAAAAATGAGACACTTAGCTCACCAAATTGAGCCATTTGGTCCATAATGATAAACATCATGATTCACGTGCAACCAATCTGTACACGTGGAAGTAAGGAATGAGATACCATTGTACCATTGTCACATACTGATATGCCGAGCATGAAAGGAATTTAATACAAGCCTCAACCTCAAAGTGTATGGGGGTGATGCTGCAGACGCCTACGCGCATAGTCCAGGACCCAACATTCCTACATACATGACTATTGATTATGCATATGCAGAATGGTATAAACACAAATATGGCAAAGACATAGACAGAAGATTGGTGCTCCCAGTCCTTCGAGCACTTCAAGGCCACCCAGAATCAGGTAGACTATGGGAGACCCACATCAACAAGATCTTAAAAGGTCCCGATCTCAATTTCAAGACCACCACACATGACAGAACAATCTATACAACAGTTTTTGAAGGTGAAACGGTCTACATGTTGAGACAAGTTGATGATTTTGCACTAGCTTGTACATCAGAATCCATATACGACAAGATCTATGACATTATAGGTGCAAGGCTCAAGCTACCAAAGGAAGACGTGATCCCCTTTACAAAATTGGGATTGCTCGAGGACTTCAATGAAATTGACGTCAAACAAACAGCTGATTACATTGAACTGTCCTGCGCCAATTACATCAACCGGATCATTACAACCCATGGTTGGGAGACTGATTCTAAGATGAAACCCCACTCGAAGCCATCAGCGCCGTTATCAACTGAAGTACTGAGCCAACTGCAATCACATACGAATGGACCATTAGAAGGCACCAAGGAACACGCTGCATTACAATCCACATCTGGGTTCTCCTACAGAACACTCTTAGGTGAAATGATGTTTGCATATGTGAGCTGCCGGCCAGACATAGGCTATGCAGTGACCCTGATGTCAAAATACAGTTCCAATCCCACTGCGCTCCACTATTCCAGTCTGAAGAACATAGCTCGATACCTCAGAACAACCAGATCCTGGGGTATTAGATTCTATAGACCGAATGCAGAGCCATCTCTTCCATCAGGAGAACCATATAATGATGTAGTCCAAGATGGATCACTCCCAGAATACCCTGCAGATATCAAGCATAGCAAGTTGATGTGTTTTGTTGATGCAGCATATGGAAATGATCCAAAACATCGCAGGTCCACCACAGGATATGTCTTCACTTATGCGGGTGGAGCAGTTGTCTACCGGTCCAAGGCGCAATCACTCACTGCTCAGAGTTCCACGGAAGCAGAATTCATTGCTGCAGTCACAGCAGCCAAAACAGCCAGATACCTCAGATCCGTACTTGAAGAATTAGGATTTGCTCAAGCTGGTCCAACCCCTATCTACGAAGACAATGCATCGGCAATTGAAGTCATAAATGCCCAGAAGCCAACCGAAAGAACCAGACATATTGAAATCAGGTTCTTTGCAATTCAAGCTTGGAAAGAAAATGGTGAAATCAAGATGATTCATATTCCGGGAGTTATCAACCCCGCTGATGATCTAACCAAACCATTGGGATGGATCTTGCACGCCCGACACGCAAGATATATCATGGGACACTAGTACCCAGGTTAGATCGCCTGCTCATTACGATTCGATCCAAACGTTTGATCCGGTTCGATCCGAATGTCCGATCTATCAATCGATAAAACGTTGATAAGACTCCAAGATGCACAACCGGTTCTGATCTACTCCGACAGTAATCCAACAGTGAATGGAAACACATGTTGGATCAAGGGGTGTGTTGTCGGCCAAAAAATACGGACTTTGTCGGCATCAAATTCGATTGGAAAAGCCGATAAAACGAAACAAATCGAGACGACGACCGAGGTACGTGAGATTAACACACAGATACAAATACTCCAATGATCAAGCATTAGAATCAAACGCACCTCCGTTACGAGAAATCCTTAAGTGGTAAAAACGATATCACCTAAGGCTACAAACAAAAGAGGATAATCGGTTAGAAACAAGAAATATCCAAAGACCTAAACAGTAAGTAAACACTTGGAATCCTTAAGTATGTTCAAAAGAATATACTTGGTATCCCGTGAGGAAAGTACTTATTGCATTCAAGAAAATCAATACCGATTCCAGATGGGCCCCATATCTAGCATATATACCACGAACAAGCATACGCCCCATCAAACAGAATACTTAACCCCGAAAATGACCAATACCATCGAATGACCGACAAGGCGCTAATACAGCAACAGCAGCATCGGTACGATGAGATCCATACTAGTGTAAAAGACCGGGGAAGATCTCTACCATGTAAAATACAGCAGAGAGCCCCAATACAGTAACAAAATAAGAGCGTCTCTCTGAGCTCACATCTCTTTAAATTTAAACAATTCGTTATACCTATCCGGTCGATTTTTAGAGTTACAACAGATTGAAGAAAGAACGCGCGTCAGATACTGGCATCTGGTATCTTCCATTAAGTGTTCTGTTTTCAAGAAAAGACAGCAGAGGTTCGATCTTTGTGCTCACGAACCTGTTTTGTTTTGTCTGCTGCACAAAATACGTGTTGTATTAGCAATAACACGATATTTTCTTGTAACACGGTAATTTTACCGTAATACTTGTTATTTCACCGTGCTGTATTAGCGGCAGCACGCTTTAAGGTGCTATCTTGCTCCCCAGCAAGCTAAAGCGCATACTTTTAGATTATTTGATTATTCAACCTTAAACCTTGCACCGGACACCCCTTTTTGCGTCCCATTGTAGAACTACAAGCCTAAGATCTAACTGATTGCGCCGGTTACCGATAGTCGGAATAGATCTGGTTGGATTAGCGTCCAATCGTAGTGGATATCAGAGAAATATTAGAACACAACAGACCGGCACCTCAACCGGCCTGCAGCTAAAGCTCCTGTTGCCCTTCTTTGCCTTTGGATTGAATCAGCTCAACAGCCAGTTTCAAAAGGTAATTAACAGAGGTCAGGAAACACTCGAATGAATATGGTCTATTTGCTCCCAATACCTCCTGGAAGGAACCCACTGCTGAAGAAGATCCACCATTCTTGGACCGGATTTCATCCATCAAGGCTATCCAGCGCATTGGTACCAAATACAAGCAGCTGATACAATCAAGAATCAACCAGGGTGATAGCACTGAGACGCTCCATGCCTCCATCCAAAAACACTTGGCCCCAATCGAAGATGACATGGAGGTTGTCATTCCTACCATTGATATTGCATCCCTCAGAGCTATCACCAAGCTTCATAAACCAGGAAATCATGCATTACCTCTAGATGCAGATTCACTGCCAACTGAAGAAATTGAACTTTTCATCAAGGCCATCAATTCCAAGGCAACTACACCTGAAGAACAAGCACTAGGGCACTTCACTCGAAGGAATCTCAAGCCTTTATCTACATGACCTGAATGGCAAGCTGGGGAGCAAAAACAGCTTGATCAGTTTGAAGATTTGGAAATGTTTGGATCACCAATTCAATACCCTAAGGACCCAGACGCTATCATTCTCAGGCCTCACTGGCAATACAGTGTCAAAAGGAATGGTGTCAGAAGAGCCAGGCAATGTTGCAATGGAAGCAAATACGCAGCCCCAACCCTGCATGCCATAGCAATGTCATACTCATCATGTGTTGAACATCCCATTCAAAGGTTATTCTTTGCTATTGCTACAAGCCTCAACCTCAAAGTGTATGGGGGTGATGCTGCAGACGCCTACGCGCATAGTCCAGGACCCAACATTCCTACATACATGACTATTGATGATGCATATGCAGAATGGTACAGACACAAGCATGGCAAGGACATAGACAGAAGATTGGTGCTCCCAGTCCTTTGAGCACTCCAAGGCCATCCAGAATCTGGAAGACTTTGGGAAACCCACATCAACAAAATATTGAAAGGCCCTGATCTCAACTTCAAAACCACCACACATGACAGGACGATCTACACGACAGTTTTTGAAGGTGAAACGGTCTACATGCTGAGACAAGTTGACGATTTTGCACTGGCTTGCACATCAGAATCCATATCTGACAAGATCTATGACATAATTGGCGCAAAGCTGAAGCTTCCTAGAGAAGATGTTGTCCCCTTCACAAAAATGGGATTGCTTGAAGACTTCAATGGAATTGATGTCAAACAGACAGCTGACTACATTGAACTGTCTTGTGCAAACTACATTGACAGAATCATGAGATCTCATGGATGGGACACTGATTCTAAGATGAAACCACATTCCAAGCCATCTGCGCCACTATCAACTGAAGTACTGAGCCAGCTACAATCACATACTGATGGCCCATTAGAAGGCACCAAGGAACATGCTGAATTGCAATCCACATCTGGTTTCTCCTACAGGACGCTTTTAGGTGAAATGATGTTCGCATATGTTAGTTGCCGGCCAGACATAGGCTATGCAGTGACTCTGATGTCAAAGTACAGTTCCAATCCCACTGCTTTCCACTATTCCAGCCTGAAGAATATAGCCCGCTATCTCAGAACAACCAGATCTTGGGGTATCAGATTCTACAGGCCAAATGCTGAGCCATCTCTACCATCAGGAGAACCATACAACGATGCAGTCCAAGATGCGTCCCTCCCAAAATTCCCTGAAGATATCAAGCAAGCCAAACTGATATGTTTTGTGGACGCCGCATATGGAAATGATCCAAAACACCGTAGGTCCACCACAGGATACGTTTTCACTTATGCTGGTGGAGCAATTGTTTACAGATCCAAAGCTCAGTCCCTTACCGCACAGAGTTCTACAGAAGCTGAGTTCATTGCTGCCGTCACGGCAGCCAAAACAGCCAGATATCTCAGGTCTATACTCAAGGAATTAGGATTCGCCCAAGTTGGTCCAACTCCGATCTATGAAGACAATGCATCAGCAATTGAGATCATCAATGCCCAGAAGCCGACTGAAAGAACCAGGCATATTGAAATCAGGTTCTTTGCCATCCAAGCATGGAAGGAAAATGGTGAAATCAAGATGATTCATATTCCTGGAGTTATCAACCCAGCTGATGATCTAACCAAACCATTGGGATGGATCTTGCACGCCCGACACGCAAGATACATTATGGGACACCACGCAGGCTAAATCATTCAATCATTCGCAATTCGATGATCCTATTCTTCGGATCTGTCGGTTCAACGATACGATACGATTCGATCTGAATGTTCGATCTATCAATCGATACAACTCAAGATAATATACTCCGACAGTAATCCAATACCACAATGGTAGAGTATTGGATCAAGGGGTGTGTTGCCGGCAAAAAATACGGACGATTGTCGGCATCAAATTCGATTGGAAAAGCCGACAAAACGAAACAACCGAGGTGCAGAATATTAACAACATGGAGTAACAACAGAGATACGATTATTCCGATGATCATGTCTTAGAATCAAACGCACCTCCACTACATGAAAATCCATAAGTGGTAAAAACGATATCACTTAGGACTACAAACAAAAGACAGTAATCGGTTAGAAACAAGACATATCCAAAGACCTGACCAATAAGTGAACACTTGGAATCCATAAGTACATTCAGAAGAATATACTTGATATCCCGTGAGGAAATTACTTATTGCAATCAAGAAAATCAGTACTGATTCCAGATGGGCCTCATATCTAGCATATATACCGTGAACAAGCATACGCCCCATCGAACAGATTAATTAACCCCGACAATGACCGATTTTGATTATTCAACCTTAAACCTTGCATCGGACGTCCTTGCGTCCTACTGTAGGACTACAAGCCCAAGATCTAACTGACTGAGCCCACCAGTAGTCAGAATAGATCTGATTGAACAACTAGCCTTCAATCGTAGTGGATATCAGAGAAATATTAGAACACAACAGACCGGCACCTCAACCGGCCTGCAGCTACAGCTCTCGTTGCTCTTCTTCGCCTTTGGACAAATCAGCTCAACAGCCAGTTTCAAAAGGAAATTAATATCAACCTCAAAACGGTCAAGAGGGGACTGGACATCAGATTTGTCAGTGATGGTGAAAACACTGGGCATTTCATCAACAGAGCGATAGTCCCAACCAGAACCAGTCCACTTGAAATCAATCAAGTAGCAGAAGGACTTAGCAGGTTCAATAGCGCCACCAGTAGCATTGAGACCACCAGCCCAGCGGTCTAAAGCTGCCTGAAAATCAACAGCCAGAGCCTCACCAGAGGTAGTAGAGGAGGAACCGGCACAGAAAAGATCAGTATGATCCACAAAAGCAAAACCAACCAAGGAAACAAGCTAAAGGGATAGGGAGGTGAGGAGATGGACCCCATGTCCTGCATTCTGCACCATCCCGAAAAGAATGGTAGAAACCAGAGCCCACAGAGTAGGGCCGAGACCGTTGCCTTGTCCAATCCCACTGAGAGGAATAGATTCATCACCATACATAGGACGGGACCGGCCAAAGCCAGTTTTAATGTGATGGGTAGCACGCTGGAGAGTGGAGAGTAGAACCTTGCAAACTTGAGCCGGAATCCCAAAGCTTTGAAGAGTGAGACTGGCAATGGGATGGGAGATTCGGTCATAGCAGCCCTTGGCATCATTCATTGCAACCGCCCCGGAGCAGCGCTTCTGTCGGAGGACGTCACAAATAAGCTTCTTGTTGAGACAAGTGTTGATCGCTTTGTGATGCTTCCGGCTGCCATGCTGGTCAACTGCCACCGCGTTGGCTTGTTCAGCATGAGCTAGAATGCGTTTACCAATCATCTTGTTGTTGATCTGAAACTCAGGAGACATCAGTTGGATGAGTCTCATTTTGTCAACACGGTATTCACCGGGTTTCTTGAAGATTTCAACGTTGGTGAGAACCTGCCAAGCAGAGGGCGAGAAGCCAGCAAGCAGAGGAGCAGTCCATATCAAAGTATCAAAGGAATTCAGCTGTGTGTCCAAAGCAAAAGATTTATGGTGGGCAAAACTGAGGCAAGAAGGCTCACCAGCAGTGCGTTCCTTCTGGCATTTCCAGTCAGCAGCATTGTCAGCAGGGCTAACAGAATAGTCAAAGGGAGCCAAAGACTGAATGACCGCAGGCACCTGAAGGCAAGTAAGAAATTCAGTAAGGTATGGGTCTGTTCCTGAAGGAGAAACATAGGTGCCAGCAAGGACCGCAGCTGAGGAAGGTCCAGTACCCAAGTAGCCGAAGGCCTGGATGAAAGAGGGAGACATGGAGGGAGTGTCTAGGCATTGTTGCTGACAGCAGACATTGGAGGCAGCCATGGCTGGCACCATGGCAGATTGAGACTCCAAGACTTGTTCAGTGCCATCAGATCCAACTGCAACAGCTTTCAGAACAGCAGGCTTTGAGAGACGACCACGGATAGCGCGAGCAGCAAGCCCTAGATCCCGTTGGAGCCGTTCACGGCGCATGCGTGCCCGGATCTGGGAGGCGCTCTGGTTGTAGGGCTTGCCTTCAGTAAGAAGTGCGTCCACCAAGCCTTGGTTGAAGGAGTCACGCCACGAAGGAGCCAGGACTTTGACAGCGCGGTATTGCTTGTAGGCTTGCTTCAAATGGAGGACAGCAGTGGCAAGATCACAATGTTCACCCTTGTATAAGGAAAGCTTACATGCCAAGCGCTTCACAATGGTGTGACTGGTGGAGACACCTTGCCGAAGCTGCACAATCCGCCTTCAAAAATCAATGGTGTCACAGTAAACCTGGAGCTTGGGAGACCAAGAAATCATGCCGGTGCAAAGCCGGCAAAGATGTTGTTCAACAGACAGCCGGATGGAAGCAGAGGTAGCATGGAGGACACCATAGGTAGTGATGAGAGTGTGGCGCACAGTGGTATCACCAGATAAAGACAGTGCCACCAGGTGCTTAAGCTTAGTCTGGAGGGGGAACACACCAGCAGTAGCAAAGGCATGTTTTACCCGCTTGAGATAGCGCTGTCGAAGGTGAGGGTGGGAAGATTTCAGGCGAGGAATAGAGGAGCGCACAGGAGGTGGAAGATATTTGCCCAAGATACTGCCATTACAAACTTTGATCCAGAGCAAGCGATGGTCAGAAACCATGCCGTGCTCACCATCAAAAGCACAGTAAACAGATCGGAAGACATCAACATGCTCAGTAGTCCAGATGGCATCAATGGGAGTCCTGGTAGTATTTCGATTGTGGGTGGCAGGCGGGGAAGTTGAAGGGTGGGTAGTCAAGATGGCATCCTTGAAGCCGAGTGCTTTGAGCTCAGAGGAAAGACCGTCAGACCGGACATCAGAATTATGGTCAATCCCTAAGATGACGGAGTCACCAGCCTCTAAACAAGCCTGAAGGGCAGCTGTGAGGTCACGTTGAAAGAGAATGCGTGGGTTGGGACAGCAAAGATCCTCCTCAGCCTGGAAGTAATGACAGTGTTGGTTCCAAACAGAGCCAAGGTCCCTGTCATTTTCTACAGGGCAGTAGGCAGAAAAGATGGTAACCATAGCATGAGCCCTACCCTGAAACCGGACGAAGGTCCACCGGCCAAGCCCCGATGGATCAGCACCATGGGCAAGCTTGTGAGAATGATATAGCCGGTCAATGGTGAGCCCCGTACCACCAGGGATGCGCCAAGTGCCGGTGGAGGCCTCATGCTTATTGCTAGCAAGGAAGGTGAAACTGGAAGGGTAGGCCTGTTTGATGCGAGAGTGGAAGAGATCACAGAGGGGGAGCTGAGGTTCGTTCAGACAATGCTCTGCGTAGAGGGCAGCCCCAGCTTTACTTTGAGCAACACGCCGAGAGTTGTGACGGGAGCGAGACATGAAGGCTGACTTCCGCTGGGGACGGATATTTTGGAAGGTAATGAGAGTAGAGTTTGATGACGGAGACTGGGGAAAGGGATGGCCAAAAGCATCAGCATCTTTAGTCACAAGGATGTCCCCATGAAGATTGGATTGTGCAAGGCGGGAAACGGAAAGAGGCGAGGAATGGGAAGAAGGACTGGAGAAATCTAGGTGGGGATTTGAGTTGGAGGGCATCCCACAGTGCCCCGTATGAGATATCCTAACCATGATCAGACGCATACCGTGTCTGTCGCACGGAAGAGGAAGCTGGTGAGGCATAGGTGTGGAACACAGAAGGCCACAGCAGGTACTGTGCCAGGGGTGGCAGCACAGGAGGCAAATCGAGGAGAAGAATTGGCACGGGATGCAACCCTGAGTGAAGCACTGGAAAGTAAGCCAAATGCATTGCTGGAGGAAGCACTGGGAGTGTCGCCTGGTGCAGTGCTAGGAGGAACACTGGGGGCAGATCAGGGTGCAACGATGGGAGCACCAGTTGATGCATCACTAGGTGGAACACTGGAGGCAACCCTGGGTGAAGCACTGAAAAGCAAGCCAAGTGCATTGCTGGAGGAAGCACTGGGAGTGTCGCCTGGTGCAGTGTGAGGAGGAACACTGGGTGCAGATCATGGTGAAACACTGGGAGCACCAGTTGATGCAGCACTAGGTGGAACACTGGAGACAACCCTAGGTGAAGCACTGAAAAGCAAGCCAAATGCATTGCTGGAGGAAGCACTGGGAGTGTCGCCTGGTGCAGTGCGAGGAGGAACACTGGGAGCAGATCAGGGTGCAACACTGGGAGCACCAGTTGATGCATCACTAGGTGGAACACTGGAGGCAAACCGAGGTGAAGCACTGGAAAGCAAGCCAAATGCATTGCTGGAGAAAGCACTGGGAGTGTCGCCTGGTGCAGTGCTAGGAGGAACACTGGGTGCAGATCAGGGTGAAACACTGGGAGCACCAGTTGATGCATCACTAGGTGGAACACTGGAGGCAACCCTAGGTGAAGCACTGGAAAGCAAACCAAATACATTGCTGGAGGAAGGGAGATCCTTAAGTGGTATAAACGATATCACCTAAGGCTACGCACAAAAGAGGATAATCGGTTAGAAACAAGACATATCCAAAGACCTGACCAATAAGTGAACACTTGGAACCCTTAAGTATGTTCAAAAGAATATACTTGATATCCCGTGAGGAAATTACTTATTGCAATCAAGAAAATCAATACCGATTCCAGATGGGCCTCATATCTAGCATATATACCACGAACAAGCATACGCCCCATCAAGTAAATCACTTAACCCCGTAAATGACCAATATCATCAAATGACCGATACAGTAAGACCAACACACGACACTAACACAGAAACAGCAGCAACAGTATCGGTACAATGGTAAAGAAGACAGTAACAAATAACCGGGGAAGATCTCTACCATGTAAAATACAGAGAGCCCCGATACAGTATGAAATACATAGTAAAAATAAGAGTGTCTCTCTGAGCTCACTTTTCTTTAAATTTCAATTATCCTATACCTTTCGGTTGATTTTTAGAGTTACAACAGGTTATAGAGCCCTTATAACTTACACTTGTGGCCCGCAAGAGCACCAGTGTTTACCTTAAGCTACCTATCTCCGGTCGTTCAGCACCTCCACTGTCAGTTAAATCCAGAGGAAATTCTGTGCTTAGCTCCCTGTGCGGCACCTTCTCGGCCTCCCCCCCGTCTCATTCTTTCTCTCTCTTCACCTCCCTGCTCGTGAATCAGGGGGTGTATCTACAGCTCCTTCTACCAAGAATCTTCTTCTGTAATTCACGACCAAGCACCGGTTAATCGATAGGCAATCACTCACTACATTCGTGATAGCCTCAGTAGCCAGCCTACTTGTAGTACTATATGTGCAATGCTTGTAGTTCATGGGTGTGTTGGTGGGTTAAGCAAATGCTAGAGGGGGAGCCGGGAACTCCAGCCTGTTGGTTGTTTTGCAGGCTGTAGTCCGGTCCCTTAGTTTGCTGTGCCCACACACACCGGCGCATAGCCTGGCTTAACAGCTTGGGCGGTTAAGCCTTTGGCTGTTAAGCCTTTTCTGCGGGCGGGCGTGGTGGGCCAATTCATTCTACTACTAATCGTTTTAGGAGCAAAAGAGTGAGCTGTATGCTTGGATTTCCTGGAGGGATCCTTTACCGGCTTGTTAGTGCTAGCCTGTAATTTCGATTGCAGGCGCGTCTTTCGGTCGCAGCCATCCATTTGTACGGGCTACCGTGATACAGTGACACAGTGATACATCTACTATCCGGTGATACGGGGAATCGATTGTATTCTTTCTGGTAGGAAGTGTAGGCTTGCGCTTTGCTGGGTGAATCCTTTGCCGGCTTGTTAAGGCTACACGAGGTTCAAGCGTCTGTTTAGAAGCTGGTTTTAGTGATACCGGGAAATCGATCGTATACCTTCTGGTAGGGTTAGAAGCTGGTTTTAGTGATACAGGGAAATCGATTGTATCGATCGTATTCCTTCTGGTAGGGCGTGCACTGTAGTAGGCTTGCGCTTTGCTGGAGGAATCCTTTGCCGGCTTGTTGAGGCTATCAGGGTCTAAGCGTGTGCTTAGAAGCTGGTTTCAGTGATAGTGAAATCTACTCGATTTCTACTAGGTTTTCCCCCGGTCTGGCTCTCTACCGGTTGTAGGGAGTGCCATGTGGCACTACCATTACTTTTATTTGGCTCGCTACATCAACTATCACTCACTACATTCGTGATAGCCTCAGTAGCCAGCCTACTTGTAGTACTGTATGTGCAATGCTTGTAGTTCATGGGTGTGTTGGTGGGTTAAGCAAATGCTAGAGGGGGAGCCGGGAACTCCAGCCTGTTGGTTGTTTTGCAGGCTGTAGTCCGGTCCCTTAGTTTGCTGTGCCCACACACACTGGCGCACAGCCTGGCTTAACAGCTTGGGCGGTTAAGCCTTTGGCTGTTAAGCCTTTTCTGCCATTGGGCCACAAGCCACAGGGTGGGAGCTGGATGGAGACTGGACCTGGAGGAGACAGGAAGGCCAGACTGCGAGGGTGGGAGATTCCCCAAGAGGAATCAGAGAGAGCTGCCAGGGGGAATGGGGGCGGCAGCCGGCACCCATTCTTCTGGCAGGAAGGAGTATGTTCCATTGTTGAACATTACAGAGGCAAGATTCTGGAAGATGGGGAGGGACTGCTGGTGCAAATACCTCATCATGCAGTCACTGTGCCATCTTGCAAGAAGCTTGATGACATTAGAAACACATTTGCCCTGGAGCAGAGCCATAGCCCCTCCCGCTCAAAGGGATCGGGCAGAGATTGCTGCAGGGGAGATGCCTGTAGTATGGTAGAGGGTCTGGGCATAGACTCTCATTGAGGAGGTGACCGTTGCTGCGCGAACCAGGGTGAGAACCCCATTGTCAAAGTAACTGGCGAGCTTTAGGTCTGGGCTGAAGGGGTGGTTGCTAGTGCAGCAGCCCCTGAGGTGGAGCACTTGGCGCGCGCATGCTGCTACAGGGCAGCAGAGGTAGTCACCACTCCTGGCATGAGCAACTACCTCACCTTTGTCCCCATTTTTCTGTGTGGTGAATGTCAGGGTGACAGAGGTAGCAGCCAGTAGCTCATGTTCAGGGCCATCATGGTGGAGAAATTTGGAGCCAAGATAGAAGGAGACCTCCTTGAGGTGGAAGGCTTGGTCGTCCCTGGTAGTACCAGTGTACTCACCAGGGCGCAGACAGAAAAAGAAGGCTATGCAAATCATGTTTGCAATGGCCTGTCTGGTAGGGGAGGGGGAGTCATAGTATGCAAAGCGAAGGGCATGCATGACAAGGGTGATGGGGACTGGTTTGACCCGGCAAGGGGCTGGGTTGAGCTTGGCATACGCCCTGAACTGGGCAGTTAGCCTGAAGTCAAGACTGCCGGTTGAGTTGGTTCGTGGGTCTTTGGACCCCAAGCGGGCCAGCGTCTGGCCCACTGACCTGAGGGTGTCCGATACTGTGCGAGATCTGATGGGCTTGCGGCTATATGAGAGTCGGCCGTCATGGAGGCGCTGGGCAAAGACTTGGAGGATGGGGATTGGATCTGTAACAGAGTGGAGGGTTGGTTCAAAGCCTTGAGACACACAGAATTGAACCCATTGATTCCAATGGGCATCCTTGCGCTTGGCATAGAGCTCAGTGACTGAAGCGCACATGGTCTCCTGGATAGAGCCAAGGTCAGAGCAGAATGCATGGGAGGCTGCAGGGGACATAAGATCCAGGGCAAGTCCTGGGGGTAGGTGGTGTTGAAATGATTGAGCAGGGCAGTGTCAGAGAGGTCAGAGCGAGAGAGCAAATCAGCCAGGTGATTCACAGGACCAGGGATGTAATCCCTGAGGGGGACATATTGATGGAGCCGCTGGTGCAGGGACTGAATGCGCAGGAGGGAAGCCGCAGGCCCCGTGGTAGTCGTGGCGCCTTTCCTTTGCCAATAGACCGCTGCTGTGTTGTCGTAGCAGTTGTGAGTGGTTCTGGATTGGACACAGGCAGCTTGGGCAAGGATGCCATTGTGGGCAATGGAACCAGCGAGCTCAAGGTCACTGTTGGTGATGGTGCCATTGGGGTTGTCAAAGGTGACTAATTGGGAGGAGACCCACTTGGGGAATGCATGCCTCCACATGATGGGCTGCACCTCGCCATTTGGAAGGGGGACAAAATGAACGCCCCCCATGCCCATACCGGAGGCATCACAAGCGCCCATGGTGGCAGGGAAAGGATCTGGCACCAGTTTGGCAATGGAAGTAGGCCTGTTGGATAGATCATTGGCCAGCCATTGGAAGTCGCGAAGGAAGCTATGGACGCGCTTGGTGAGCTGGAGGCGCTGCCTGCCCGGTTCCTGGTGGCGGAAGGCTTCTTGGAGGATGGAGAAGAGGCCAATGGCGCCAGGGATGGCAAGGGCCATCGACCGGAGCTCCCCAAAGACTTGGTGCCATTGTTTGATAGGAACATGGCGCTGGTTGGGGGAAATGGAATGAAGAATCTCCTGTAGGCGGTCCACTCGGTGGGGAGGCAGGCTGATGGTTTTGTTGATGGAATCAATGAGCCAGCCCAGGATGACGTTTGTGGTGGTCCACCTGGCGTCCCCTTGGCGCATTTTCTTGAGGGAGGCTGGTTCCTGTCTGAAGGGAGTGTCCGAGGCCTCCAGGGGCCAGAAGACTTTGTCCAGAGACTGGAAGAGCACCCTCTTGATGGCGCGTCGGGTCCATTGGTTGCCTTGTGCAAGGCCACAGAAGTCATCCACATAGACATCCCAGTATCGCACCGGCTTCTTGCTGGGAGTGGCACTATGAGGAGTGGCCAGATGGGGCACTGCAGGTGCAGTATAGGGAGGCGTGGGCGCCGGTGGTGCGGAGGGCTTATCTGGGGGAGCTGGAGGCGCGGCGGGCGTGGCTTCAGAGGGGAGAGCTGGAGGCGCGGCGGGTGTGGCTTCAGAGGGGAGACTCAGTCGATGGGGGGTGATCCTGGCCTCTGCCAGCCCTGTGGAGAGGGTGGCATTGGCCAAGTCTGCAATGGTTTCTGTACAGGCACAGAAGTTCGGTGGGCTGGATTTCCACCCCATGGGGTTGGTGAGGGGGATTCCAATGAGGGGTGGCTCGCCCTTTCTGGAAGGGAACAGCACTCCTAGCTTCATGGTGTCTTCTGGTTTCAACTGGACCCGGTAGAATCCATCTTCGAGGTCAATCTTGGACATGTAGACTGGGCCAAACCGAGGGTTCGCCCAGTGCAGCTTGGAGAGGAGCCGGGGCAGGGTGTGGCCAAATTGCATGGCTTCTGCTGGGGCTAGAGGGACGGTGTCTTGGTTAACTTCAGAGTAGGTGTAGTCAGAGATCATGCGCGGGCGCCGGCCTCGCTGGGGGACTAGCCCCAGTGGACTTAGCCGGAGGTTTGGAAGGCCGTGGATGAGACTGGCAGGGAGGACAGTCCATTGTTGCTTGTCCATCATGTCGGCATACTCTTCCCGCAGGAAGGCAATGCCCTGGTGGGAAGATTGGTGAGGCCCCCTGGAGAGAGCACTGGCAATCCTGGCAGGGGTCCAAGGTTGGCCTGTCATGGAGGCCGGAGTGCCTTCTTTCCCAAAGTGGGCTAAGAGGAGGCTGGCTGGATGGGGGATATTACCTCATCTGGGTGGATGTCACCTTGTCCTCGGATTGTCCGGATGAAGTCCCCCCAGCTAGTGCTGTTGTTGTAGACATTGATAGCCCGGTTGACGTGCACGTCGAGCCTGTCAGTGGGGTACGGCAGCAGGGGGGTGACTTGGGGATCGGACCAAGGCACAGTGTTGCTGGGTGAAGAGGCCAGCAAGGTGCTGGGGGGAGAGGCCAGCGCATCACTGGACTTAGACAGGAGGGGGGTGACTTGAGGCTTGGACCGAGGCGCGAATGCTGCAGGGACTAGGGGCTCGGGCATAGGCAAAGCGGGGGGAGTGACTAGGAGCTCGGGCCTAGGCGATGGGTTGGCTGGGACTGTAGGAGGCCCGGTGGGGACTGTAGCAGGGACTAGGGACTCGGACGTAGGCCTTGGCAAGGGGGGAGTGGTGGGGTTGATCCCCAATGGAAGGAGGGGGTATTCCGTGGAACCTGTGGAATGCTTGGGAGGCACATACAAGTTGAGAGGGGTACATGCGCGCGCATGCTGGTTGTGCTTACCTAATTCATGTGTGATTCGTAAGTGAGGATTAGATTCGTGATTAGATGATGGATTGTTACTTAGGATGATCCCCCCAAGGCCCATGTGGGGTGGGGAGGGCTCCGCGCCCAATGGAGGGCGCATGCCAACCGGTCAGGCATATGCCTCGTGGCACCATTGCCAGAGTAGATCTTGCTCGGTGGGAGTGATGGCCACGTGGTCATATATGTGCTTGCAGCTGCTGAAGCAGGCACCCTTGATGTGCCACGAGTGGCATCTCTCTTGGCCATCTGGTCTGGAGAGGGGGCCTTTCCCTTTGTCTCTCATAGCCTGGATGGCTTCCCTCATTTTTGCTGACTCCAGTTTCTTGACAATGGGATGGTTGCTGTCTTGCAGGCAGGAGTCCCGGTGTGGATTGGTGAGTCGTGTTTGTTGAGTCGTGGTACCTCCTGTTGGGTTGCGGACTGGTGGAACGTTGCCGGTCTTGTTGTTGTTGTTGTTGTTGTTGTTGTGGCCCCCTCCCTTGGTAGTCGCCGCGGTTGTAGGTGATGGTGGAGGGTCCGGTCGTCGCAGTAGTCTCAGGGCAGCCACATTGGAGACATTGGGGAGCCAGTTGAGGTTCTGGCTCATCCTGAAGGTGTGGAAGTCCACCCAAAAGTCCGGGGAGGGAAGGATGGAGGCTGCTTCCCACTGCTCCTCAAGCCACCCCCTGACTCGGATTTGGAAGTAGTAGACTACAATGGCAGGGGTGAGGAATTCTCCCACCTCATCTGCAATTGCTCTTCGGAGGGGCATCTGCTGGATCTTGAGCCTGCGGAGGCCTTGTTGGTAGCTGGTGACAACATCATGGTTGAGTCCTAGGATGGTGGCTAGGACGGCCAGGTAGCTCTCCAGCTGGGTGGTGGCTTCAGTCCAGTCGACAGGGATGTAGGCCTTTGTCTTCTGGAGCTCCAGGGAGTCCTTCAAGGTGAGGGAGTTGCCTTCAGTGGAGATCATAGTGTCATATGCTGCCACAGTGGCGGCTGCCTCCTGCTCCCTTTTCAGGGTGGCGGCAGACCCACCTGGGGGTGTGAAAGCCATGGGGAGTATTCCATCTGCCACATCAAAGGGGTCAGTACCATGGAAGTTGCCATCCTGGAACCTCTTAAGAGCGGCGGTGGTAATCAAGGGGGCTTGGATCCCCAACTCAGATGCCCTGGCTGCCACTTGGCTTTGGAAAATCATGTGGGTCCTCTCGTGCTTGCTCTTTTGAGCCCAGGCCTGGTAGATGGGGGGGAGGTTCGCTTCTTCCTGTTTACCACAGAGCAGAAACAAGCGCTGGGTGTACAAGGGGCCCCAAGTGGTCCTCACTGACTGCGACCGCTTGTGGTCCATATTCTCACTTAGCTTTAGTTGGTGGTCTGTGAGGGCCGTGACTATTATTTTCCTTCTGAATCCGATTCGTTGACAGACTGATTCAAAGGCTTCTGAAGAACAGCAACGCTGCGTTAGTGTGTTAGTAGACGAACAATTGTACTCTACGCGTGACAATTGTGGTTGGATACTTTCGGCAACGGATAATCGGACTACAGGCGAGACTAGGGAAACGCCAGATCTCCTCTTGCTGTGACTTATTCAGATTGCAGCGAGACAGACCTTAGTATGTAGATTACAAGTAGTTGGTAGCAACTAGTGTGAATTTTGGGATATAAATCAGTTGAATGTTAAAAGTATGAGATAAAGTGAAATCTTGCCAAAATGCAAGATATCTCTTTTATTGAGATGAATACGTTGCAACTGCTGTTGCGTAGTGATGAGATTACTCGCTGATTATTTCCATACATGTATTAGCCGTTGACCATATATATCTGTATGCATGTATATGTATTGTGTGAGAATCACACGCCAACGGCTTTCTTCTCTTGTTCCGTTAGGAAGACTTCATGATATGTTTATCATTAAGGTCGGGAATTGCTCCCGTAGCTCGTGTGATATTTTATGAAATCAGAGTTTGCTCACCGAAGAACAATGGCAATATTGTAAAACAGGGATTGCTCACCGTTGATGCGCGATGGGAATCGATGCGCCGTGGGAATCGATATGCCGTGGGAATCGATTACTTAGATTGATACGGGACTCATTGATTCGTACAAATAGGAAATCTACCCTCTGGTAGCTTTGGTACTTCTGGTCACGAAAGGAATTTACTACGTCCCATGTCTCCTTGTGAAGGGTCATCACGCTCTACATGATGCTTCCATCATCCTGAAGAAGGTCGCCGGTATTACCACAGAAGTGGAATATGGGCCTGAGCAGTGGATACACAACTGAGTGACCCCAATGCTTGGTGAGAATGTCTGCACAGTTATCCTTACCTGGGATGTGCATCATTAAAATGAAACCTCTCGCTATCATGCTTCGTACGTAGTGAAACGACAGAATATTATGACGCTTGTGCAACCTTGCGTAAGGGAAGGTTGACGTTTGGATCATCTTTTTGTTGTCACCCCAAGAGTATGAGATATCATGGACTCGTGTTCCAAGGTATCGGAATGAGTGGCGTAGATCGACAATCTGTTCGATGCAAGTCCTTCCTGCAACAAATTCAGCTCCAAAGGTGGCTGTTTCCGTAGTAGACTGTTTCTTCGAGAACCACATCATGGGAGTCTTGTTCGCGAAATGAAGAATGCCGGTTACAGCCTTACCACTGAGAATATCATGCATGAGGTTGGCATCATAGAAATGTGTCAACACTACTGTCTTTCCAAGCGGTGCAGGAGCGTCGTCGGGTAGCTCTTCAGAATGCTCCCCATAGACGGTGTTGGACCAATCGATGGTGTCGGGTTTAGTCAATATAAAATCGGGTGGTTCCACGCGGAATCTGATTTTAAAATGTCTAAACTTGGAGATATATCCATAGATACGTTTGGCACGTTCGAGATGCCCATCTCGTGGCTGAGCTCTGAAACTTGAGAGCGTCATCACGGCTGTTTGTACATCGAAACGTACAATAGCGATGATCCATTGGAGTGAACCAATCATACTTTGGTATTTCTGTATACCGGTTTCTTCAAGAAAGGCTGAGGAGTCCAATTCGGGATGATCGTTCTCCGCAATGGGTGAATGGAACCTAGTGCTAGGTTTGCATCCAAACATTTGTTCGCAGGATGCTTCCATCTTTTCGATGAACTTTATGGGATTCATGCATAGAACACCATGTTCGTCGCGCTCAAATCCACAACCTAAGTGAAAGTTCATAGGTCGGGATCCCTTCAGTTTGAAGTTGTATGGTGACGACTGCAATATCTTCAAGAAGGAATTGGGATCTGCCATGCAGAGACATAGGTCATCAACATATGTGCATATAAGCTCATATACACGTTCACCATGCTTGTTCATTCCGGGTTTGAGGAATATTTCCGGTTCTGCTCGGGATCTTTCGAAGCCGAGTTCGATGAGACAAGCCGCGAGTAAGTCTCCAAAGCACTTGCCTGAAGACCTGAGACCGTATAGGGCTTTGTAGATGATCAACAGGTGACCTTCCAGCAATCCGAATTCGGGACCTGCCTTGATGCATACTTTCTCGCAGGTGACTGCTTCTAAGTAGGCGTTACCTATGTCGGTACCCCATGCTTCTAAGTCGTTGAGTTCAGCTAGGAATAGGCACATACGTAGTCCGCGGAGAGATACGACACCTGCGTAAACACTGTGGATAGGGGCCTCAGTGAGATTACCGTTAGCAACAAGGCGAGCCTTGTGTCTACCGCCGTGCTTGACAGCGTATATCATGTGTACCTTGATCTGTTGGAATCCCGGGGGAATGGAGCTTGTCTTGTACACGCCTTTATCAATGAATGTATTGTACTCATTGAGTTGTGCCATTTCCAGAGTGGTGGCATCTTCCCATTTGGTGTTTCCGTTGGCTTGATCAAATTGGAGGGCTTCTTCGTGGTTACGAGGCACTTTGAATCCATATTGATACTGCGGAGTGGTACGGAAAGAACGAAGTTTGGCTTGGTGCACGAGTCGATCAAGTTTCTTGGTTCGTCGTGCTAGGTTGGTGATTCGCTTGAGGCGTTTCCAACCCGGGAGGTCAAGCAAATTGTTGTCTTTCCCATATTTTGCAACAATGACAGGGTCATCAGCCGCAATGTTGGCCAAAGGTTCATATGTGCGTTCCATATTTTCCCATTCAATCCAAAGGTTATATTTGGAACCTTTGTATTGAGGATGCTTGTTATCCAGTGGACCTTGGTGTCCTAGGATGCGGCGAAACGACCAGAGTTTGCCGTCTTCTTGTGTTGAATCACGATGTATGTAATTCATGACATCATTGTATGCAATGATATCATTGAGTTTGTCATCGGAGTGTTTGCACTTGAACTTGATGAAGTCTTTGTTGCGTTCAAGACTGTCTTCAACATCGACGATGGTAAGACGTTTCCGGGTGCCATCTGGATTGGTTACAAGGAAGGATCGTCCTTGTAGATCGGCAATCGGGATCGTAGGAATGGTAATGGGTTTACCGTCATCGTCAAATTGTGCGTTACCTTCTTCGTCGGTAACAACTACCTGTGATGGGTCTACTGAAGGAGTAGCGGGGTTGGTGTGTGGAGTTGTGACGTCACTAACATCAAAGTATGCTAATTCTGGTGGGTCAAAATCATCTTCAGTAAGGAGAACGCCATCGGAGGTCTTGCTGAAGATGTGTGTTGTAGGAGGACCATCAAGACTCTCCCCATAGTTGTTAGGGAGTGGAGAAGGTGACCAGCTTGGGCTGTCATCGACCTTCTTATATAGAAAGCTCGGTAACGAGGGGTGGGCGGGTGGTTTGAGAATTGGTTGAGTGCCAGATGCGTGGGGCGTAGTATCTGGTTGTTTGTTGGGTACAGATGGGACGGTGTCATCGGCAGTGTCAGAATCAGCGGGTGAAACGCTAGGGGGAACTGAGTTGTTTGGTTTAGTAGACTCGTCAATGAGTTTACTCTGTTTGGTATGCTCCCCATGTTTGAATGCTGGAGCTTCTCCAGTGGCGTATAAACGGGGCAAGGAATCCTTGGCGTTACGCCATTTGATGAAACCATCATCAGTAAATAGGCCTGCGCGTTTGTTACGGGACTCAGGTGTAAGAGCCGAGCGTACACCAGAACGGTCAAGTAACTTGTTGGTAACGGGATCCCAGATTCGGAAGCAGAGTCCATTGCCAACATGTTCGGCGATGCCGACGAAATGACCTAGGCGTTCGGTAGACTGGGTACCGAAAGGAGAGTCATTGGTTTTGAAATACACAGGTTCAAACCAGAAGAAACTGGTGTATGTGCTGATGTCGCCAATTGTACCGGTGGCAATGAAGATCGGTTGTTTATCGGACAGCGTAGGATCAGAGACAACATTGAGGAGACCCGCGACGTATGTCATGCACAGTAGCCATAGGTGTGGTGGTGTGCCTGTACGATCCATGACGCAATTGACAATGCGCTTGAACGTTTGGTATCGTTGTTCGAATTGATTCTGGTGTTGGTGATAGGGTTCACTTTGCCAGAGTCCAATCCATAACATTTTGAGGTAATCGACGACCTTCTTACTGGATTGATAGTTACCGTGGTCGCAAAGGAGGCGAATGGGCCTGCCCCATATTCGAACAAAGTTCTGGAAGCAAGATAGGAAGTCGCCGGTGGTACGCATTTCCTCAACGTGTATAATATGTGATTTGCGGCCGAAGAAGATCTGAGCAATCTTGGAGCCACCATCAATTGCTGGGACATCTGAATAGACAGCATCGGACACAACATCGTCATTGAAGGGTCGGACGTTCATGGCCGGTTGAGGGGAATGAAAGCGTTTGAAAATGTTTCCATCAGGGCTAACCGCTAATGAACCATATTGGGTTGAGTTTTCAAACGTAGCCTTGATGCGATCGGTGGAAACCCAACAAAAGAAAGGTTTCAGGGATAAGTAGTCATGTTCGTTGGGGTATCTCTCGCGGAGCGTAGCTGCAATACGTGTAGTGTCACTGGCAGTACAATCCGTCGGAAACGCAGTGACTGTCCCAGAGGCTGCAGGTAACGCGCAGCATGCGAGACGTTCTTGATGAGCGTAGTTGGTGGAAGTAAGCCAAAAAGAGCAATCGTTGGCCCTATGATCATCAATAGGAAGGAAGGGAGATCGAGTGGAATGGCTGGAATACGAACTGAGGGATGTGATCGTGGAGGACCCAGGGGAAACAGAGATATCCAATCCTTCAAGACAACGTGGGTTTCCATATTCGTCGTAATCGGCATAAGGGAGTTGCTGTGGCTGAGGAGGATATTTCTGGAGAAATTGTTCATCTTTTGCACTGATCGTGGTATCGAGAACAGATGGGTCCCAATGCTTATTGGATGTCATGATAACATGTGGGAGCGTGTCAAACTCAACAGTCGTATACTTTTGCATCGCAAGGTATGGTAAACCGTGGCGTATGCTAAGAGGCAGTGCATATCCATCGGAGGTGGTGATGACCTGTCCGCCGCCCGCTTTGATGGATGTGTCGTCGACAGTGGAAAAATATGCTTCCATCTGGCCGGAGGACAATATAGAAGGGTGTCGTCCTGTATAGGCACATTCATTGAAAATGAGGATGACGGGGCCTCTGTTCGACATGGAATATGCTCCGCATGTAGCAATGGGGATATTTTGTACCTGATGATTGTTAATGCCGGTGACATTAACATATCGCGGTGGGATATCCTTGGAGATGAGACACGCATCATTGCTGATGATGCAACCATTTGCGCCGCGATCGACCATGGCAAAACCAGGGCTAGTGACCGTAGTTTTGTGTATACGGTATGTGTATGACGTTACTGGACCACCGTTAGGAAAGGTGAGATCTTCTTCAGGAGTATACCACTGGTGAAAATTGGCGGAGTACGATGATGTTCCCACAGGTATTTGGGTGTCACCGTCCTTTTGGTACTGAATGTCAGGGTTGTCAGAAAGGAATCGAGCGGGATGCGCGGGTGACACGGAAGACTTGAGAGGTCGCTGGTCCTTAGACGGAGAGGTCGTTGATTTGTATACACCTAGGGATGCATGGAAAACACCTATACGATCATTTTCTACAGCAGGATGAAGGTCTGCTGCAGAATTGGCATGCTCATCTTTGGTCGAAGTATCGTCTTCTCGAAATGATACCGAATGTCCATGTTGGTATGCCTTCCGGGTAATGGGTTTGACACTGTTGGGGTCAGGTTGGTTCGTGTTAAGTAAGTCGTGTCGCAATGAGGCGACCACGATTTTCTTGCCTTCCGGAGAAAAACTGAGCCAACTCTTCATGTCCTGACGTGACAAGGCCTTCCATATGTTTGTAGGCAACCTTGTGGTAGGGTCAGGGGTACGTCCAGCCTTAAATACAGCATAATCTTGATAGTCTCCTTCAAATTCGATAGGGAGAGCATAGTCATCATGGTTTTGGCTTTGTTCAGAAGAAAAATCATGAAAGTGTGCACGTATGGTCGACCGAGGAGCAGACATCGCTGACTGGGAATCGAGTCGAGTTGCTTTGAGTAAGAGCGTGATTTTAAGATCGTGGATAGCAGCGGCCTTGGCGACTGCATCCGTCACGGTGCTATTCGTCCCACCTGGATCCTTGACTTTGGCAAACTGTTCGCTTAGCTGGAAGCTGGAATAGCATGCCTGACACAATGCTGATTTAACAGTATGGTACTCAAGAGGCTTGTTGGGAGGACGGAGCTTATTGAGGTTATTTAATTCATCAAACCAATGTGTAATGAATTTCACTTTGGATTCCTTCCAATTGTTGAGATTCAACTTGAGCAACGCTTGTAGCTGAGTCGAGTTGTCGTATACCTTTGCTTTTGATTTGCTATGAAGGTTTACGAAATCGAAGTAGGCTTTGCGTCCATCGCGAGTGGTAGAATGACTGTGTACACATGATGCAGAAAGGTCACTTTTGAAGACTTCCAACATTAGTACCCAGAAGAAGGCACACTGTTTGACGAAGAGATCACGGGTATAACCCAGAAGCGTAGCTGGGGGCCAAGTTTCATCAAGAAATGTTTCTGTGTCGATGTCGTATGCCTCAAGTTTAGCTTTGAAACCGACGAGACAGTGTTCGAATCTCGAGTCATTCGTGAGGGGTGTAAAGGACTTTTCATCTCGTGCTTTTCGGCACCATGATTCGTACTTTACCTGCTGAGGTGACTTTTTGTTACTTCCCGCCGGAGGAGGCGGGGGGTTCAGAGCAGATTCGTTACGCAAGCGTTGGGCACGTTCTTCGCGAAATGACTGGAATTCTCTGTATGTATATGATTTTACATCCTTCCCAGTCCTTCTCGTCTTCTCCTAGGTCGACACCTTCTTCTTGTAGGTCGATAGCGAAATCCGCAAGTGCTTCTATGCTCCTTTGAATGGATCGAGGGATATGCGTTGGCAGTCCTCCCTCAGTATAGGTAAGCTCGCGTGCAAAGTCCGGTTCAATAAGAGTGTCAAGGAACGCCTTCCACTCGCATAATCCGCCTTCCTTGAGAGCTAAGCACAACTTGCTATTAGTCTCACTTGTTACGTTGAGTAGGGATACGAGTATCTTCTTTATATCAGTATCAAAACTGGGAAAGTGGTTGGTAGTGGTAACTTCGGCGTCATTCTTCTCTTCGCCCCCGAGTGCATTGCTGGGCATCATCGGTATGTTCGGCATCTGTGATGGTTCCGAGCCTTCGAAGGAATTGCGCGGTGACTGAGAACGAGAATTGCTTCGTGTACGATGTGCGATTGGCATATGCCAGCGTAGGGATTGTATTCAATTCCGTTCCTGTTCCTTTTGTGTGCAAGCCGTCTTAGAGCTTGCGACTGTTAATCTATTATTTTCCTTCTGAATCCGATCCATTGAGAGTCTGATTCAAAGGCTTCTGAAGAACAGCAACGCTGCGTTAGTGTGTTAGTAGACAAACGATTGTACTCTACGCGTGACAATTGTGGTTGGATACTTTCGGCAACGGATAATCGGACTACAGGCGAGACTAGGGAAACGCCAGATCTCCTCTTGCTGTGACTTATTCAGATTGCAGCGAGACAGACCTTAGTATGTAGATTACAAGTAGTTGGTAGCAACTAGTGTGAATTTTGGGATATAAATCAGTTGAATGTTAAAAGTATGAGATAAAGTGAAATCTTGCTGAAATGCAAGATATCTCTTTTATTGAGATGAATACGTTGCAACTGCTGTTGCGTAGTGATGAGATTACTCGCTGATTATTTCCGTACATGTATTAGTCGTTGACCATATATATCTGTATGCATGTATATGTATTGTGTGAGAATCACACGCCAACGGCTTTCTTCTCTTGTTCCGTTAGGAAGACTTCATGATATGTTTATCATTAAGGTCAGGAATTGCTCCCGTAGCTCGTGTGATATTTTATGAAATCAGAGTTTGCTCACCGAAGAACAATGGCAATACTGTAAAACAGGGATTGCTCACCGTTGATGCGCGATGGGAATCGATGCGCCGTGGGAATCGATATGCCGTGGGAATCAATTACTTAGATTGATACGGGACTCATTGATTCGTACGAATAGGAAATCTACCCTCTGGTAGCTTTGGTACTTCTGGTCACGAAAGGAATTTAATAGTGACTGCTGCTGTGAGCGCCGGGTCTCCAGGTGGATCCCAAGGTCGCTCCAATTCTGGCAGGTCCCGGTACATCACCTTGTGCTTCATGTAGTTGGTAAGGCCTGTCTCACTTCTAAAGAATGGACCTGGCTGCTGGAGCTTGGGGCTGCCACCGGGTTCTGTAGCTGTAGTCCCGGCCAACCTGAGAGTGTTAAACAGGGGGATGCAGGACTCCATTAGCCCCGCCCTGTTAAGCTGAGGATGAAGAACCTCCATGGCTTGTTTAGGAGAGAGCCCCTTTCCCAAGAGAAAGTGCACCAACTCAAAGGGAATGAAGAAAGACTTGTGGGCCCGTATCAACTCGGAGTGGGCGGTCCCCTCTGGTATCACTGGGATGGACAGTCTTGCTGGGTGCGCCTCCAACTCTGCCAGATGATGATCCAGGGTTAGCACCCGGGTGGCTATGGTGGGGGACAGCATGGCTGAATCTACTAGAACCAGTTCCCCAGCTTCCCCTTCATTGTCGTCCAAGTACCCAAAGGCCTTGTTTTTGTTGGGGCTGTGTTGAGCCAAGGGCCCTAGGTACTTTCGAAGGCCATGCACCAATCGGAGGCAGGGCAGGCCTTGGGAGTCAGCTACAAAGATCCCCAGCGCGCCCACAGCTTCAGCCTCAAAGAGGTTGAGTAGATGTTCCAAGAGAACCTGGGGGGGGGGAGGCCAGAGTGAAGTAGCTAAAGATGGTGGCATAAGCTTTGTTCCACTCTGCCGTGCTCCCAAAGGGGCTTGGAGTAGTCCGGAAGTACTCTGAGTAGGTCAACATCTCTAGGTCAGAAAATCTGAGAAACAATGATATCTCGCACAAGCTAGGCGCTGAGTGTGATTGGATTTCTACTCGCCGCTAGGGGGGTGCGGATAGAGGTGCGAGGAGGAGGTGCGGATCGGTAGCCCAAAATCGATTCGACTGCTTGGAGGTGCGGATCGGTAGACCAAAATCGATTCGACTGCTTCAAAGATTGTCGGTTCTCAGAAGTGTCGGCAGACGTCGGGTCGCCGGTATCAAGGCCGGGCCTATTGTAGTGACAAGGGGGAGCGGTTGAGGCGTGAGTGTGTTAGTAATAGCCGGGCTCTGTCGGTCGATAGGAGCTTCTTTGGCGCTTGTTGCCTTCGGTAGTTAGTTGCGTCACGACTGTTCGAGATAGGATGACTATCGCTGCTGATAGGCTGTCGTACGGGTAACGACTGTTAGAGATAGGATGACTATTGCTGCTGATAGGCTGTCGTACGGGTACAATAGGATGACTATTGGACCAGGACGGATTTGCCAATTTATTCTACTACTAATCGTTTTAGGAGCAAAAGAGTGAGCTGTATGCTTGGATTTCCTGGAGGGATCCTTTACCGGCTTGTTAGTGCTAGCCTGTAATTTCGATTGCAGGCGCGTCTTTCGGTCGCAGCCATCCATTTGTACGGGCTACCGTGATACAGTGACACAGTGATACATCTACTATCCGGTGATACGGGGAATCGATTGTATTCTTTCTGGTAGGAAGTGTAGGCTTGCGCTTTGCTGGGTGAATCCTTTGCCGGCTTGTTAAGGCTACACGAGGTTCAAGCGTCTGCTTAGAAGCTGGTTTTAGTGATACCGGGAAATCGATCGTATACCTTCTGGTAGGGTTAGAAGCTGGTTTTAGTGATACAGGGAAATCGATTGTATCGATCGTATTCCTTCTGGTAGGGCGTGCACTGTAGTAGGCTTGCGCTTTGCTGGAGGAATCCTTTGCCGGTTTGTTGAGGCTATCAGGGTCTAAGCGTGTGCTTAGAAGCTGGTTTCAGTGATAGTGAAATCTACTCGATTTCTACTAGGTTTTCCCCCGGTCTGGCTCTCTACCGGTTGTAGGGAGTGCCATGTGGCACTACCATTACTTTCATTCGGCTCGCTACATCAATTCACTGCGGAACATTCCGCTTGACGATGATCGATTGTTTCTGTTCCGGACATCCGCAATCGACAAAAAACAAGGTTAATTACATTACATCGCAACGACGAATTAATTTGTATCGACGCTACTGATTCCAACACCAAATCGAACGCTGCCACCGAGAAAACGACTCCTTAATTACATCCCAAAAAACACTCATCTCCACCATCGACGACGATAGACGCTTCTGCCGACGCCGACACCGGTCATTAGAATCAAAAACACGAAACACATACAACAACAATTAATCGCCGGTTGACGATATCGCGATACCGAAACCATGCCGACTCCATTTGATTGGACTCCCATCTTTGGGATAGAATTCCGATTCGCAAGCGCTAGCAACCCAACTGCGGCCACATCCCTCAACAAAGCCTACTCTGAAATCATTGGCAAAGATGAACTCTCAGAATTCTTTGTGACCCGCGAGGAAGAAGAAGAAGAAGATGGACCACTAGAAATAGCCCCGGTTCCACAACTCCACATCCTCAATTGCATCGCAAAGGCTATTGCCATCAACTTAGTGGAGCCACCACCGGATGAAATAACAAAAGGCCACATTGCAAATCTCCTCAACAAATGCGTCATCAAGTATGTCAGAAATGGTGGATCTACAAAGCGCATGAGATACAAAACAGACTTTGATGCCGCTGCAAAGCATGCCATTTGGACAAACACCAATGAAGAACCTACTGTCGTAATTGAACTCACTATTACACACTGGAAATTCAAGAAGAAATGGCGCCCTGACCTATTCATGGAAGCCTACAATGGGGACCCACCATCCAACGATGAAGATAACACAAACACAGATGATGTCATCGTCGGGGATACACCTGCAGAAACCGATCCTCCTACCGAAATGGCACAACTGACGACCCTCCTACAGCAATTGGTCAACAATGGCAACAACAACAACAACAACAACAACAATGCCGGTGCCAACCACCAAGCGACACTCGACCTACCATGGAATCCAGCAACCTTACCACCACCAGTCAAGGAAAGATACAATACAAGAGATGAATTCCTCACCAGTGATGACATGAAAGCCTTTCCAATCACCTACACGGACTCATCAGGAAATGAAACAATTGTCAGGCAAAACTACTATCTTCACAACCTAGGCAGTGGTAAAAATGACCAGCGCCTGATCACCAGAAGTGGTGACTGCTTTGATCTAACCAGAGCCTCTGATAAATCCAAGGAAGCCGCAAGAGACAAACTGTTCCTCTCTGGTTTCCCACAACTAAAGGATTCAACCCACCCCCAGGTTAGAAAATGGTACAGGAAAATCACCGCTCATGCACAACAACACCACATCTACATCCACCCATACTACCTTTACAGGCATGAAGCTGATCATCTCCGAGGCTTTACCATTGGAGACAGCCTTCCACATGATCTACCTACAAGATATGAATTGGCCATCAATGAATGGGGTAATCTCATCTACACTGCACTCAGAACTGACAAAATCATCCCTGATTCATGTGGAAGAATGAAGGCCACCATTCAAAGTTTTGAAGGGGGACAAGGTTACGAAGCTCTATACACAGTCATTGTGCAGACACATCCCAACTCCAAAAGGCCATCCAATGCAGGTAGAATGGTCAGGAATCTCCAAATCAAGATGCAAATGAATCACTGGAAGAATACTACTTCCGTTACAAGGATTATTTGAGACTTAGAGTCTTCCTCCACAATCAACCCAGCACAATCAGTTCAACAGAAGAAGTCAGCAACATCATTGAAGGAACCACTCTCTCGCAAGAACTCTTTAAGAAGACAGAAGATGAACGCGACTCAGATGACCAATTCAAACAAGACAAATACAAAGCAGGCAGACTGCTGCAAACTCTGCAAACATATGAGCAAGAGATCAAAGCTGAGAAGCAGTACAAGGACAAGACCTCCAAATCAAGTCTGCTCAAGCCATTGCCCACCACAGGAACCAGACAAGGTCCTCGCGGTAGTGATAGGTTCCAAAAACGCACTGGCAACAATACTGTTAGAACACCTTCTACTCTGACCTCTCACTCAATCAGTCTGATTGAATCCCTTGGGTACCCTGAAATGGACGAAGCGTCTGATAATCCCTTCCTCCATCAAGCATATTGCAATGTCATCACTGCATTCGACAAAGAACCTAGTCTCTTTGACACCTCCAGGCAATGTATTGTTTGTCATACGTCTGGGCACAGCTTTGACAATTGCCCTGCCCTGCAAGACGTTGAGTCACTCAGGAGACATAGGATTGCAACTGCTGTTTACATCAACAAAAACATGAGAGAAACAAAAAAGCTTTTGGATTCCACTCAACGCATCTCCCAAATCCACATTGACAATGAAGAGCAGGATGAGACCTCCCCAAGTTGTGAACCAGAAGACCAAAAATTTTGTCAAGGCAGGAATAGACAGTCTTTCTTGCAGCCATATGATGACATCACCTCTAGATGAACCTCAAGGATTTGACAATGCCACAGCCCCTCAAGTGAACAGCTTATGCCCCTCCTTGGACTCCAGCAGTGTCAGCTCCTACGACTCCTTCCAGATTGGTGCTGTCAATCTTCTCCCTAGCGATAGCCTACAGCCTTCAATCCCAATTGATGTCTACTGTGATATGGAACCACTTGAAGTTACAGCCCCTGTATTGGAATCACATCTGGAAACCAATGGAGATCCCAACTTTGACAGAGACAATCCTATCCCAGTTGATACCAACCATGTCAAGAATCTTGTCCCTTCAGATCCTATTGCAGCTGCAGCATATTTCCAACAAGGTGTCAGAGCGCAGATTGATACCGGTGCCAAAGTTTTGTGCACAAACCTACGGCATATCCTGCATGACTACAAACCTTACACCAAGCTGAGAAAATGTATAGTCAGGCTCATAGCAGCAATTGGAGGCATGGCAGCCAGTTGCATTCCTGAAGGATCAGGCTATGTACATATACCAGCTCCCAATCATATAGGGTATCTCAAAGTCTTCTTCTATTATTCTCCCTCCCTTTCAACAACATTACTGAGTGAGAATGACCTCTGTGGAATGACATCACGGATGAGACATCAATTCAGTGGACAGTCCATACACAAAGCCTTCACTGACACCCATGACTCGTCTGTTCAACAGAATGGCAACCTCATGATCGTCTGCCATCACAAGCATAACACTGCCAAAAGCATTGTCATCCATGGAATCATCATTGATGGACAGTGCTTTACACACCCAGTATTGATACCAGATGCTGATTTTGCATCCCCATATGCCAATTGCGCAACATCTTCAGCATTTGCTTTAGCCACCGGCATGGAGTTCAAGAAAGCTTGCGAACTGGCCTCCAAAGAAGCCATTAGCAACTACAGGTATGATATATACACCAATCTTGTAACACTGCAAAAATGCACTGAAGCGGCCAGAGCTCAGCCTGCTACCAGCAACACACCCAGGTTTGATGCAAAGTTGTTTTTCACCAAGATTGTGGACAAAAATATCCCCATTCAAGCTATCAAAGCCAAAACATCAAAACTTCTCTGGCATCAGCGACTGGGACACCCATGTGATGACTTCCTATACCAAGCTCATAAGCATATTCTTGGAGTACCAAAGTTCCAACGACACACCAGTATCCTTGATCAATGTCCAAATTGCATCCAGTGTAAACAAACAAAACATCCTGCTGGATCACATTCCACACGTAAGGCTACACAGCCTTTTCAGGGCTTGTCTATTGACTTTGCTTTTTCAGGCGCCAGATCCTCCAACAGTAAACAAAAGCGTGACTACAAAGGCATCCATGGTGAGACAGCTTGGATCCTCATCACAGATCACTACACTGGTATGAAGTATGGTGATACCAGAATCTCCAAGGCAGCACCACTCCATTGGCTCCAACATTTCTTCTCCCAGCACAACCCAGCTTGTGCCAACAAGTATATCTCGGTTGACCAAGGTGGAGAGCTCTATCACAATCCTGATATCAGAAATCTCTTCTCAGCTTTTGGCTACTCCATTTTCCCAACTGGTGCTGATGCTTCACATCAAAACGGTACAGTTGAAAGAGCCCACCAAACTCTAGCCAACTCAATACGGACCATGCTCAGTGGTGCAAATTTGCCCATCAAGTTCTGGCCTTTTTCATGCCCTGAGGTTGTCAAATGCCTTCCCTGAAGGCAACCAGCCACATTCACCCTTAGAATTGGCAACTGGCCATAAGGAAAATCTTGCTGACTTCCAAACCTTTGGTTGCAGAGTTTGGGTTCGACCTCCAGGCAAGCAATCAATCAAGCTCAAACCCAATGCGCGCAAGGGACTATTCCTGGGTTTTGTCCCCTACACTACCAGAAACATTCTTTGGTATGACACTGAGACACACCAAGTCAAGATAGCCACCCATGTCAGGTTTGACGAAGGCATGAATGACCTCCCACTTGCAGACCTTCCAACCAATGTCAAGCACTAGCTCAGGACTGATGACAACATTCCTCTCCCACCGGAGCCAAATGAGGTGTCATCCAGTGATTTTCAATTCTCCATCTCACCTTTTGCAGATCTCACCAATCTCAGACTCACTATTTCACGTTCGGTATGCAAATGATTCACTACTTGGCCGAGCCTATGTCACAGATATACTTCCCAAAACTCCTGCCTCTCAGCTTTTTCCCTCCCACAAGAGGGCCCTTTCCAGGTTACGGGGTGCATACATTATCTCTATTAATCACAATCGTGTGTTCACTGCAGCTGATGTCACCACAGTGCTGCTTTCCTCATACGATCAAGGGGTGCAAGATGATTTGATAGAGATACCCATAACCTTTGCACTTGAAACAAAATTATCTATGAAGGACGTCAGGAAACACTCAAACGAATATGGTCTTTTTGCCCCCAACACTTCTTGGAAGGAACCCACTGATGAAGAAGACCCACCTTTTTTGGACCAGATTTCCTCCATCAAGACTATCAAGAAACTTGGCAACAAATACAAGCATATCATCCAATCCAGAATCAACCAGATCAATAGCACTGAAACACTCCATGCCAACATCAAAAGACACTTGGCCCCAACTGAGGATGACATGGATGTCATCATACCCACAATTGATATTGCATCCCTTCGAGCCATCACCAAGCTTCACAAACCAGGCAACCATGAACTACCACTAGATGCAGATTCACTGCCAACTGAAGAAATTGAACTCTTAATCAAGGCCATCAATTCCAAAGCAACTACACCTGAAGAACAAGCGCTCGGACACTTTACTCAGAGGAATCTCAAGCCATTATCCACATGGCCTGAATGGGAAGCTGGGGAGCTAAAACAACTTGATCAATTTGAAGACTTAGAAATGTTTGGATCACCAATTCAATACCCTAAGGATCCAGAAGCTATTATTCTCAGACCCCATTGGCAATACAGTGTCAAAAAGAAATGGTGTCAGAAGAGCCAGGCAATGTTGCAATGGAAGCAAATATGCAGCGCCAACCCTGCATGCCATAGCAATGTCATACTCCTCATGTGTTGAACACCCCATCCAAAGATTGTTCTTTGCCATTGCAGCAAGCCTCAATCTCAAAGTGTATGGAGATGATGCGGCTGACGCATATGCCCATTCTCCAGGGCCCAACATTCCTACCTACATGACTATCAATGATGCATATGCAGAATGGTATAAACACAAATATGGCAAAGACATAAACAGAAGGATGGTGCTCCCGGTTCTTCGAGCACTCCAAGGCCACCCTGAATCAGGTATACTTTGGGAGACCCACATTAACAAGATCTTGAAAGGTCCTGATCTCAACTTCAAGACCACCACACATGACAGAACAATCTACACTACAGTCTTTGAAGGTGAAACGGTCTACATGTTAAGACAAGTTGATGATTTTGCACTGGCTTGCACGTCAGAATCCATATCTGACAAGATCTATGACATCATTGGGGCAAAACTGAAGCTACCTAAAGAAGATGTAATCCCCTTCACAAAAATTGGATTGCTTGAAGATTTCAATGGGATTGATGTCAAACAGACAACTGATTACATTGAACTGTCCTGTGCAAGTTACATTGGCAGAATTATGACATCCCATGGTTGGGAAACTGATTCCAAGATGAAACCTCATTCCAAGCCATCAGCGCCGTTATCAACTGAGGTACTGAGCCAACTACAATCACATACTGATGGACCTTTAGAAGGCACCAAGGAACATGCTGAATTACAATCCACATCTGGCTTCTCCTACAGGACACTCTTGGGTGAAATGATGTTTGCATATGTCAGCTGCCAGCCAGACATTGGGTATGCAGTGACCCTGATGTCGAAATACAGCTCCAATCCCACCGCTTTCCACTACTCCAGTCTAAAAAACATAGCCCGCTACCTCAGAACAACCAGATCCTGGGATATTAGGTTCTACAGACCAAATGCTGAGCCATCTCTGCCTCCAGGGGTACCATATAACAACGCAGTCCAAGAGGCATCACTCCCCAAATACCCTGAAGATATCAAGCAAGACAAACTGATGTGCTTTGTTGATGCAGCATATGGGAATGATCCGAAACATCGCAGGTCCACCACAGGGTATGTCTTCACTTATGCTGGTGGAGCAATTGTTTACAGATCCAAAGCTCGGTCACTCACTGCGCAGAGCTCCACAGAAGCTGAATTCATCGCTGCAGTCACCGCAGCCAAAATAGCCAGATATCTCAGGTCCATACTCAAGGAATTAGGATTTGTCCAAGTTGGTCCCACTCCGATCTATGAAGACAATGCATCAGCAATTGAAATCATCAATGCCCAGAAGCCAACTGAAAGAACCCGGCATATTGAAATCAGATTCTTTGCGATCCAAGCTTGGAAAGAAAATGGTGAAATCAAGATGATTCATATTCCTGGAGTTATCAACCCTGCTGATGATCTAACCAAACCATTGGGATGGATCTTGCACGCTCGACACGCAAGATACATCATGGGACACTACCCAGGTTAAATTCATCTTGCACGGCTCGATTCGAATCAGACGAATCGATCCAAGGTTAAATATACTCCGACAGTAATCCAACGTCGAGTGAACATGTTGGATCAAGGGGTGTGTTGTCGGTTTAAAAAAAATACGGACTTCTTGTCGGCATCAAATTCGATTGAAAAAGCCGACAAAACGAAACGAACCAACGCCGGAGGTGCGAACACGAAAATACGGGATGCTAATATTCTGATGATCGAGTCTTAGAATCAAACGCACCTCCACTACTTGGAAATCCTTAAGTGGTATAAATGATATCACCTAAGGCTACGAACAAAAGAGGATAATCGGTTAGAAACAAGACATATCCAAAGACCTGACCAATAAGTGAACACTTGGAACCCTTAAGTATGTTCAAAAGAATATACTTGATATCCCGTGAGGAAATTACTTATTGCAATCAAGAAAATCAATACCGATTCCAGATGGGCCTCATATCTAGCATATATACCACGAACAAGCATACGCCCCATCGAGTAAATCACTTAACCCCGTAAATGACCAATATCATCAAATGACCGATACAGTAAGACCAACACACGACACTAACACAGAAACAGCAGCAACAGTATCGGTACAACGGTAAAGAAGACAGTAACAAATAACCGGGGAAGATCTCTACCATGTAAAATACAGAGAGCCCCAATACAGTATGAAATACATAGTAAAAATAAGAGTGTCTCTCTGAGCTCACTTCTCTTTAAATTTCAATTATCCTATACCTTTCGGTCGATTTTTAGAGTTACAACAGAAACAGAAATAATTTTGATTCATATCACGACAGAAATTGTTCATCGATGATCGATCTGATCGGCGATGCATCATCCAATCGATCATCCGATGGATCGATCAATCGATTGAATCAAGGCACAAAGCCCGCTGGCATGTGCATCAAAGAAAATTCCAAGTCAGATCACTGCAAATAACACGCCAACATACAGAAACAAAAATAATTTCGATTCATATCACGACAGTGATTGTTCATCGACGACATTGATTACATGTAACATCTAATCCCTAATACAGTTAGAGATCAATACGATTGATCGATCGTATCCTACACTAGGTACATGAAAACTTGAACTTCGAGGCACCCTGCTATCAGCAACAACAGGGGGGGATCCCCTATCCAATAGCAACACACTCCACTCCTCCACTTGACAATCCACCAATCAAACGCCGCCGCCGCAACTCAACGAAGCTGGAAATTTCCTCCCTACCTCTCATCTTGGCGCATCTTCCAAATCAGCTGAGTCATAGTACAGTCTCCATAGCACCTCTTGATCTTGGCAATGGCTGTGTTCACATCATTCCCCCGGTCTAGGAGGCGCTCCATACATCCCCAAAGAACCTTCCAATTGCAATACTTGTACTTCACTTGGCCTCGTTCCACGGCAGTGAACTCCCTCGCCGGCTTCCTCCCTCCAATGCCATTCTGATACTCATCCCACAGCGCTTGGATAGTTTGTGGTCTATCAAACAGGAGTGCTGGCCTTTCTACGGCAGGAGCTCCTTGACGCGGATTTGCAGATGGTCTGTTGCTTGCTCCGAACCCTCCAACTGCTCTCCGCGCTGCTGGTGCTAGTGTCAACCCTCAAACCATCTGACTAACGATCTTAATCTACCTTCAAAGCTCAGCAAGCTCTGAGATCTGATGGTTCCTCATCTCTGCTACATTGGTTTGAGTGGTGGATAGCTTGGCATAGATAGCGTTTCTCCACTGCTGCCCCCCTCTACCAAACGCGCCTCCGCCATCTCCTTCTTCACCCTCAGGGATCTCATCCAGCCACACGATTCCATTGATATTGGAAGCAACAACTTCAGCTCTACGAATAGGATTCACCCCATCCTCAAGTCTCCCTTGCAACAGCTCATATCTGCCGTACAATCTGTTGCTTCAGTCCAAGGGGGATATAATCTGCAGCAGCAGGATCAAAGCAAGCCCAAAGCAAGGGCTTGGCTAGAATAGCAGCGACGTCGTCCCCAAAGGCTCCTCGGATTGCAGGAGCTACTGAAGCACAAAGCCAGTCATCTGTTAGGCCATTGTCATCCTTCTCCTTGTACAAGCAAATCCCACGATGGGAAAGCTTGCTACCAGCATTGATATCCGGCCAGTCCAACTGCACATCCAAGTACCAATCTTGCATACTCTTAGTCTTCCATCTAGCTCTGTAGTTAACATCATTGCGAGTCGCCCCTCCTCTCCTAGCCATAGTTGTAGCCCACTTCTTAACTGAATGAGTTCCTAGCCTTTGCTGCCTTCCAAGCGGTCGAAACTGATCCCCTTCTATGCTACCCTTCAGAGCCTTTTGATATGCCATCTTGCACTTGTCGGCTTCCTTGTTCTGGGCTTTCAGTGGGAACCTGGAGTCTGTGCCTCCCTCAGCAAACAGGCATTGACTCAACCGGCCCGCGCCACTACCAAGCCATGCCTCCAGGTAGATAGCAAGGCCAATTAGTACACAGTATCCGTGATCCATAGCACCCATCACCAGCTGTAAGGGACAATCCCCCTCATCGTGGACGTTCTTTGACCACCTCATCTGAATTGTAAGATAGCCAGCATATGTACTACTAACATGCAAGTTGGCCTTCTTCATGTGTGACGTGTCATCTCCTCTTGCAATCAAGTGCAGCTGAACTCGGAGCATTGCCATGTGCCAGAGGCTTTGGAGGCTGTCTCCAATGGCTGTGAGGTCAAGCATTTGAGCAAACTCTTCATGTGTGAAAGCCCTATCAGCAGATGTTTTGACGCCAAGCTGCCGGGTTTCCTTCTTAGCCACAGCTTTGATCAGTCAGATTGCCTGTCTCATTTGTTTCATCCCAAGCTGCAGTGTTAGTCATGAAGTATGAGATAGCTTTCTTCCAATGTCTCAAAGTGTTAGACCGCCCACCAACTGGATTATCGTCTATTTGTTCGAAGTGTAAAACGCGTACGAACGTAAGTTCGCACCTCGAGTGCCAGCGAGATGATTTCGCACCTCAAGTGCGCGCGCAATGCGCGCGCCTGTCAGTGACGTCATTGCTTGCACCTCGAGGGGTGTCAGCGTAATATCGGAATCAGCGTCGTATCGGAATCGACAGCGCCGCACCTCTGCTTGTACCTCTACTGGTGATAACACAGATAGGTATCAAGCGCCCACACATACAAGATAGAAGTAGTACTCATAATTATTATTAACCCCGATTATTACGGTAACTAGATGCACCTCTGTCTATACATCATGGGCATAGAGTAGAGAGAGGATTCTTGACCTCTAATAGTTAATAATAATTATCCGGACGTCAACGATACACAGAGCGCAAACAGCGCCGCTGCAGGGAAAACCAAAACGGCAACAATCATCGACGCCCGTCAACAACCTTGTTGAGAGAGGGATCGTAATCCTCCTACGACTTCTCCTAGAGCAACAACAAAACAGAATCGCTCTAGTGGCGCATGCAGCTCCAAGGGTGGTGCCTTGATAGCTACTGCAACATCAACACCTTTCTCTCCAGTACCGAGACGAAACCACGGACTAGGAAAGAAAGACAACAACAACGAAGCCGACGATTGACACAACGTCGGTGGATACTTTTTATTGCAAGTGCCGATGAACAAAGGTGCGCAACCAAAACGAAGTTATTGTTCATGGAGTATCGAGCGGGCACATGCAAAGAACATTCGCGAAGTGCGTACGCGGATGACAGAAGGTTATATAAGTACAACTAAGTGGGCGCAGATAACATATCTGCAAGGGTGTGTTCGAAGTGTAAAACGCGTACGAACGTAAGTTCGCACCTCGAGTGCCAGCGAGATGATTTCGCACCTCAAGTGCGCGCGCAATGCGCGCGCCTGTCAGTGACGTCATTGCTTGCACCTCGAGGGGTGTCAGCGTCATATCGGAATCAGCGTCATATCGGAATCGACAGCGCCGCACCTCTGCTTGTACCTCTACTGGTGATAACACAGAACAACCATAGCGAAGAGTGACGAGTTCGTGCACTAAAGACAAATTAGTAAATGAGAGAACAATATGGTCCAGAAACAATCCGATCATAATCTTATCGATAACTCTTTCCAACACAGTAAAAATCAAACGAAATAAAGTAAATACACAAAGTAACAACATAACCGAACAACAGTTTACGACTTTGGTCTTATTAGTTATCGATAAGATTACACTACCCAATGCCAGCAGGAACACAATCTGAAGAAAACAATACAGAACCTGCAACCAGGGGAATTACCCCGGACACCAGCCTAGACACATCCCACGTAACAGGCACGCGCGAACTTAGGGAACTCAGGGACCAACTGAAGGAACTTGAACTCTACAATCGAGACATACTCGAGTATACCGGAGAAAGACAGGACCAGTTACAACAACAGAACAGACTACTGTACGACTACACCAAACAAGACGATAGCAGCAACGAAGGCAGTACTGACAACGAGATGGTCAAGAAGAAGGATTACACCGGGGTCAAGGACCATCTGGATGAGACCCAATTGAAGCCTATCCCGAAACCGACTAGCGTAGACGTGTACGAGTTCAAAAAGACCCTAGCCAATGCACTGGCCGAGGTAGCCTCCATCAAATACCTACAAGGAAGTGGGTATGCATTCCTGTTGGAAAGTGAGGAACAATACAAGGCACGCGACGCAGGCGCTCAATTTCCCACAGCACCGACTGAGCCTCAAGAACTTGATGGTTCAATCGAGCTCACCTCAGACACGTACAAACTATGGAAACGCAGACGCGCACTATATGTGGAGTGGAACAAGTATGATAGAGAGGCACTACTCATTACAGACAAAAAGCTCCCCGCCATGTTGGATGACTTAAAGGACCCAGGCTCTGAGGCATTCCCCAGGGGAACCACAGTACTAGCTGCCTTCCAGGCCATGTAGGCTGACCTCTGTACAACTGATGCCCAACACTAGCTTACCCGCGAGCTTTCAAGGAAAATGAATGCCCTATCATACACGCCAAGCCCGATTGGTCCCATGGAATACTTCAGACAATTAACCAAGTATCAATGGCAAATCAATCTACTCCCGGAAACTGCAGAAGTAACCTCAGCCCAAATGATTGATTACGCCCGGGACGCATTCATGCGTAACAAACACGGCCCAATTACCCTTCACCGAGTGAACGAGGACTGGAAACAACACAGGAAAACCATAGCGAAGAGTGACGAGTTCTTGCACTACAAAAAGGTCTGGGGCCACCAACTAAAGGAGTTGTATAGTACCTACCACAACAAAGCTGAAACGGCCAACCTGGTGGACATACACAACGACCGACGTTTCACCGACCTCGAGACCCAACAACTTGAGCTGGCCAACGCGTGTCGAGAGATCTATTCCCGTGTGTCCGAAACCACTGCGTCGACCGCAACAGCGGCGTCTACAATGACAATGTCACACCAGTGGGAAACAGCCATGGCTTCCCTACAAGCAGACGTCAATCGACTCAAGGCAGCGGACACCAGTCGCCCCAGGCAGTCTGGCGCAGGACACCCGCGGCTGTCTGGGGCAGGACGCCCACTTGCCCACGAGTGGAAACAATACAAATATTACTGCCACTCTTGTGGAGTCAACCTATCACATTCCGGACGAGATTGCTTCAACAGGAGGAACAAGGCCGCCCACCAGGAGGGAGCCTCCTACGACAACCAGATGGGAGGATCCACCAGAAACAATGACAGGTGGATGAAGTGGAATGGACCCAATCCCAATGGCGACGGACGCGGGGTGTACGAGGCCCCCCTCCGATCCTGACAGCGTGGGAGGGACCACCCTAGTAGTATACATAACTCTAGTAATCACGGTTCTACATTACTCAGTATCCTACGTGATCCCTCGCGTGATATCCTCCCTCGGACACAACGTACAGTTACGTTTGCACATGACGTCGCATACCATATCCGGCCCCCACCGGGGTATGGGGCCCTGGATTCGGCCGCCACAGACCACTTTGTCCCATTGACATACCAGGGAGGGGGACACCAAGAGACGCCGGGAGCACTGACAGTAGGATGTGCTAATGGGAGCAAAATGCACTCCACAGCTACAGATCTGTTAGACTAACCATGGCTCCCCATTGGGGCGCGCGGGTGTCACAAATTCGATGAAGTGGAATTGCCTTTGGTCTCTGTACCTAAATTATGCAACAACGGGTGCCAAGTAGAATTCACTAAGGACAACGTGAAAGTTATCGAGCCCACCCAACAAGTTATACTCACCGGTCAACGTGACCCCCTGAGGAATCTATACATGGTTCCCCTCCATCAACCCGTCCCTCCACCAAGGACAGCTGAACCTCTAAGGGTGATAGAACCCCCCCCCCCCCCACCCCCCACCCCCCGCAAAACAAAATAGCAAGCAGCGCAACCAGCGACGACCAACGCCAAACCGAAGCCAGCGCAACCAGCGACGACCAACGCCAAACCGAAGCCACCGCGACCAGCGACGACCAGAACAATAACGAAAACGAATACCCAATACACACGGGGCAGGAGCATACCAGATTCAAGCTATCCCCAAGCTAATACGATTCTACCACGCAGCAGCTGGATACCCCACTAAAGAAACGTGGGTCCGCGCCATTGAACGCGGCTCATTTGCCACGTGGCTGGGTCTCACAGCACAACGTGTCAACTGATACCTCCCACTCACAGAAGAAACTACTATGGGACACCTACAAATGGTTCGACAAGGTATTCAAAGCACGCGTAAGCCAAAGAAGGCAAAGAACAAACCGACCGCCGATACAGAGCCACCCCGCGTCGACCGAAAGAAGATACATAACGTCTGCATGGACGTAGTATCCACGAATGAAATGCAACCAACCAACCACGCAGGGCCACGTGCCAAAGACGAACCACAGGAACTCATCGCGTGGGACCTACCGGGGAGATACCCAGTCACGTCACGCCGTGAGCACCAGTATATATTCCTCATGTACGACTACGATTCCAACTATATTGACGTGGAGCCCATCCAGTCACGCAAGAGCGAAGACCTCCTACGTGGATTTACGGCGTGCTACGCAAGGATGAAAGAGGACAACGTGAGCGCAAAAAAAGTGCGAATGGACAACGAAACCTCCAAGAAACTAATCGCGTACATCACAAAGAACAACCTCGATTAGTGCTTTGCAGGGGCCCTGTGGAGTTGTTGAATAGGTAGTTACTGTATGTATTGTAAGTATGTGTCAGTAAAGTTATGGTAAGAAGTACTTGTACGATACCACGTACAATTTCTACTAGTAGTGTGCATCAAGTAAGATCAGAATTACCAAAGGTGTTCTGATCTGTACCACCAATTCTTACCAGAACCAATTCTACAATTAGCCAACCAACCAAATTTATGTGTAAGCTATCAGCAAGGTATCTACATTCATAGGGGTGGGGTTACATTCGAACAAGCAAGTTGTAGGAGCTACCGGTAATTACGAGCTACCAAATCTACAAGCAAGCTGTCTATGTTCTTCCCAATCATACCAATTATTTGAAGACAGTGCAAATCCTGACCATCCCCAACCTAATATTAACTCACTCATCAACCCAAAAACTCACCAGATTTCAAGACAGTGCAAATCCTGCCAATCCCCGACCAAACTATAACTTAGTCATCAACCAAAAAACTAACCAGGTTTGAATACAGTGCAAATCCTGCCCATCCCCAACCTAAAATTTACTCAACCATCAACCCAAAGACCCACCAGATTTAAAGACAGTGCAAATCCTGCCAATCCCCAACCAAACTATAACTCAGTCATCAACCCATAAACCCACCAGATATGAAGACAGTGCAAATCCTGCTATTAAATTCCTTTCGTACGTATGAGACAGTTATGGTACTCGAACCTATGTACGTACATTCCTACGTAACTCACAGTACTGCAGCTGGAATGATACGATAATACGAGTCGAAGATAGGAATAATGAGACCTCTTTCTCTATGTGAGATTGGAATAAGACCGAAACAGAGGTGCAATCGTCATTCTGACACCCAAATTCGATACTTAGTGATCGAACAACAGTCATTCTGACACCCAAATTCGATACTTAATGATCAAACGACAGTCATTCTTACGATCGACGTTCGATACTTAGTAATCGAAGAAGAACACACACTGGAGGTTCACACATGCAATCTCTTGTTAAGTGTGCTGTTTTCAAGAGAAGACAGCAGCGGTTCGAAGCGCTGCTCACGAACTTGTTACTTGTTTTCTGTATAAAATACGTGCTGTATTAGCGGCAACACGTAAATTCGCGTGCTGTATTAGCGGCAGCACCGATCTTTAGAAGAGACACTTGCTCTCCAGCAAGAAACATCTCTTCATCTTATACTTTTAGATTATTTGATTATTCAACCTTAAACCTTGCACCGGACGCCTCCTTTGCGTCCCTTTTGTAGAACTACAAGCCTAAGATCTAACTGATTGCGTCGATTGGTCGATAGTCAGAATAGATCTGATTGGATTCACATCCAGTCGTAGTGGATATCAGAGAAATATTAGAACACAACAGACCGGCACCTCAACCGGCCTGCAGCTAAAGCTCCTGTTGCTCTTCCTTGCCTTTGGATTGAATCAGCTCAACAGCCAGTTTCAAAAGGAAATTAACAGATTAACAGTCGCAAGCTTGTTGAAGCTTGCAAAAGAAGACAACAGTAGAAGCACCGACGACGAAAACAATCCGACAGCAGATCATCAATTGACTCGACTACGGACGACGATTGATAGTTCTCTGATCCGATTACATAACAAAGACACCAATCGGACACGCCGAAGTCTTTATTAGAAGCCCATTGCATTGGACACGCCAATAGCAATATCTCCATCCAAGAACAACGTTCCCCGGATTATATATTTTCCGCGTCTACACTCCTCGTGACACCAACTTTGTCAGGGACCCGTCGACGCCCATTTGATTGTGCTAAGCACTGTAAACCACCGACTGCAATTGTTCTATCAATAATTGCCTTATCAGAACCACTCGTACGATGCTTCCCATTTGATTCTACAATCAATCACCAAATCTACGATTGCTTATTCGCCGACGACATCACATCTTCACCGGCCCGTCGTATTCCATCGAAATCGCCGACGCTATTTATTATCAACGCCGCCGCCACCAACGACGACGGTCCGATTACACGAATTTTTGTCGGTTTTCGTAGTAATACAAATATCCTTCGTCAACGACACCATTTCACCGCTTAATAGCAAATAAACGAAGGAAACCACCATTGTATTGCCTGTTGCGAACTCGTTCTTACGATCGATTCTTTGCTGCCGACGCCAACGCCAACGCTAACGCCGACGCTATTTGTTGTCAACAACAGCGACATACAAGTCAATTTTTGTTGCCTCTCCACGTCACCGGCACGTCGTATCTCATCGACAACGACGCCACCGGCACGTCGTATCCCATCGAAATAGTTCAGCTCCTACTACGACCCAGCAAGCCACTTGGTTTCGCTTCTCTCAAGACCTAGATACGTCCGGATCTTGTATCCGTTACTTCTATTCTTCCAGACCAGCCAAGCCAACTACACGCCTTACGCCATTTGTTGAGGCTACAGCATCTAATCCAGCACGGCGCTGAGAGAAGGGACGACCATTCCGAAAGAACGGCGAGACTACACCAAGCAATTTGTTCCGCAGCAATTCGTTTCGCTCGTCCGAAGACCATCGTAACTACCATCTTGTCTCAATACATCCCCACCGTAAACAAGATATCGCACATTCATCATGAATACCCCGAATCTCGCATCACTATTCCCATCGTTTGATCCAGCGCTAGCCACCTTCCTACACGACTCCTTCGAATGTCCCAAAAGAATCTCACAGTACTTTGTGTGCGGCACTCATCAATGCCCGGTATAAGACATGGCCAGCTTTCCTACACATTGAATACATCGATGATCTTGAATATCACAACGGGAGTACAAGAGTACCACTCACCCGGCATGTACAGCTCAAGCTACAACGATTCGTTGATTTTGGTCAACACCTCGCCGAACAGGGTCTAGACTGGGAAGAACGCGACCATTACACCAAGACAGCTTTCAAGGACTACTGTCAAGGAATCGTCCAAGCCAGGCAAAACTCTGCAGTGACCAACCGCGCCACGATATCAACAGATGGACATGGCTGGCCGCCAAAACCGATAGCCCAGCTCCAATATGAATCATGGATCAGACAATCAAGAGACGAAACCACCTTTCCAGTGCTACAAAATGATGCAACATTTGAACATTGGCTTGTACAATTTACAGCACAACTAGACGCGAATGGTATTAACCCCACCACATTCCTTGATCCATACTGGCCATATCATGTGCTCACAGGGTACCCAAAGGCCCTCCATGAAGAACAATGTGCATTCTTCTGGACACTCCTCCAGTATGTGTTCCAAGGTGATTTTTCTTCCTCATGTGTGTTGTACCACCAACAGACACGCGATGGTCGTCAGGCTTACTTTGATTTTGTCCAGCTCCACAAAACAGTGTCCCATCCAATGCCTCCAGCAGCACCAATGTCCTCTCCAGGTCCTGTTCCGGTACGGCCTCCTGCTGTTGGCAATATCGTGACGCCTCGACCAACTCCACCAGTGTCAACTCACGCGCCTGTTCATTCCACCAGTAACACTCCCGCTGTTCATAACAGCCCTCCTACTACTGCTCGCAAAACGCCTGACCACTCTACTGTTGACAATCCTAAGCCCCCTACAGGACTCCCTGGCAGTTCCCATACTGGATCAACTGCTGATTCCACCTCCACCGGGACTTATTCCTACACCTGGAAGTATTCACCCAGCACTGATTCAGTCCGCTTCAGAAGAATCGCCTCTTCCTCCACTCCTAGTATTATTCCTGCAGACACTCCTACTGAAGATGTCCCCCCTAAACGCAATCACGGCTCACATTCCACTTGCGCTCGCACTTCATATCCATCTCCAGCCAACTCCCGATGGACGTTTTCTCCTCAGTCTGAAACCGTGGTATTTCATCGTGCCCGTTCTACTACCCAACCTTCTTGCATTCCTTCTTTGCAACTTCCACCATCTGGGGCATCTTCTAAAGATAGTGTCGTTTCAAGCTCAGTTATGCAGCCTCTTTATGGGGCATCCTTCTGTCCAGTTTGGAAACCATCTGCTTATCCCGCTTGGAAGCCTCTTTATGAAGCACATTATATGACCTACGATTTGCCTACTGTCTGTATCACCAAACGGCATCGCGATGCTATCAAGATCAAGCTGTATCAATTACATGCTACTCTCTTGATTGCCAATTGGCTCTATGACGCCGTCACCTGACAGATCCAATCTATGATTTGATCTACGATCCATCTACGATGTATCACCCACATGCCACTCTCTTGTTTACTAACTGGATTTATGATGACGTCACCTGACATCTCTGACCGATAATGACTATTTGCAAGGATCTAATCTACGATCACACGAAATCTTACGACGTGATTCTATGATTGTGGTGTCTGTGAGAATCTTCGATCAAGCGATGAAAATCAAGCCTCACGTTGACTACACGAATCCGACTATACGATTATTTGTCCTACACTTCGATCGATATACGACCAATATCTACTCCAAGTTACGTACGATCGAACCAGTCTTAGTTTCCATTGGTCATCACTTGCCCTGTTGCCATTCCGGCTTTCTTGCAGGGGCACTTCTCTGTACAAGACAGCCATCACGACCACCCGCAAGTCTTCTTTTCCAATCATGGGGCACGACAGCGAGTCTTCCCTTCGTATCCTTGGTTCTACGATTAGAGATATGATATTGTGATTCGACTCCCCGCTCCATGCGATCAACTGGTATATCACGCTTTGATCCAGTCATTTGATCTCCGATCAAACGAATCGTATGGTTCACCACGATTTGATCTACGATTTGATTCACAATTTGATCCAACGATCTGAATCTACGATTTGATCTAAGATCTTATACACGATACATCTAAGATCAATCTAAGATCAATTCACGCTCCAACGATACCTATGATCAACCGATATTTGCGAACCTACGATCAATCAATTTCTACGACTACGCCTATGCGATTTGATTCTAAGATCGTATTGATTTCCATGTATTCCCTTCCAATCGTGGGGCACTACCTGCATTCTTGGTTCTACGATTAGTATACTGACGATACTACGATTCAATTCCCAACCCTATTCCACGATTCGACCTAGTGGACTACGATCACACATGCCATAATCTTGGTTTTGATATGGTTCCTTCCTCCCTCCCGAGTAAGAAGAATACCGATTTGCTACTACGATCCCTGCAATTCGATCGATCAATCAACCACCTCCATCCGATTGTGATCGATGTCTACAATCATACTGTACCGATTCTACCTTTACAATTTTGTTCCAAGTTGATATCTACGAATCGACTCCTACGATTCCTCCCAAGATAGGTATTTACGATCAACCAACCATCACAGGTTTGATTCCGATTGTGACACCCGACCTACGATCAATCGATTTCTACAACTTGATATGTGCTCATCTACCTCGATTCAAGATCAAGGTATCAAGTTTCGATTCCAATTGAATTTGATCTTACCCTATGCAACATCGATGCCTAATCATGGGGCATCTTGATCTATGCAATTCCATGCCCAATCATGGGGCATTCTTCTCCTTTGGTACAGTACTCTTCCTGTGATAAAGGTTTATTCCTCTCTACTCTACGATTTGATCTATGGTCAATCTACGATCAATCTACAGTTTCTTCCTTTCTATCGAGTAAGCAGATGGGGCATATTACATGTTCCCCACATACGTACTCAGGGAATTTTGGTTGTTCTTCTCACAGCGATAATGCTGGTGCTTCATCACTTGCAAGAAGATGGGGCATATTAAATTCCTTTCGTACGTATGAGACAGTTATGGTACTCGAACCTATGTACGTACATTCCTACGTAACTCACAGTACTGCAGCTGGAATGATACGATAATACGAGTCGAAGATAGGAATAATGAGACCTCTTTCTCTATGTGAGATTGGAATAAGACCGAAACAGAGGTGCAATCGTCATTCTGACACCCAAATTCGATACTTAGTGATCGAACAACAGTCATTCTGACACCCAAATTCGATACTTAATGATCAAACGACAGTCATTCTTACGATCGACGTTCGATACTTAGTAATCGAAGAAGAACACACACTGGAGGTTCACACATGCAATCTCTTGTTAAGTGTGCTGTTTTCAAGAGAAGACAGCAGCGGTTCGAAGCGCTGCTCACGAACTTGTTACTTGTTTTCTGTATAAAATACGTGCTGTATTAGCGGCAACACGTAAATTCGCGTGCTGTATTAGCGGCAGCACCGATCTTTAGAAGAGACACTTGCTCTCCAGCAAGAAACATCTCTTCATCTTATACTTTTAGATTATTTGATTATTCAACCTTAAACCTTGCACCGGACGCCTCCTTTGCGTCCCTTTTGTAGAACTACAAGCCTAAGATCTAACTGATTGCGTCGATTGGTCGATAGTCAGAATAGATCTGATTGGATTCACATCCAGTCGTAGTGGATATCAGAGAAATATTAGAACACAACAGACCGGCACCTCAACCGGCCTGCAGCTAAAGCTCCTGTTGCTCTTCCTTGCCTTTGGATTGAATCAGCTCAACAGCCAGTTTCAAAAGGAAATTAACACCTGCCCATCCCAAACCTAAAATTAACTCAATCATCAACCCATAAATCAACCAGATTTGAAGACACTACAAATCATGTAAATCCCCGACCAAACTATACCTCAGTCATCAACCCATAAACCCACCAAACTTGAATACAGTAAAAATCCTGCCCATCCCCAACCTAAAACGAACTCAATCATCAACCAAAAAAACCACCAGATTTGAAAACAGTGCAAATCTTGCCAATCCCCAACCAAACTATAACTCAGTCATCAACCCAAAAACTCACCAGATTTGAAGACAGTGCAAATCCTGCCAATCCCCGACCAAACTATAACTAAGTCATCAACCAAAAAACTCACACGATTTGAAGACAGTGCAAATCTTGCCAATCCCCGGCCAAACTATAACTCAGTCATCAACGCAAAAACCCACCAGATTTGAAGACTTTGCAAATTCTGCCAATCCTCGACCAAACTATCTAAGTCATCAACCCAAAAACTCACCAGATTTGAAGACAGTGCAAATCCTGCCCATCCTCAACCTTAAATTAACTCAATCATCAACCCAAAAACCCACCAGATTTGAAGACAGTGCAAATCCTGCCAATCCCCAACCAAACTATAACTCAGTCATCAACTCAAATACTCACCACATTTGAAGACAGTGCAAATCATGCCAATCCCCGACCAACATATAACTCAGTCATCAATCCAAAAACCCACCAGATTTGAAGACAGTGAAAATCTTGCAAATCCCAAACCAAACTAATTCGGTCATCAACCCATAAACCCACCAGATTTGAAAACAGTGCAAATCCTGCCCATCCCCAACCTTAAATTAACTCAATCATCAATCAAAAAACCCACCAGATTTGAAGACAGTGCAAATCATGCCAATCTCTTACCAAACTATAACTCAGTCATCAACCCAAAAACCCACCAGATTTGAAGACTTTGCAAATTCTGCCAATCCTCGACAAAACTATCTCAGTCATCAACCCAAAAACTCACCAGATTTGAAGGCAGTGCAAATCATGCCCATCCCCAACCTAAAATGAACTCAATCATCAACCCAAAAACCCAACAAACTTGAAGACAGTGCAAATCCTGCCAATCCCCAACCAAACTATAACTCAGTCATTAACCCAAAAACTCACCAGATTTGAAGACAGTGCAAATCTTGCCAATCCCCGACCAACATATAACTCAGTCATCAATCAAAAAACCCAGCAGATTTAAAGACAGTGAAAATCTTGCCAATCCCCAACCAAACTATAACTCGGTCATCAACCCATAAACCCACCAGATTTGAAGACAGTGCAAATCCTGCCCATCCCCAACCTTAAATTAACTCAATCATCAATAGAAAAAACCACCAGATTTGAAGAGAGTACAAATCATGCCAATCCCCGACCAAACTATAACTCAGTCATAAATCAAAAAACCCACCAAATTTGAAGACAGTGCAAATCATGCCAATCCCCAACCTAAAATTAACTCAATCATCAATCAAAAAACCCACCAGATTTGAAGACAGTGCAAATCCTGCCAATCCCCGACCAAACTATAACTCAGTCATCAACCCAAAAACTCACCAGATTTGAAGACAGTGCAAATCATGCCAATCCCTGACCAAACTATAACTCAGTCATCAACCCAAAAACTCACCAGAATTGAGGACAGTGCAAATTTTGCCAATCCCCAAGCAAATTAAAACTCTGTCATCAACCCAAAAACCCACCAGATTTGAAGACAGTGCACATCTTGCCCATCCCCAACCTTAAATTAACTCAATCATCAATCAAAAAACCCACCAGATTTGAAGAGAGTACAAATCATTCCAATCCCCGACCAAACTATAACTCAGTCATCAACCCAAAAACTCACAAGACTTGAAGACAGTGCAAATCCTGCCAATCCCCAACCAAACTATAACTCAGTCATCAACTCAAATACTCACCACATTTGAAGACAGTGCAAATCATGCCAATCCCCGACCAACATATAACTCAGTCATCAATCCAAAAACCCACCAGATTTGAAGACAGTGAAAATCTTGCAAATCCCAAACCAAACTAATTCGGTCATCAACCCATAAACCCACCAGATTTGAAAACAGTGCAAATCCTGCCCATCCCCAACCTTAAATTAACTCAATCATCAATCAAAAAACCCACCAGATTTGAAGACAGTGCAAATCATGCCAATCTCTTACCAAACTATAACTCAGTCATCAACCCAAAAACCCACCAGATTTGAAGACTTTGCAAATTCTGCCAATCCTCGACAAAACTATCTCAGTCATCAACCCAAAAACTCACCAGATTTGAAGGCAGTGCAAATCATGCCCATCCCCAACCTAAAATGAACTCAATCATCAACCCAAAAACCCAACAAACTTGAAGACAGTGCAAATCCTGCCAATCCCCAACCAAACTATAACTCAGTCATTAACCCAAAAACTCACCAGATTTGAAGACAGTGCAAATCTTGCCAATCCCCGACCAACATATAACTCAGTCATCAATCAAAAAACCCAGCAGATTTAAAGACAGTGAAAATCTTGCCAATCCCCAACCAAACTATAACTCGGTCATCAACCCATAAACCCACCAGATTTGAAGACAGTGCAAATCCTGCCCATCCCCAACCTTAAATTAACTCAATCATCAATAGAAAAAACCACCAGATTTGAAGAGAGTACAAATCATGCCAATCCCCGACCAAACTATAACTCAGTCATAAATCAAAAAACCCACCAAATTTGAAGACAGTGCAAATCATGCCAATCCCCAACCTAAAATTAACTCAATCATCAATCAAAAAACCCACCAGATTTGAAGACAGTGCAAATCCTGCCAATCCCCGACCAAACTATAACTCAGTCATCAACCCAAAAACTCACCAGATTTGAAGACAGTGCAAATCATGCCAATCCCTGACCAAACTATAACTCAGTCATCAACCCAAAAACTCACCAGAATTGAGGACAGTGCAAATTTTGCCAATCCCCAAGCAAATTAAAACTCTGTCATCAACCCAAAAACCCACCAGATTTGAAGACAGTGCACATCTTGCCCATCCCCAACCTTAAATTAACTCAATCATCAATCAAAAAACCCACCAGATTTGAAGACAGTACAAATCCTGCCCACCCTCAACCTTAAATTTACTCAATCGTCAACCCAAAGACCCACCGAACTTGAAGACAGTGCAATTCCTGCCCATCCTCAACCTGAAATTAACTCAATCATCAATCAAAAAACCCACCACATTTGAAGAGAGTACAAATCATTCCAATCCCCGACCAAACTATAACTCAGTCATCAGCCCAAAAACTCACAAGACTTGAAGACAGTGCAAATCATGCCAATCCCCGACCAACATATAACTCAGTCATCAATCCAAAAACCCACCAGATTTGAAGACAGTGCACATCTTGCCAATCCCCAACAAAACGATAACTCAGTCATCAATCAAAAAACCCACCAGATTTGAAGACAGTGCAAATCCTGCCCATCCCCAACCTTAAATTAACTCATTCATCAACCCAAAGACCCACCCAATTTGAAGACAGTGCAAATCCTGCCAATCCCCAACCTAAAACTAACTCAATCATCAATCAAAAAACCCACCAGATTTGAAGACAGTGCAAATCCTGCCAATCCCCAACCAAACTATAACTCAGTCATCAACCCAAAAACTCACCAGATTTGAAGACAGTGCAAATCCTGCCAATCCCCGACCAAACTATAACTAAGTCATCAACCAAAAAACTCACACGATTTGAAGACAGTGCAAATCTTGCCAATCCCCGGCCAAACTATAACTCAGTCATCAACGCAAAAACCCACCAGATTTGAAGACTTTGCAAATTCTGCCAATCCTCGACCAAACTATCTAAGTCATCAACCCAAAAACTCACCAGATTTGAAGACAGTGCAAATCCTGCCCATCCCCAACCTTAAATTAACTCAATCATCAACCCAAAAACCCACCAGATTTGAAGACTTTGCAAATCCTGCCAATCCCCAACCAAACTATAACTCAGTCATCAACTCAAATACTCACCACATTTGAAGACAGTGCAAATCATGCCAATCCCCGACCAACATATAACTCAGTCATCAATCCAAAAACCCACCAGATTTGAAGACAGTGAAAATCTTGCAAATCCCAAACCAAACTAATTCGGTCATCAACCCATAAACCCACCAGATTTGAAAACAGTGCAAATCCTGCCCATCCCCAACCTTAAATTAACTCAATCATCAATCAAAAAACCCACCAGATTTGAAGACAGTGCAAATCATGCCAATCCCTTACCAAACTATAACTCAGTCATCAACCCAAAAACCCACCAGATTTGAAGACTTTGCAAATTCTGCCAATCCTCGACAAAACTATCTCAGTCATCAACCCAAAAACTCACCAGATTTGAAGGCAGTGCAAATCATGCCCATCCCCAACCTAAAATGAACTCAATCATCAACCCAAAAACCCAACAAACTTGAAGACAGTGCAAATCCTGCCAATCCCCAACCAAACTATAACTCAGTCATTAACCCAAAAACTCACCAGATTTGAAGACAGTGCAAATCTTGCCAATCCCCGACCAACATATAACTCAGTCATCAATCAAAAAACCCAGCAGATTTAAAGACAGTGAAAATCTTGCCAATCCCCAACCAAACTATAACTCGGTCATCAACCCATAAACCCACCAGATTTGAAGACAGTGCAAATCCTGCCCATCCCCAACCTTAAATTAACTCAATCATCAATAGAAAAAACCACCAGATTTGAAGAGAGTACAAATCATGCCAATCCCCGACCAAACTATAACTCAGTCATAAATCAAAAAACCCACCAAATTTGAAGACAGTGCAAATCATGCCAATCCCCAACCTAAAATTAACTCAATCATCAATCAAAAAACCCACCAGATTTGAAGACAGTGCAAATCCTGCCAATCCCCGACCAAACTATAACTCAGTCATCAACCCAAAAACTCACCAGATTTGAAGACAGTGCAAATCATGCCAATCCCTGACCAAACTATAACTCAGTCATCAACCCAAAAACTCACCAGAATTGAGGACAGTGCAAATTTTGCCAATCCCCAAGCAAATTAAAACTCTGTCATCAACCCAAAAACCCACCAGATTTGAAGACAGTGCACATCTTGCCCATCCCCAACCTTAAATTAACTCAATCATCAATCAAAAAACCCACCAGATTTGAAGACAGTACAAATCCTGCCCACCCTCAACCTTAAATTTACTCAATCGTCAACCCAAAGACCCACCGAACTTGAAGACAGTGCAATTCCTGCCCATCCCCAACCTGAAATTAACTCAATCATCAATCAAAAAACCCACCACATTTGAAGAGAGTACAAATCATTCCAATCCCCGACCAAACTATAACTCAGTCATCAACCCAAAAACTCACAAGACTTGAAGAAAGTGCAAATCATGCCAATCCCCGACCAACATATAACTCAGTCATCAATCCAAAAACCCACCAGATTTGAAGACAGTGCACATCTTGCCAATCCCCAACAAAACGATAACTCAGTCATCAATCAAAAAACCCACCAGATTTGAAGACAGTGCAAATCCTGCCCATCCCCAACCTTAAATTAACTCAATCATCAACCCAAAGACCCACCCAATTTGAAGACAGTGCAAATCCTGCCAATCCCCAACCTAAAACTAACTCAATCATCAATCAAAAAACCCACCAGATTTGAAGACAGTGCAAATCCTGCCAATCCCCAACCAAACTATAACTCATTCATCAACCCAAAAACTCACCAGATTTGAACACAGTGCAAATCCTGCCAATCCCCAACCAAACTATAACTCAGTCATCAACCCAAAAACTCACCAGATTTGAAGACAGTGCAAATCATGCCAATCCCCGACCAACATATAACTCAGTCATCAATCAAAAAACCCACCAGATTTGAAGACAGTGCAAATCCTGCCAATCCCCGACCAAACTATAACTCAGTCATCAACCCAAAAACTCACCAGATTTGAACACAGTGCAAATCCTGCCAATCCCTGACCAAACTATAACTCAGTCATCAACCCAAAAACTCACCAGAATTGAAGACAGTGCAAATCATGCTAATCCCCGACCAACATATAACTCAGTCATAAATCAAAAAACCCACCAGATTTGAAGACAGTGCAAATTCTGCCAATCCCCAAGCAAATTGAAACACTGTCATCAACCCATAAACCCACCAGATTTGAAGACTGTGCAAATCCTGCCCATCCCCAACCTTCAATTAACTCAATCATCAATCAAAAAAACCACCAGATTTGAAGACAGTGCAAATCCTGCCCATCCCCAACCTTAAATTAACTCAATCATCAATCAAAAAACCCACCAGATTTGAAGAGAGTACAAATCATTCCAATCCCCGACCAAACTATAACTCAGTCATCAACCCAAAAACTCACAAGACTTGAAGACAGTGCAAATCCTGCCAATCCCCAACCAAACTATAACTCAGTCATCAACCCAAAAACTCACCACATTTGAAGACAGTGCAAATCATGCCAATCCCCAACCAACATATAACTCAGTCATCAATCCAAAAACCCAGCAGATTTGAAGACAGTGAAAATCTTGCCAATCCCCAACCAAACTATAACTCTGTCATCAACCCATAAACCCACCAGATTTGAAGACAGTGCAAATCCTGCCCATTCCCAACCTTAAATTAACTCAATCATCAATCAAAAAACCCACCAGATTTGAAGACAGTGCAAATCAAGCCAATCCCTGACCAAACTATAACTCAGTCATCAACCCAGAAACTCACCAGAATTGAGGACAGTGCAAATTTTGCCAATCCCCAAGCAAATTGAAACACTGTCATCAACCCATAAACCCACCAGATTTGAAGACTGTGCAAATCCTGCCCATCCCCAACCTTAAATTAACTCAATCATCAACCCAAAAACCCACCAGATTTGAAGACAGTGCATATCCTGCCCATCCCCAACCTAAAATTAACTCAATCATCAATCAAAAAACCCACCAGATTTGAACACAGTGCAAATCCTCCCAATCCCCGACTAAACTATAACTCAGTCATCAACCCAAAAACCGACCAGATTTGAAGACAGCGCAGATCCTGCCCATCCCCAACCTTAAATTAACTCAATCATCAATAAAAAAACCCACCAGATTTGAAGAGAGTACAAATCATTCCAATCCCTGACCAAACTATAACTCAGTCATCAACCAAAAAACTCACCAGATTTGAAGACGGTGCAAAACCTGCCAATCCCAGACCAAACTATAACTCAGTCATCAACCAAAAAACTCACCAGATTTGAAGACGGTGCAAAACCTGCCAATCCCAGACCAAACTATAACTCTGTCATCAACCCATAAACCCACCAGATTTGAAGACAGTGCAAATCCAATTAGGTGGTGACAGACAAACTATGACAGATAACTCACTTCTGTTTCTTTCATGATTCATCTTATCCATAACAGGAACAATATTCATGGTTCAATCACACTAAATATCTGAATTTCTATTTTCTAGTTCCAAATTAATGTGTATTTTTTCTTCAAATCCAGTACCCCAATGCACTAATTACGTGGTGACACACAAACTATGACAGATAACTCACTTCTGTTTCTTTCATGATTCATCTCATCCATAACAGGAACAATATTCATGGTTCAATCACACAAAATATCTGATTTTGGAATTTATAATTGCAAATTAGCTAGTGTGTATTTTCCCTCCAAATCCAGTACCCAAATGCACCAATTAGGTGGTGACACACAAACCATGACAGATAACTCACTTCTGTTTCTTTCATGATTCATCTCATCCATAACAGGAACAACATTCATCGTTCAATCTCACAAAATATCTGAATTTCTATTTTCTAGTTCCAAATTAGTGTGTATTTTTTCTCCAAATCCAGTACCCCAATGCACTAATTAGGTGGTGACACACAAACTATGACAGATAACTCACTTCTGCTTCATTCATGATTCAGCTCATCCATAACAGGAACAATATTCATGGTTCAATCACACAAAATATCTGATTTTCTATTTTCTAATTGCAAATTAGTGTTTATTTTTCCTCCAAATCCAGTTCCTCAATGCACTAATTAGGTGGTGACACACAAACTATGACAGATAACTCACTTCTGTTTCTTTCATGATTCATCTCATCCATAACAGGAACAATATTCATGGTTCAATCACACAAAATATCTGAATTTCTATTTGTTAATTGCAAATTAGTGTGTACTGTCTATGTGGTACTTGCATTACTACTGGTAGTAGTACCGTACCTGTAGTAGTACTTGTACTGCTTGGCATGTACTTGATGGTCTGTCCTTTTTCCGTTTTTATGGTCTGTCCTTTTTCCGTTTTTTGGTCTGTCCTTTTTCCGTTTTTATGGTCTGTCCTTTTTCCTTTTTTATGGTCTGTCCTTTTTCCGTTTTTTGGTCCGTCCTTTACCCCTATTTTTGTTTTTATTGTCTGTCCCTTATCCGCGGCTGGCATGCGCGCGCGTGCGCGCGCAGGCATAGCCAGAAGAATCAGGTAAAAAGCTGTTATTTTAATTCCATTAAAAACATCTGGTTCTCCAAAGTTTTTTTTGGGGTGTTTAGATAAGCCTCTTTTTTTTGCAGGAGTTTTCAAAAGTAATATTATTTGAGTCTCCATCTCACGATTAGATCTCTTGCTTGCTTCTTTTTCCACTTTTTGTTTTCGTACCGGTAATGGAAAAAGAAGCAAGCAAACAAAGAATCAACAACAATGAGACCAAGAACAAGAACAATGGTGACAGTAAAAACTTGATATCTCCCTGAATATTGGGAGATAGGGGACCAAACTGGTACCAAAATGTCCGCAATGACAAGGTGGTATCGATTATGTCAAACGGCTTTGCGTTCGTAGCTTAGGGGAGCAACGAAAATCAATTTCAGTCGTCGTTGCCGTCGTCATCGTCAATGAAACCAAGAATGGTGACAGTAAAAAATTGATATCTCCCTGAATATTGGGAGCTAGGAGACCAAACTGGTACCAAAATGTCCGCAATGAGGAGGCGGTATCGATTTTGTTGAACGGCTTTGCGTTCGTAGCTTAGGGGAGAAACGAAAATTAATTTCACCGCCGTCATTGCCATCGCAAGGTTGACGACGACGACAATGACGTGAGGACCAACTTGATCTAAGACAGATTTTAATCGTATGATTTTTTTCTTTATTCAGGTTAAATCTTATGGTTACTTGCAACCAAAAAAATGAGAGTTTGCTACCATAAAAATGAGCGCGCGCCTCTAGATATTACTATTGCTTTTAGAAGAAGCATCTCATTTCCGTAAATAAATGTTTGGCTAAGCTTTTTAGCGATTTTTAGTCGTAGCGTTTGTACCAAGTCTACTTGTTAAAAACAGATTTTTTTAATATTTCTACCTATTTTCCCCCCCCCAAACCCCCCCCACATAAACTCCGTCTACAAGGTTACGTTGTCAACTCTTAGGATTAGGGTTAGTGTTTAACGTTCAACTAACAACTCCACCAATTACCAACTAGCATCACCTGGGGACCACCGACTCAACCATGCAGAAAGGGCAATTCAGACCTTCAAGAACCACTTTATAGCGGGGTTGAATGGGGTGGATGACGAGTTCCCGGTGGACGATTGGGACCTACTGATTCCACAAGCCCTCATTACCCTCAACTTGCTAAGTGCTTCACGCACCCAGCCCAAACTATCAGCATATGAACTCAGACGCGGGATCTATGACTACAACAAACACCCCCTCGCCCCGATGGGCTGTCAGGTGATCATTCATGACAGAGCGTAAGAACGAGGAGGCGCATGGCAGGACCATGGGACAAGGGGTTATTACATTGGACCGGCCTTGAAGCACTACAGGAATTACACCTGCGTCGGTGCGACCAGCCGCGCTACCAGAATCAGCACCACAGTGGCGTTTTTCCCCAAGACTGAGATGCCACGTACCTCTTCTACCGACCGGCTGCTCATGATCCTCCAAGACCTAAAGGAGGTTACTAGTAAACCCCATCCACCAATCCCTTATATGGAACAGGGAACACAAGTGAACGAGGCCCTTCGGAGTATAGGGGAACTTTTACATATAAGTACGCGACAAAAACAAAATGGGCCCAATGCCACGCTTAATGATACAACCAAAGACACGCGCGAACCTCCAAGGGTATCAAACGGGCCCAATACAAAATTAATCAATGTACCCGAGAATGCGCGCGAACCTCCAAGGGTGCCGCCTACGCAACAACGCAGCGCCCGCCGGGGACACCCCTGGGCCGTGGGCACAATCATTAGAAAGAAGTTCAACTCAGGGTGGTATGAAGGTGAAGTCGTAAGCTATGACCAGACCGCCCAATACTACAGAGTAAGATTCACCGATGGGGACATTGCCGACTACACACATGGTGAAGTGTCTCAATACTACAAATCCGACCAATACTACTCAAAACCCCAAGTGAGGCCCAAGGCACTAATGGGGATTTACCCACAAGAGCCGGTTCAATATCCCGTTCCAAAACAGGCCCTACGAACAAACGATTTAACGTATGTGCCCCAACTAGCGTGTGGGGGGTCCATATGGGATGAGGACTTGAACAAGTGGGCGGCATACCGTGATCTAATCAAGCACCCCAAAGCACAGATACAAGAATTATGGCTCAAGTCAGGCGAAGACGAGTTCGGCCGGTTATTCCAAGGCTTTCAACAGAATAACATAGAAGGGATGGACGTATTGGACTGGATCAGGAGAACTGACGTGCCCATACACAAAAGGGTCACATATCCCCGATATACAGTCGCCATACGCCCCGAGAAGGCCGACCCCTACAGGACGAGAATCACAGCAGGGGGAGACCAATTGGAGTACCATGGTAACGTGTCCACCCAGACAGCAAGCATGGAAACCATAAAAACCCACTGGAACAGCGTAGTGTCCTCCCCTGGGGCTAAATACTGTACCGGAGACATTTCTAACATGTACTTATGCTCCACACTGGATGAACCCGAATTCGTAAAGTTCAGGTGGGACATGATTCCCCCCCGAGTCAGAATAGCGTACAAGCTGGAAGGGCTCAAACAAGGGGAATATGTATATGCCCGGATCAAAAAGGCATGGTATGGATTAAAACAGAGTGGAAAGATCGCCCACGACGACCTAGTTGACCACCTCCAGAAGTACGGATACAGGAAGGCACCCCACACAGAGGGACTGTTCCTGCATGATGAACGGGACATTAACTTTACCCTCGTGGTGGATGACTTTGGAATCAAGTACACCCGACAGGAAGATGTAGATCACCTAGTAGCAGCCGTCGGCGCCAAATATACATTCAAAGTGGACTGGTCGGGGAAACAGAACGTCGGGGTTCATCTGCGGTGGGACTACGACAAACGTGAAGTACGATTGTCTATGGACAGTTACGTGGAGCAAGCATTGAAAGAATTCAAACACGTGAGGCCGACACACACGTACGCGGGCCCTTCACGCGCGGACGTCCCTGCCTACGGCGAAAAAATACAATACGCAAAGCTCGAGGACATGACTACACTATTGGACGAAGAAATAAACTTCATCCAACAAGTCACAGGAAAATTCCTGTTTTATGCCCGAGCAGTCGATAACACGATGTTACATGCGCTCAACGACATTGCCTCTGCCAAGAATAACAAAACGACATTAGCAGCCACAAGATATTTCCTCAACTATGCGTCATGTAATCCCGACGCAACCATCATCTACAGGGCAAGTGACATGATACTCCGGGTGGATAGCGATGCAGCGTACTTGGTATGTCCAGAGGCCAAGAGCCGAGCTGGGGGTTATCATTACCTAGGGGATACATCCAATCACACGTTCAACGGCGCTATACTAGTATTGGCAAAAATAATCAAAAATGTTATGGCATCAGCGGCCGAGGCCGAAGTTGCATCATTATTCCTGAATGCACGGGAAGCCTTACCCATCCAACAATGTCTGATTGAACTGGGACACCCACAACCGGCCACTCCACTGAAAACCGACAATAATACAGCAGAGGGCATACTCAATGGCACTATCAAACAAAAGAGGTCTAAAGCCATTGATATGTGATTTTATTGGTTAAAAGACAGGGCTCAACAAGGGCAATTCAATATTTTCTGGAAACCGGGTAAACATAATCTGGCTGATTACCCCACCAAGCACCATCCAGGGAGCCACCATAAAAAGGTAAGACCGATATATCTACATGAGCTGGATAGTCCAAGGACCATCCAAGGGTGTATTGGAATACTGAATCAAGCGTGAATTTACGTACGCGCAAAATCGTCTTAACGTATGTGATACGTGATACGTGATACATAATAAGAAACGTACAATTTACGTATTACGTATTACGTATTACGTTTTACGTATACGTAATACGTATTACGTATAAGTAATACGTATACGCGATACAAGGCGAGACGTGCGATTCCAAGGTGTTCAAGATCTTCTATCACAAGCTGAGTGCAATAAGTAAAAGTGAGACGCGACCAATGTGCTGAGTACGATAAGTAAATTATACATAAGCGCGCGTGAGTATCAAGAGATACTTAAAGCACTGAGTAGAGGTACGCAATATGAGGATCGAACTCTCGATACAAGTATCCCCACACAAAGGAAAGACAAATTAGTAAATGAGAGAACAATATGGTCCAGAAACAATCCGATCATAATCTTATCGATAACTCTTTCCAACACAGTAAAAATCAAACGAAATAAAGTAAATACACAAAGTAACAACATAACCGAACAACTTTTTACGACTTTGGTCTTATTACTATTCCTGGATCCTCCATCCCATACACCTTCAAACACATCCATTTGTAGATGTGATCTGGCTTAACAGTGTTGAGCTCTTCCTGGTTGAACACCCGGTTGGTGGCATATTCATGCCCTCCAGCAATATGGGACATCAACTCCAACAAGATTTGGTGGTATCTTAAGAGCTGAGTGGGGGCATTCACATCATTGGGTAGAATTGGATCCGGTCCCCTTTGGGCCAGTCCTCTTGTTTGACGGGGATCAGTCTTCCTCTTGTTGTTGTTGTTGTTGTTGTTGTTGTTGTTGCTGCTGGGGGGGGGGGGGGGGGGGGGCGGCGTCGCCGGGGCCATCGGCACGTCATCGTCGTTGGCGTCATCTAGGACTTCATCCTCCTCATCGTCAGCAGCTAAGGCTAAGGCAGCTAGCTCACCTAGGCCATTATCTTCAGCTTCAGCGTCGTCCTCCTCTTCATCCTCCTCTTCCTCGTAGTCCTCCTCCTCGTCCTCCTCTGGAGGCTCCAGTGTGTCATCGTCTGAGTCACCAGCATCTTTTGCTGCTGCAGCTGCTTCAGCTCTTTGCATGACAGCTCGCGCACGCCGGATCGCTGCAAGGTCCTTTGCTTGCTGCACAACCCTTGCCTCCTCCCTCGTCCGAGAACTGTTTCTCTACCCCCCGCGGGCTCTCGCGCGGTATTTTTAAAATTATTTCCTATCTTTTATGGTCGCGTGTCTACTAAAATACCTCGCGTGTCGCGCGCTTCTCCTTTCCAGACAATATCTCATCGATCCCTATCTGGATCATCACCTAAAACTCACTCTCGACTTGGTGGAATAAAAATAATCAATTAAATAACATTTTCAGGGTTAGGGATATCATAAAGTTGCCGTGACGAACAATATTTTGTGTCAAACTTCTTACGCACAAATGATTTTCTCTCATATTTAAACGCAACATGCTGTTAACTGCACTTAGTAACACACTATGTACAAAATACCACAATAAATACACAGCACAAAAACCATGTACAAGTCTACAGGTAATGAACATGTGTGTGCTCCGTACACTGAAATCTCTTCAAAAAAAGAACAAGTGAAAAGACCCTGCAAACACAGCAGAAAAACCCTCAAAGACATGATTTATTTTTGATAGGAATTCCGATCATCAAAATCACCAATGTCATTAACTTCCATTTTGACGACCCTGCAACAACCCTTCTGTTTCTCCTTCACTAGAACAGACCATGAAGGTTCACCACCATACAAATAGTACAAAAGGACACCAGCTCAAATACCTACACATTTTGGTTGGGAAGGTATTCAAACGGCAAAGATAAATCCAAATGACAAAGATAAGAAAAATTCAACCCATCTTTTTCCCCTTGGATAGAGGAGAGAATGGAGGCAGACATGTACAAACTCTACCAGGTTTGAGCACCAGCATGTTACTTTACTGATTTGCTGACCAGGAATGGCAATCAAAGGGCTATCCAATGGCTATTCGCTATTCTGATGGCTATTCAGATGGGAGGGCTAAGCAGAAACTCCAAATCCGTTTTTTCCGCACAGAAAACACACACACACACTCCTATTGGAATACTGAATCAAGCGTGAATTTACGTACGCGCAAAATACGTGATACGTAATAAGAAACGTACAATTTACGTATTACGTATTACGTATTACGTATACATAATACGCATACGCGATACAAGGTGAGACGTACGATTCCAAGCTGAGCGCAATAAGTAAAAGTGAGACGTGACCAATGTGCTGAGTACGATAAGTAAATTATACATAAGCGCGCGTGAGTATCATGAGATACTTAAAGCACTGAGAAGAGGTACACGATATGAGGATCGAACTCACGATACGAGTATCCCCACACAAAGGAAAGACAAATTAGTAAATGAGGGAACAATATGGTCCAGAAACAATCCGATCATAATCTTATTGATAACTCTTTCCAACACAGTAAAAATCAAACGAAATAAAGTAAATACGAAAAGTAATAACATAACTGAATAACATTTTATGACTTTGGTCTTATTAGTTATTGATAAGATTACACTACCCAATGCCAGCAGGAACACAATCTGAAGAAAACAATACAGTACCTGCAACCAGGGGAATTACCCCGGACACCAGCCTAGACACATCCCACGTAACCGGCACGCGCGAACTTAGGGAACTCAGGGACCAACTGAAGGAACTTGAACTCTACAATCGAGACATACTCGAGTATACCGGAGAAAGACAGGACCAGTTACAACAACAGAACAAACTACTGTATGACTACACCGAACCAGTCGACAGCAGCGACGAAGACAGTACCGACGACGACGAGATGGTCAAGAAGAAGGATTACACCGGGGTCAAGGACCATCTGGATGAGACCCAAATGAAGCCCATCTCAGTACCCACAAGCGTGGACGTGTATGAGTTCAAAAAGACCCTAGCCAACGCACTGGCCGAAGTGGTATCCATCAAATACATACAAGGAAGTGGGTATGCATTCCTTTTGGAGAGTGAGGGACAATACAAGACGAGAGACACTAGTGCCCAATATCCCACAGCGCCAAAAGAGCCTCATGAACTCGATAGTTCGATACAGCTCACATCAGACACGTATAAACTATGGAAACGCAGGCAAGCACTGTACGTGGAATGGAACAAATATGATAGAGAGGCACTACTCATCACAGACAAGAAGTTCCCCACCATGCTGGATGACTTAAAAGACCCGGGCTCCGAAGCATTCCCCAGGGGAACCACCGTACTAGCTGCATTCCAGACCATGGAGGCTGACCTCTGTACAACTGATGCCCAGCACCGGCTTACCCGCGAGCTCTCGAAGAAAATGAATGACCTATCGTATACACCGAGCCCTATTGGTCCCAAGGAGTACTTCAGACAATTAACTAAGTATCAATGGCAGATCAATCTACTCCCGGAAACTGCAGAAGTGTCCTCAGCACAAATGATCGATTATGCCCGGGACGCCTTCATGCGCAGCAAGCATGACCCAATTACCCTCCACAGGGTTAATGAAGACTGGAAACAACACAGGACAACCATAGCCAAGGGTGACGAGTTCATACACTACAAAAAGTTCTGGGGCCAACGGCTAAAGGAGTTGTACAGCGCATACCACAACAAAACTGCATCGGTCAACATGGTGGACATACACAATGACTGACGTTTCGCTGACTTTGAGACGCAACAACTTGAGCTGGCCAACGTGTGCCGAGAGATCTATTCGCGGGTGTCGGAGACTACAGCATCGACAGCGACGGCGGCATCTACGATGACAATGTCGCACCAGTGGGAAACAGCCATGGCATCCCTACAAGCAGACGTCAATCGACTTAAGGCGGCAGACGCAGGTCGAACAAACAGGCAGCGTCAGGACGCCCGCTGGCCCACGAGTGGAAACAATACAAATATTACTGCCACTCGTGCGGTGTCAACCTCTCACATACCGGGCGAGAATGCTTCAACAGGAGAAACAAGGCCGCCCACCAGGAGGGAGCCTCCTACGACAACCAGATGGGAGGATCCACCAGAAACAACAACAGGTGGATGAAGTGGAATGGACCCAATCCCAATGGCGACGGACGTAGGGTGTTTGAGCCCCCCCCCCCCCCCCCCCGTTCCTGACAGCGTGGGAGGGACCACAGTAGTAGTATACATAAATCTAGTAATCATGATTCACAATTACTCAGTATCCTACGTGCTGGTCCCTCGAGGGATTAACTACCTCGGCCACCACGATCCGTGACCTTTGCACAAGACGTTGTGTTCCATATCAGGGCCCCACCTGGATATGGGGCCCTGGATTCAGCGGCAACAGACCATTTTGTCCCATCGACGTACCAAGGGGGGGGACATCAAGACACACCGAGGGCGCTGACCGTAGGTTGTGCTAATGGGAGCACTATGCTGACCACCACAACCGACCAATTAGACCTACCCCAACTCCCCATCGAGGCCTGCGGCTGTCACAAGTTTGATGAAGTGGAGCTACTATTGGTCTCGGTGCCCAAACTCTGCAATAACGGGTGCGAAGTGGCATTCTCTAAGGACAACGTGGCTATTTTTGGCCCCTCCAAACAAATCATACTCACCGGTCAACGTGACCCCCTAAGGAATCGATACATGGTTCCCCTCCATCAGCCCGCCAAACAGGAGACGGCTCAATCTCCAAGGGTGATAGGCCCCCCGCAAAACGAAAACGAACAAAACGAATCCCCGCAAAACGAAAACGAACACAGCGCAACCAGCGCCATCCAAAACAACAACGAAACCAAATATCCAATACACACGGGGGCAGGAGCATACCAGATTCAAGCCATCCCCAAGCTAATACGATTCTACCACGCAGCAGCAGGGTACCCCACTAAAGAGACTTGGGTCCGCGCCATCGAACGCGGCTCATATGCCACGTGGCCGGGTCTCACGGCACAACGTGTCAACCGACACCTCCCACTCACAGAAGAAACTACTATGGGACACCTACAAATGGTTCGACAAGGCATTCAAAGCACGCGCAAACCAAAGAAGGCGAAGAACAGACCGACAGCCGATACAGAACCACCCCAAGTCGGCCGGAAGAAGATACATAATGTCTGCGTGGACATAGTTTCCACAAATGAAATGCAACCAACCAACCACGCAGGGCCACGAACCAAAGACGAGCCGAAGGAACTCATTGCGTGGGACCTACCGGGGAGATACCCAGTCACGTCACGCTGTGGACACCAGTACGTATTCCTCATGTACGACTACGATTCCAACTATATTGACGTGGAGCCCATCCAGTCACGCAAGAGCGAAGACCTCCTACATGGATTTACGGCATGCTACGCACGTATGAAAGAGGACAACGTGAGCGCAAAAAAAGTGCGAATGGACAACGAAACCTCCAAGAAACTAATTGCATACATCACAAGGAACAACCTCAATTACCAACTAGCATCACCTGGGGACCACCGTCTCAACCATGCCGAAAGGGCAATTCAGACCTTCAAGAACCATTTTATAGCAGGATTGAATGGAGTGGATGATAAGTTCCTGATAGACGATTGGGACCTACTGATCCCACAGGCCCTCATTACCCTCAACTTGTTACGTGCGTCACGTACCCAGCCCAAACTATGGGCTTATGAGCTCAGACGCGGAATCTATGACTACAACAAACACCCCCTCGCCCCAATGGGCTGTCAGGTGATCATTCATGACAGAGCGTAAGAACGAGGCGCATGGCAGGACCATGGGACAAGGGGTTATTACATTGGACCGGCCTTGAAGCACTACAGGAATTACACCTGCGTCGGTGCGACCAGCTGCGCTACCAGAATCAGCACCACAGTGGCGTTTTTCCCCAAGACTGAGATGCCACGTACCTCTTCTACCGACCGGCTGCTCATGATCCTCCAAGACCTAAAGGAGGTTACTAGTAAACCCCATCCACCAATCCCTTATATGGAACAGGGAACACAAGTGAACGAGGCCCTTCGGAGTATAGGGGAACTTTTACATATAAGTACGCGACAAAAACAAAATGGGCCCAATGCCACGCTTAATGATACAACCAAAGACACGCGCGAACCTCCAAGGGTATCAAACGGGCCCAATACAAAATTAATCAATGTACCCGAGAATGCGCGCGAACCTCCAAGGGTGCCGCCTACGCAACAACGCAGCGCCCGCCGGGGACACCCCTGGGCCGTGGGCACAATCATTAGAAAGAAGTTCAACTCAGGGTGGTATGAAGGTGAAGTCGTAAGCTATGACCAGACCGCCCAATACTACAGAGTAAGATTCACCGATGGGGACATTGCCGACTACACACATGGTGAAGTGTCTCAATACTACAAATCCGACTATTAAATTCCTTTCGTATGTATGAGACAGTTATGGTACTCGAACCTATGTACGTACATTCCTACGTAACTTACTGTACTGCAGCTGGAATGATACGATAATACGAGTCGAAGTGCACCTCCAGTGGTTGGAATAATGCGACCTCTTTCTCTATGTGAGATTGGAATACGATCGAACCAGAGGTGCAAATCGTCATTCTGACACCCAAATTTGATACTTAGTGATCAAACGACAGTCATTCTTACGATCGAAGTTTGATACTTAGTACTCAAAGAAAGAACACACACTAGAGGTTCGCACATGCAATCTCTTGTTAAGTGTGCTGTTTTCAAGAAAAGACAGCAGAGGTTCGAAGCGCTGCTCACGAACTTGTTACTTGTTTTCTGCTGTGTAAAATACGTGCTGTATTAGCGGCAGTTCGTACGATCTTTAAAAGAGATACTTGCTCTCCAGCAAGGATCATCTCTTCATCTCATACTTTTAGATTATTTGATTATTCAACCTTAAACCTTGCATCGGTAGCCATGCTTCCCATTGTAGAACTACAAGCCTAAGATCTAACTGACTGAGCCCACCGGTAGTTAGAATAGATCTGATTGGACTAGCGTTCAATCGTAGTGGATATCAGAGAAATATTAGACCACAAACAGACCGGCACCTCAACCGGCCTGCAGCCACAGCTCCTGTTGCTCTTCTTTGCCTTTGGAAGAATCAGCTCAACAGCCAGTTTCAAAAGGAAATTAACAGATTAACAGTCGCAAGCTTGTTGAAGCTTGCAAAAGAAGACAACAGTAGAAGCACCGACGACGAAAACAATCCGACAGCAGATCATCAATTGACTCGACTACGGACGACGATTGATAGTTCTCTGATCTGATTACAGTACAACAAAGACCAAACGAACAAGCCGTTTGTCTTCAATAGAAGCCTATTGCATTGGACACGCCAATAGCAATCTCACCATCCAAGGACCGCATTTCAAGTTCTCCGGATATCATTTTCCACGTCTAACTCCTTGTGACACCATCTCGTCAAGGACACATCGACGCTCATCATTTGATTGTGCTAAGCACCATAAACCACCGACTGCAATTACCAATTGATAATTGCCTTACCCCATACGCACTCTCTGTGTCCACACCATTGCTACACACACAGCGTTTGTCCCTCACAAGCCTTACGCCATTTGTCGAGGCTACAACACCAACCAACGACGCAACGAAAACGAACAAGGATTCCGTTGTTCCTCCATCCTCTTTTACCAAGTAAAAGACCTAGTACTTTTAAGACAGACGAAGACGAAAAGACGTCACAACAACCAACGGCCATCTCTTTGTCACATCAAGCCTACCTATTGACAGAGGAAATTCCTCATCTTCAGAACGACGATCTGAATAAGCGAATTTTTGGTGCTTCACCACGTCACCGGCACGTCGTATCTCATCGAAAACGACTTTCCATCCCCATTGCCGACACGCCGATACCATTCTGGTCTTCTTTCTCCCAGTATTGACAGAGATAAACAATCCAACAGCAGATCATCGAACGATCGACTACGGACGACGCTTGATAGTTCTCTGATCCGATTACATACAAGAAAGACAGCGACATACAAGTCAATTTTCGTTGCCTCTCCACGTCACCGGCACGTCGTATATCATTGACAACGACGCCACCGGAATCGTTCAGCTCCTACTACGACCCAGCAAGCCACTTGTTTTCGTTTTCCTCAAGACCTAGATACGTCCGGATCTTGGCGTTCATACCTCACGAATAGAAGGCCTCTACGCGTTCCTGTATCCGTTACTTCTATTCTTAAATCACGCCTGCCGACAGGACAGAAAACCATTAATTGGCTCGACAATCGGTCGACGATCGATCATTCTCTGCTCTGATCACACGACAAAACGCATGTTTGGTATCCCCATTGGCAGAAAGCCAATAAGCACATCGACGGGACGATTCCTATCGCTTTAACCTCGAGCACCTTTGACATCACCCATGATTATGGCGCCTAACCTACGGGATAACCCTAATCAAGATGATGAAGTGGATGTCCCCATCACGGACCTCTTCCCATCATTTGACCAAGCACTAGCCACATTCCTACACGACTCCTTCGATGTCCCAAACGAATCTCACAGTACTTTGTGTGCGGCACTCATCAATGCCAGGTATAAGACATGGCCAGGTTTCCTACACATTGAATACATCGATGATCTTGAATATCACGACGGGAGTGCAAGAGTACCACTCACCCGGCATGTACAGCTCAAGCTACAACGATTCGTTGATTTTGGTCAACACCTCGCCGAACAGGGTCTAGACTGGGAAGAACGCGACCATTACACCAAGAAAGCTTTCAAGGACTACTGTCAAGGAATCGTCCAAGCCAGGCGAGACTCTGCAGTGACCAACCGCGTCACGATATCAACAGATGGACATGGCTGGCCGCCAAAACCGATAGCCCAGCTCCGATATGAATCATGGATCAGACAACCAAGAGACGAAACCACCTTTCCAGTGCTACTAAATGATGCAACATTTGAACATTGGCTTGTACAATTTACAGCACACCTAGACGCGAATGGTATTAACCCCACCACATTCCTTGATCCATACTGGCCATATCATGTGCTCACAGGGTACCCCAAGGCCCTCCATGAAGAACAATGTGCATTCTTCTGGACACTCCTCCAGCATGTGTTCCAAGGTGATTTTTCTTCCTCATGTGTGTTGTACCACCAACAGACACGCGATGGTCGTCAGGCTTACTTTGATTTTGTCCAGCTTCACAAAACAGTGTCCCATCCAATGCCTCCAGCAGCACCAATGTCCTCTACAGGTCCTGTTCCGGTACGGCCTCCTGCTGTCGGCAATATCGTGACGCCCCGACCAACTCCACCAGTGTCAACTCACGCGCCTGTTCATTCCACCAGTAACACTCCCGCTGTTCATAACAGCCCTCCTACTACTGCTTGCAAAACGCCTGACCACTCTACTGTTGACAATCCTAAGCCCCCTACAGGACTCCCTGGCAGTTCCCATACTGGATCAACTGCTGATTCCACCTCCACCGGGACTTATTCCTACACCTGGAAGTATTCACCTAGCACTGATTCAGTCCGCTTCAAGAGAATCGCCTATTCCTTCACTCCTAATATTGTTCCTGCAGACACTCCTACTGGAGATGTCCCCCCTAAACGCAATGGCGCATCACATTCCACTTGCGCTCGAACTTCATATCCATCTCCAGCCAACTCCCGATGGACGTTTTCTCCTCAGTCTGAAACCGTGGTATTTCTTCGTGCTCGTTCTGCACCCCAGCCTTCTTGCAATTCTTCTTTGCAACTTCCACCATCTGGGGCATCTTCTAAAGATAGTGTCGTTTCAAGCTCAGTTAGGAAGCCCCTTTATGGGGCATCATTTTGTTCTACTCGGAAGCCATGTGCTTATCCAGTTGGGAATCCTACTTATGAAGCACATCCTATGACCTACGTTTTGCCTGCTGTTTGTATCACCAAGCGGCACCGGGATGCTATCAAGCTCAAGCTATATCACTTACATGCTACTCTCTTGATTGCCAATTGGCTCTATGAGGACGTCACATGACAGATCAAATTCTACCATTCGACATACTATCTTTTCCAACATAGGAGCTACAATTTGATTCCACAGTGACGATCATCCGATTCGATTCTCAACAACGGAATCAATCGCATTCTCTGATTTAATTCTCCGATTCAAGATTCGACTACGATTGCTACCGATTCTACCTTCACAGGTTTGATTCCGATTGAGATACTCGATTCTACGATCAACCGATTCGTTGTACGATCATTGCAATCACCCATCCATTTTCTTACGCGTCTCTTGCGTGCCAATTGACTCTACGACAACGTCACCTGACAGATCCCATCTATGATTTGCTATACGATCCATCTACGATGTATCACCTACATGCCACTCTCTTGTTTGCTAACTGGATTTATGATGACGTCACCTGCCGATCCAATCCTTTTACGATTCATCTATGATCAATCTAACTGGATTAAAGATTCCTACGCTCAACGATCCATCGAATTCTACAACTACAGCTACGGTTTGATTGCTTCGATTTGATCTACGATTTGATCTACGATTTGATCTACGATGTGATTGATTTAATCTACGATTTGATCTACGATGTCATTTACAATTTTGATCTACGATACGATCTACGATACGATCTATGATTTGATCTTGACTCCTCAATCATGAGATCACCAATCAAGTTCTTATGCACCCAAGTTGATTTCTACGATCAATTTCACGATTCGTTATTGCTGACGTTGATTTCTACGATCAATTTCACGATTCGTTATTGCTGACGTACACGATACAATCGATTTTCATTATATTGCATCCTACGATTTGATCTACGATCCAACTACGATCAATCTAAGATCAATCCACGCTCACACTATACCTATGGTCCCCCGATCCGATCAACCGATATTTAGAATCTACTCCAAGTTACGTACGATCGAACCAGTCTTAGTTTCCATTGGCCATCACTTGCCATGTTGCCCTTCCGGCTCTCTTGCAGGGGCACTTCTTCTGTACAAGACAGCCATCACGACCACGCGCAAGTCCTCCTTTCCAATCATGGGGCACGGCAGCAAGTCTTCCCTTCCAATCGTGCTGCACTACCTGCATCCTTGGTCCTACGATTAGTATATCGACGATACTACGATTCAATTCCCAACCCAATTCCACGATTCAACCTAGTGGACTACGATCACACTGTACCGATTCTACCTTTACAATTTGTTCCAAGTTGATATCTACGAATCGACTACTACGATTCCTCCCAAGATAGGTAGACCTAGTGGACTCCGATACAATCAAACGCTGTTTTCAAGCACTACGATTTGATCTACGATTCAATCTACGATTCGATCCATGATTACAGTTGATGTCTCATATTTGATCATTGATCTTACGATTAGATCCACTATCAGCATTGTATGGATCTGACTCCTACGAATCAATATCCACTCAAGTTGATTTATACGACCAATTTCATGATTCGTTATTGTTAACATATACGATCCATCCACCTCCGATCAATTGATGCCCTCTCCATTCGATTGTGATACCCGATCTATACGATCGTATCGATTTCCAACCCTCTTCGATCCAAACTGATCTCTGATTGATCCACAATCTGCAATTGATTCAACATCTACGACTAGTTAATGTCCAATCATGGGACATGTTACTCTATGCAAACTCGATGCCTAATCATGGGGCATCTTGATCTATGCAAATCCATGCCCAATCATGGGGCATTCTTCTCCTTTGGTACGGTACTCTTCCTGTGATAAAGGTTTATTCCTTCCTATCGAGTGAGCACATGGGGCATATTACATGTTCCTCACATACGTACTCAGGGAATTTTGGTTGTTCTTCTCACAGCGATAATGCTGGTGCTTCATCACGTGCAAGAAGATGGGGCATATTAAATTCCTTTCGTATGTATGAGACAGTTATGGTACTCGAACCTATGTACGTACATTCCTACGTAACTTACTGTACTGCAGCTGGAATGATACGATAATACGAGTCGAAGTGCACCTCCAGTGGTTGGAATAATGCGACCTCTTTCTCTATGTGAGATTGGAATACGATCGAACCAGAGGTGCAAATCGTCATTCTGACACCCAAATTTGATACTTAGTGATCAAACGACAGTCATTCTTACGATCGAAGTTTGATACTTAGTACTCAAAGAAAGAACACACACTAGAGGTTCGCACATGCAATCTCTTGTTAAGTGTGCTGTTTTCAAGAAAAGACAGCAGAGGTTCGAAGCGCTGCTCACGAACTTGTTACTTGTTTTCTGCTGTGTAAAATACGTGCTGTATTAGCGGCAGTTCGTACGATCTTTAAAAGAGATACTTGCTCTCCAGCAAGGATCATCTCTTCATCTCATACTTTTAGATTATTTGATTATTCAACCTTAAACCTTGCATCGGTAGCCATGCTTCCCATTGTAGAACTACAAGCCTAAGATCTAACTGACTGAGCCCACCGGTAGTTAGAATAGATCTGATTGGACTAGCGTTCAATCGTAGTGGATATCAGAGAAATATTAGACCACAAACAGACCGGCACCTCAACCGGCCTGCAGCCACAGCTCCTGTTGCTCTTCTTTGCCTTTGGAAGAATCAGCTCAACAGCCAGTTTCAAAAGGAAATTAACACCGACCAATACTACTCAAAACCCCAAGTGAGGCCCAAGGCACTAATGGGGATTTACCCACAAGAGCCGGTTCAATATCCCGTTCCAAAACAGGCCCTACGAACAAACGATTTAACGTATGTGCCCCAACTAGCGTGTGGGGGGTCCATATGGGATGAGGACTTGAACAAGTGGGCGGCATACCGTGATCTAATCAAGCACCCCAAAGCACAGATACAAGAATTATGGCTCAAGTCAGGCGAAGACGAGTTCGGCCGGTTATTCCAAGGCTTTCAACAGAATAACATAGAAGGGATGGACGTATTGGACTGGATCAGGAGAACTGACGTGCCCATACACAAAAGGGTCACATATCCCCGATATACAGTCGCCATACGCCCCGAGAAGGCCGACCCCTACAGGACGAGAATCACAGCAGGGGGAGACCAATTGGAGTACCATGGTAACGTGTCCACCCAGACAGCAAGCATGGAAACCATAAAAACCCACTGGAACAGCGTAGTGTCCTCCCCTGGGGCCAAATACTGTACCGGAGACATTTCTAACATGTACTTATGCTCCACACTGGATGAACCCGAATTCGTAAAGTTCAGGTGGGACATGATTCCCCCCCGAGTCAGAATAGCGTACAAGCTGGAAGGGCTCAAACAAGGGGAATATGTATATGCCCGGATCAAAAAGGCATGGTATGGGTTAAAACAGAGTGGAAAGATCGCCCACGACGACCTAGTTGACCACCTCCAGAAGTACGGATACAGGAAGGCACCCCACACAGAGGGACTGTTCCTGCATGATGAACGGGACATTAACTTTACCCTCGTGGTGGATGACTTTGGAATCAAGTACACCCGACAGGAAGATGTAGATCACCTAGTAGCGGCCGTCGGCGCCAAATATACATTCAAAGTGGACTGGTCGGGGAAACAGAACGTCGGGGTTCATCTGCGGTGGGACTACGACAAACGTGAAGTACGATTGTCTATGGACAGTTACGTGGAGCAAGCATTGAAAGAATTCAAACACGTGAGGCCGACACACACGTACGCAGGCCCTTCACGCGCGGACGTCCCTGCCTACGGCGAAAAAATACAATACGCAAAGCTCGAGGACGTGACCACACTATCGGACGAAGAAATAAACTTCATCCAACAAGTCACAGGAAAATTCCTGTTTTATGCCCGAGCAGTCGATAACACGATGTTACATGCGCTCAACGACATTGCCTCTGCCAAGAATAACAAAACGACATTAGCAGCCACAAGATATTTCCTCAACTATGCGTCATGTAATCCCGACGCAACCATCATCTACAGGGCAAGTGACATGATACTCCGGGTGGATAGCGATGCAGCGTACTTGGTATGTCCAGAGGCCAAGAGCCGAGCTGGGGGTTATCATTACCTAGGGGATACATCCAATCACACGTTCAACGGCGCTATACTAGTATTGGCAAAAATAATCAAAAATGTTATGGCATCAGCGGCCGAGGCCGAAGTTGCATCATTATTCCTGAATGCACGGGAAGCCTTACCCATCCAACAATGTCTGATTGAACTGGGACACCCACAACCGGCCACTCCACTGAAAACCGACAATAATACAGCAGAGGGCATACTCAATGGCACTATCAAACAAAAGAGGTCTAAAGCCATTGATATGTGATTTTATTGGTTAAAAGACAGGGCTCAACAAGGGCAATTCAATATTTTCTGGAAACCGGGTAAACATAATCTGGCTGATTACCCCACCAAGCACCATCCAGGGAGCCACCATAAAAAGGTAAGACCGATATATCTACATGAGCTGGATAGTCCAAGGACCATCCAAGGGTGTATTGGAATACTGAATCAAGCGTGAATTTACGTACGCGCAAAATCGTCTTAACGTATGTGATACGTGATACGTGATACATAATAAGAAACGTACAATTTACGTATTACGTATTACGTATTACGTTTTACGTATACGTAATACGTATTACGTATAAGTAATACGTATACGCGATACAAGGCGAGACGTGCGATTCCAAGGTGTTCAAGATCTTCTATCACAAGCTGAGTGCAATAAGTAAAAGTGAGACGCGACCAATGTGCTGAGTACGATAAGTAAATTATACATAAGCGCGCGTGAGTATCAAGAGATACTTAAAGCACTGAGTAGAGGTACGCAATATGAGGATCGAACTCTCGATACAAGTATCCCCACACAAAGGAAAGACAAATTAGTAAATGAGAGAACAATATGGTCCAGAAACAATCCGATCATAATCTTATCGATAACTCTTTCCAACACAGTAAAAATCAAACGAAATAAAGTAAATACACAAAGTAACAACATAACCGAACAACTTTTTACGACTTTGGTCTTATTACTATTCCTGGATCCTCCATCCCATACACCTTCAAACACATCCATTTGTAGATGTGATCTGGCTTAACAGTGTTGAGCTCTTCCTGGTTGAACACCCGGTTGGTGGCATATTCATGCCCTCCAGCAATATGGGACATCAACTCCAACAAGATTTGGTGGTATCTTAAGAGCTGAGTGGGGGCATTCACATCATTGGGTAGAATTGGATCCGGTCCCCTTTGGGCCAGTCCTCTTGTTTGACGGGGGATCAGTCTTCCTCTTGTTGTTGTTGTTGTTGTTGTTGTTGTTGCTGCTGGGGGGGGGGGGGGGGCGGCGTCGCCGGGGCCATCGGCACGTCATCGTCGTTGGCGTCATCTAGGACTTCATCCTCCTCATCGTCAGCAGCTAAGGCTAAGGCAGCTAGCTCACCTAGGCCATTATCTTCAGCTTCAGCGTCGTCCTCCTCTTCATCCTCCTCTTCCTCGTAGTCCTCCTCCTCGTCCTCCTCTGGAGGCTCCAGTGTGTCATCGTCTGAGTCACCAGCATCTTTTGCTGCTGCAGCTGCTTCAGCTCTTTGCATGACAGCTCGCGCACGCCGGATCGCTGCAAGGTCCTTTGCTTGCTGCACAACCCTTGCCTCCTCCCTCGTCCGAGAACTGTTTCTCTACCCCCCGCGGGCTCTCGCGCGGTATTTTTAAAATTATTTCCTATCTTTTATGGTCGCGTGTCTACTAAAATACCTCGCGTTTCGCGCGCTTCTCCTTTCCAGACAATATCTCATCGATCCCTATCTGGATCATCACCTAAAACTCACTCTCGACTTGGTGGAATAAAAATAATCAATTAAATAACATTTTCAGGGTTAGGGATATCATAAAGTTGCCGTGACGAACAATATTTTGTGTCAAACTTCTTACGCACAAATGATTTTCTCTCATATTTAAACGCAACATGCTGTTAACTGCACTTAGTAACACACTATGTACAAAATACCACAATAAATACACAGCACAAAAACCATGTACAAGTCTACAGGTAATGAACATGTGTGTGCTCCGTACACTGAAATCTCTTCAAAAAAAGAACAAGTGAAAAGACCCTGCAAACACAGCAGAAAAACCCTCAAAGACATGATTTATTTTTGATAGGAATTCCGATCATCAAAATCACCAATGTCATTAACTTCCATTTTGACGACCCTGCAACAACCCTTCTGTTTCTCCTTCACTAGAACAGACCATGAAGGTTCACCACCATACAAATAGTACAAAAGGACACCAGCTCAAATACCTACACATTTTGGTTGGGAAGGTATTCAAACGGCAAAGATAAATCCAAATGACAAAGATAAGAAAAATTCAACCCATCTTTTTCCCCTTGGATAGAGGAGAGAATGGAGGCAGACATGTACAAACTCTACCAGGTTTGAGCACCAGCATGTTACTTTACTGATTTGCTGACCAGGAATGGCAATCAAAGGGCTATCCAATGGCTATTCGCTATTCTGATGGCTATTCAGATGGGAGGGCTAAGCAGAAACTCCAAATCCGTTTTTTCCGCACAGAAAACACACACACACACTCCTATTGGAATACTGAATCAAGCGTGAATTTACGTACGCGCAAAATACGTGATACGTAATAAGAAACGTACAATTTACGTATTACGTATTACGTATTACGTATACATAATACGCATACGCGATACAAGGTGAGACGTACGATTCCAAGCTGAGCGCAATAAGTAAAAGTGAGACGTGACCAATGTGCTGAGTACGATAAGTAAATTATACATAAGCGCGCGTGAGTATCATGAGATACTTAAAGCACTGAGAAGAGGTACACGATATGAGGATCGAACTCACGATACGAGTATCCCCACACAAAGGAAAGACAAATTAGTAAATGAGGGAACAATATGGTCCAGAAACAATCCGATCATAATCTTATTGATAACTCTTTCCAACACAGTAAAAATCAAACGAAATAAAGTAAATACACAAAGTAACAACATAACTGAATAACATTTTATGACTTTGGTCTTATTAGTTATTGATAAGATTACACTACCCAATGCCAGCAGGAACACAATCTGAAGAAAACAATACAGTACCTGCAACCAGGGGAATTACCCCGGACACCAGCCTAGACACATCCCACGTAACCGGCACGCGCGAACTTAGGGAACTCAGGGACCAACTGAAGGAACTTGAACTCTACAATCGAGACATACTCGAGTATACCGGAGAAAGACAGGACCAGTTACAACAACAGAACAAACTACTGTATGACTACACCGAACCAGTCGACAGCAGCGACGAAGACAGTACCGACGACGACGAGATGGTCAAGAAGAAGGATTACACCGGGGTCAAGGACCATCTGGATGAGACCCAAATGAAGCCCATCTCAGTACCCACAAGCGTGGACGTGTATGAGTTCAAAAAGACCCTAGCCAACGCACTGGCCGAAGTGGTATCCATCAAATACATACAAGGAAGTGGGTATGCATTCCTTTTGGAGAGTGAGGGACAATACAAGACGAGAGACACTAGTGCCCAATATCCCACAGCGCCGAAAGAGCCTCATGAACTCGATAGTTCGATACAGCTCACATCAGACACGTATAAACTATGGAAACGCAGGCAAGCACTGTACGTGGAATGGAACAAATATGATAGAGAGGCACTACTCATCACAGACAAGAAGTTCCCCACCATGCTGGATGACTTAAAAGACCCGGGCTCCGAAGCATTCCCCAGGGGAACCACCGTACTAGCTGCATTCCAGACCATGGAGGCTGACCTCTGTACAACTGATGCCCAGCACCGGCTTACCCGCGAGCTCTCGAAGAAAATGAATGACCTATCGTATACACCGAGCCCTATTGGTCCCAAGGAGTACTTCAGACAATTAACTAAGTATCAATGGCAGATCAATCTACTCCCGGAAACTGCAGAAGTGTCCTCAGCACAAATGATCGATTATGCCCGGGACGCCTTCATGCGCAGCAAGCATGACCCAATTACCCTCCACAGGGTTAATGAAGACTGGAAACAACACAGGACAACCATAGCCAAGGGTGACGAGTTCATACACTACAAAAAGTTCTGGGGCCAACGGCTAAAGGAGTTGTACAGCGCATACCACAACAAAACTGCATCGGTCAACATGGTGGACATACACAATGACTGACGTTTCGCTGACTTTGAGACGCAACAACTTGAGCTGGCCAACGTGTGCCGAGAGATCTATTCGCGGGTGTCGGAGACTACAGCATCGACAGCGACGGCGGCATCTACGATGACAATGTCGCACCAGTGGGAAACAGCCATGGCATCCCTACAAGCAGACGTCAATCGACTTAAGGCGGCAGACGCAGGTCGAACAAACAGGCAGCGTCAGGACGCCCGCTGGCCCACGAGTGGAAACAATACAAATATTACTGCCACTCGTGCGGTGTCAACCTCTCACATACCGGGCGAGAATGCTTCAACAGGAGAAACAAGGCCGCCCACCAGGAGGGAGCCTCCTACGACAACCAGATGGGAGGATCCACCAGAAACAACAACAGGTGGATGAAGTGGAATGGACCCAATCCCAATGGCGACGGACGTAGGGTGTTTGAGCCCCCCCCCCCCCCCCCCCCCCCCCCGTTCCTGACAGCGTGGGAGGGACCACAGTAGTAGTATACATAAATCTAGTAATCATGATTCACAATTACTCAGTATCCTACGTGCTGGTCCCTCGAGGGATTAACTACCTCGGCCACCACGATCCGTGACCTTTGCACAAGACGTTGTGTTCCATATCAGGGCCCCACCTGGATATGGGGCCCTGGATTCAGCGGCAACAGACCATTTTGTCCCATCGACGTACCAAGGGGGGGGACATCAAGACACACCGAGGGCGCTGACCGTAGGTTGTGCTAATGGGAGCACTATGCTGACCACCACAACCGACCAATTAGACCTACCCCAACTCCCCATCGAGGCCTGCGGCTGTCACAAGTTTGATGAAGTGGAGCTACTATTGGTCTCGGTGCCCAAACTCTGCAATAACGGGTGCGAAGTGGCATTCTCTAAGGACAACGTGGCTATTTTTGGCCCCTCCAAACAAATCATACTCACCGGTCAACGTGACCCCCTAAGGAATCGATACATGGTTCCCCTCCATCAGCCCGCCAAACAGGAGACGGCTCAATCTCCAAGGGTGATAGGCCCCCCGCAAAACGAAAACGAACAAAACGAATCCCCGCAAAACGAAAACGAACACAGCGCAACCAGCGCCATCCAAAACAACAACGAAACCAAATATCCAATACACACGGGGGCAGGAGCATACCAGATTCAAGCCATCCCCAAGCTAATACGATTCTACCACGCAGCAGCAGGGTACCCCACTAAAGAGACTTGGGTCCGCGCCATCGAACGCGGCTCATATGCCACGTGGCCGGGTCTCACGGCACAACGTGTCAACCGACACCTCCCACTCACAGAAGAAACTACTATGGGACACCTACAAATGGTTCGACAAGGCATTCAAAGCACGCGCAAACCAAAGAAGGCGAAGAACAGACCGACAGCCGATACAGAACCACCCCAAGTCGGCCGGAAGAAGATACATAATGTCTGCGTGGACATAGTTTCCACAAATGAAATGCAACCAACCAACCACGCAGGGCCACGAACCAAAGACGAGCCGAAGGAACTCATTGCGTGGGACCTACCGGGGAGATACCCAGTCACGTCACGCTGTGGACACCAGTACGTATTCCTCATGTACGACTACGATTCCAACTATATTGACGTGGAGCCCATCCAGTCACGCAAGAGCGAAGACCTCCTACATGGATTTACGGCATGCTACGCACGTATGAAAGAGGACAACGTGAGCGCAAAAAAAGTGCGAATGGACAACGAAACCTCCAAGAAACTAATTGCATACATCACAAGGAACAACCTCAATTACCAACTAGCATCACCTGGGGACCACCGTCTCAACCATGCCGAAAGGGCAATTCAGACCTTCAAGAACCATTTTATAGCAGGATTGAATGGAGTGGATGATAAGTTCCTGATAGACGATTGGGACCTACTGATCCCACAGGCCCTCATTACCCTCAACTTGTTACGTGCGTCACGTACCCAGCCCAAACTATGGGCTTATGAGCTCAGACGCGGAATCTATGACTACAACAAACACCCCCTCGCCCCGATGGGCTGTCAGGTGATCATTCATGACAGAGCGTAAGAACGAGGCGCATGGCAGGACCATGGGACAAGGGGTTATTACATTGGACCGGCCTTGAAGCACTACAGGAATTACACCTGCGTCGGTGCGACCAGCCGCGCTACCAGAATCAGCACCACAGTGGCGTTTTTCCCCAAGACTGAGATGCCACGTACCTCTTCTACCGACCGGCTGCTCATGATCCTCCAAGACCTAAAGGAGGTTACTAGTAAACCCCATCCACCAATCCCTTATATGGAACAGGGAACACAAGTGAACGAGGCCCTTCGGAGTATAGGGGAACTTTTACATATAAGTACGCGACAAAAACAAAATGGGCCCAATGCCACGCTTAATGATACAACCAAAGACACGCGCGAACCTCCAAGGGTATCAAACGGGCCCAATACAAAATTAATCAATGTACCCGAGAATGCGCGCGAACCTCCAAGGGTGCCGCCTACGCAACAACGCAGCGCCCGCCGGGGACACCCCTGGGCCGTGGGCACAATCATTAGAAAGAAGTTCAACTCAGGGTGGTATGAAGGTGAAGTCGTAAGCTATGACCAGACCGCCCAATACTACAGAGTAAGATTCACCGATGGGGACATTGCCGACTACACACATGGTGAAGTGTCTCAATACTACAAATCCGACCAATACTACTCAAAACCCCAAGTGAGGCCCAAGGCACTAATGGGGATTTACCCACAAGAGCCGGTTCAATATCCCGTTCCAAAACAGGCCCTACGAACAAACGATTTAACGTATGTGCCCCAACTAGCGTGTGGGGGGTCCATATGGGATGAGGACTTGAACAAGTGGGCGGCATACCGTGATCTAATCAAGCACCCCAAAGCACAGATACAAGAATTATGGCTCAAGTCAGGCGAAGACGAGTTCGGCCGGTTATTCCAAGGCTTTCAACAGAATAACATAGAAGGGATGGACGTATTGGACTGGATCAGGAGAACTGACGTGCCCATACACAAAAGGGTCACATATCCCCGATATACAGTCGCCATACGCCCCGAGAAGGCCGACCCCTACAGGACGAGAATCACAGCAGGGGGAGACCAATTGGAGTACCATGGTAACGTGTCCACCCAGACAGCAAGCATGGAAACCATAAAAACCCACTGGAACAGCGTAGTGTCCTCCCCTGGGGCCAAATACTGTACCGGAGACATTTCTAACATGTACTTATGCTCCACACTGGATGAACCCGAATTCGTAAAGTTCAGGTGGGACATGATTCCCCCCCGAGTCAGAATAGCGTACAAGCTGGAAGGGCTCAAACAAGGGGAATATGTATATGCCCGGATCAAAAAGGCATGGTATGGGTTAAAACAGAGTGGAAAGATCGCCCACGACGACCTAGTTGACCACCTCCAGAAGTACGGATACAGGAAGGCACCCCACACAGAGGGACTGTTCCTGCATGATGAACGGGACATTAACTTTACCCTCGTGGTGGATGACTTTGGAATCAAGTACACCCGACAGGAAGATGTAGATCACCTAGTAGCGGCCGTCGGCGCCAAATATACATTCAAAGTGGACTGGTCGGGGAAACAGAACGTCGGGGTTCATCTGCGGTGGGACTACGACAAACGTGAAGTACGATTGTCTATGGACAGTTACGTGGAGCAAGCATTGAAAGAATTCAAACACGTGAGGCCGACACACACGTACGCAGGCCCTTCACGCGCGGACGTCCCTGCCTACGGCGAAAAAATACAATACGCAAAGCTCGAGGACGTGACCACACTATCGGACGAAGAAATAAACTTCATCCAACAAGTCACAGGAAAATTCCTGTTTTATGCCCGAGCAGTCGATAACACGATGTTACATGCGCTCAACGACATTGCCTCTGCCAAGAATAACAAAACGACATTAGCAGCCACAAGATATTTCCTCAACTATGCGTCATGTAATCCCGACGCAACCATCATCTACAGGGCAAGTGACATGATACTCCGGGTGGATAGCGATGCAGCGTACTTGGTATGTCCAGAGGCCAAGAGCCGAGCTGGGGGTTATCATTACCTAGGGGATACATCCAATCACACGTTCAACGGCGCTATACTAGTATTGGCAAAAATAATCAAAAATGTTATGGCATCAGCGGCCGAGGCCGAAGTTGCATCATTATTCCTGAATGCACGGGAAGCCTTACCCATCCAACAATGTCTGATTGAACTGGGACACCCACAACCGGCCACTCCACTGAAAACCGACAATAATACAGCAGAGGGCATACTCAACGGCACTATCAAACAAAAGAGGTCTAAAACCATTGATATGCGATTCTATTGGTTAAAAGACAGGGCTCAACAAGGACAATTCAATATTTTCTGGAAACCGGGTAAACATAATCTGGCTGATTACCCCACCAAGCACCATCCAGGGAGCCACCATAAAAAGGTAAGACCGATATATCTACATGGGCTGGATAGTCCAAGGACCATCCAAGGGTGTATTGGAATACTGAATCAAGCGTGAATTTACGTACGCGCAAAATACGTGATACGTAATAAGAAACGTACAATTTACGTATTACGTATTACGTTTTACGTATACATAATACGCATACGCGATACAAGGTGAGACGTACGATTCCAAGCTGAGCGCAATAAGTAAAAGTGAGACGTGACCAATATGCTGAGTACGATAAGTAAATTATACATAAGCGCGCGTGAGTATCATGAGATACTTAAAGCACTGAGTAGAGGTACACGATATGAGGATCGAACTCACGATACGAGTATCCCCACACAAAGGAAAGACAAATTAGTAAATGAGGGAACAATATGGTCCAGAAACAATCCGATCATAATCTTATCGATAACTCTTTCCAACACTGTAAAAATCGAACGAAATAAAGTAAATACGAAAAGTAATAACATAACTGAATAACATTTTACGACTTTGGTCTTATTAACTCCAAATAACAAGCAGATATCTCCATACTGGAGTCACCGGCGGCAATGATATTGCAGGGATCGCTTCATTATATCAAGAAGGACGAGGCCTGCAAGTTTCGTATTGATCCAGTGAGCCGATCAGAAGCAACGGACTCAACATAGCAGAGTGACAAATTCGGTTGTATTTCAAGGAAGCAACCCAAATAACGGCGACGGCAGATATCTCTATAACAACGACACCAACAGCAACGATATTGCAGAAGCCTCTTCATTACATCTATGAGAACACGCCTGCCAAGTTTCGTATTCATTGATTGAGAGGAATAGAAGAATCGAACCGGTGAAGCAGATTGGGAAAATTTGGTTGTATTTCAAAGAAACACCCCAAATAACAGTCACAGCAGATATTTCCATATCGACGGCACCGACAGCAATGATATTGCAGGGTCCTCTTCATTACATATATAAGAACACGCCGCCCAAGTTTCGCATCAATTGATCCAGCGGATCAGAAGAATTGAACCGGTGAAGCAGATTGGGCAAAATTTGGCTATATTTCAAGGAAGCAACCCAAATAACAGTCACAGCAGATATCTCTAGACCAACGGCACCAACAGCAATGATATTGCAGGGTCCTCTTCATTACATATATAAGAACACGCCGTCCAAGTTTCGAATCAATTGATCCAGCGAATCAGAAGAATTGAACCGGTGAAGCAGATTGGGCAAAATTTGGCTATATTTCAAGGAAGCAACCCAAATAACAGTCACAGCAGATATCTCTGGACCAACGGCACCAACAGCAACGATATTGCAAGGGCCTCTTCATTACATATATAAGAACACGCCGCCAAAGTTTCGAATTGATTGATCCAGCGGATCAGAAAAAAAACGACTCAACATGGATGGGAAAGATGATGGGCAAAATGTGGCCAAAAAATGGGCCTCCAACTACTAGGGGTTGCGCCGGTGAAATTGAACAAAATGGTGTGAGTATCTATTGATGTAGTAGAGTACATAATAACAACAGAATAGTATAATCTACATGCCACTTCTGATGCTCCAGGGAAAGCGTTGACACTGTTGCTGCTGTCCGCTTGCCTCTAACTTGTTGCTGTTGCTGGCGTCCGCTTGCCTCCAACTCGTTGCTGTTGCTGGCGTCCGCATCCCTCCAACTCGTTGCTGTTGCTGGCGTCCGCTTGCCTCCAACTCGTTGCTGTTGCTGTTGCTACCGTCCGCTTGCCTCCAACTCGTTGCTGTTGCTGGCGTCCGCTTGCCTCCAACTCGTTGCTGTTGCTGTTGCTGCCGTCCGCTTCCCTCCAACTCGTTGCTGTTGCTGCCGTCTGCTTGCCTTTGACTCGTAATATTTTGCTCACCGTTGTCGACAATTGATTGCCTCGTTGTCGTCCCTGAAATAGTAAGAAGAAAAGCCAAAGTTACAAAATACATCATCTGTAATTTGGTTGCAATATCATTCCTTGTTGCCGTTTGTATGTTTACCGTTTATTCGTACTGTCGTTCCGACAATCGTCCCGATGAAATTGTTGTTGCTGCCGTAGATTACTTCTTACTCCATGTCACAAAAAACAGTATCTTGTTCCTGTTGATATAGAGGCAAGGGATGCAGGTTCATTGATTTCAAGACGTATATGTTTGGGGGCCAATTCAAACAATATCTATCCAGCAATTTCCCTCTTGTCGAATGCTTTATATTGTCATGCAGTACAAGGCTGTTATTTTGGACTAAAATATCTGAGAACGTGAAAAGAATTCACCGTGTAAAGCGTATCGCACGTACGAAGAGTCACAAAGGCAAATAACCTTATTCGTAAGGTTATTTAACCTGAGTGAATAATCGTCGGTGATTAATCCATGTGGATTGTCTCTTAGAGGGAATTTTCCCAACAGCTCACTCTTCGAAGAATTAACAACTCTAAAACACTATCATGCCCTAAAATCTATGTACAACCTAGTACTAATTCTACATAATAAGGTACAAATACTGTGATATTCCAATGAGAATATCACGGTGAATTATACGGTAAAAGACCGATCGAAGATGGTTTGCGTGTGTTTTGTGTCTTAAGAATTACATGTGTTTTGTATGCTTAAAATTACACGATACGACGAGTAATTTACCGACGAGTAATTAACCTGTCGATCGACAAAGGCAAGGACGATCGAATTGTAACAAAGGTCTTACTCACTAAATCAATCGACCAAAAGGACGATTGCGATTTGTTTGTTTGTTACGGCACACTTTTTATAGTTTATCAGACCCACAGCACTCTACGAGCTGTGGAGGACAAATGGCGTTTCCACCGAGAAACGCAGTTGAGCTCGAAGACCAGACGAATCCGGATTAGCCTGATCAGCTACCGGCATCAACCCTCAAGGATGTAAAAGGGGCAATTGCTTGCGGAGCCCTGGAATAGACCAACACCAGGGCGGTCTCCCTGAAAGAAGAGACCAAAGAACCGAACCAAGGTGGTGGCTCCACCGGGTTTCGAGATCCAGCAAACAAGCAAGGGAAAAGGGCTGGACGATTCAGATGAAAGAGTCGCCCAGGTTGGCATCAGTTGAAAGGAATCAATATCCAATTCGAGAACACTGATCTTTCACTGAAAACTAGAACGACGTGAGCCAGAAGATTGAGCCTGAAGTATTCTGTGGAGGAACAGATTGCAAAGAGCGTCTGCCCGCAAGAAGGAACAGATTGCAAAGAGCATCTGGCACGAAAAAACGAAAAATCCAAAGATATGAGAACACTAAATCTCGAAGATCGAAAGATCCAAAAGGAAAAGAGAACACTAAATTCTCAGGAAACAATCTTTCACCACAGAAATACAGAATGAGCAAAATCCCAAGAAAGGATAGGAAAGCTCACAATCCTGATTTGCAACAAAAGCAAAAGCTCACACAAATAACAAAAGTATAACCAAACCGGAACGAAAATTTGATCCGGAAAAATACAGAACGACTGTCACAACTAATACCCATTTCTCACATCCAATCCTCGATTTAATTACACTCTTCCACCCAATACCAACTTCCATCGGATACCCCACTACAAATCGCCCATCCATATTTCATCACAAAATAATTCCATACACCATTTGAAATATCGCACTCCACCATGGTACGAACTAGAGCCGATGCCGACATAGAAGAAACAAAAATGGAAGTGGACGAGGACGATCCACAGAATTCTAATGACAACAATGGAAGAGGTATGCAAGAAAAGGAAGATTTGGAAGATAAAATCATGGAAGTCATGGAAAGGGCCTTTGGGGACCCAGAAACAAACTCAACCATGAAGAGAATCATCGACCAAGAAATAAAGAAGAGAGTCAGGGCAATGAGAGATGCAGAAAGAAGGGGTGAGAATCCAGGTGACGTGGATAGTGAAAATGATTAGGACGAACGAAATGATGCTGACCAAAATGCAGAGAACGCAAGAGCTGAACGACTGGGAAGAAGGTCGTCCCAACCCAGGATAAAAATCAGGGGATTCAACAATGGTAGATTTCTGAACCCAGAACAGCTTGCTTTCAGGAGCAGCCTAATGGATTTTGGTATCAACTATGAATCAGCCGAAGAAATTATGAGGGGAGGGATGTCTAATATTCGCGAAATTACAGACCTCAACAAGGAAAGCATTAAATCGTTCATGCATGGATTGAAATCTATCAGTCCGGACTGTCCTAATCCAAAAAGTATCCACTATGGTAACAGGCTATCATCGAGGCTTCTAACTTGGGCAAATTGGGCCCGGTATCAACCATTGATTGGAGTCAAGCCAAGGGCTATCGACTGGAACGCAAACCCAAACAACCTGGAACTGCAGCAATTCAGAATCAAGATGATGGAATCAAGTGTGAAATCACAGGAAAAGGCAACTCCACCCGAACTAAAGGATCTCACAAAATTCAGGGAATGGGAGGAAGGCTTCCGACAAAACCTGAGATACAGATTCAACTCTGAGGGATTCCCAATCTTGTATGTCATAAGACCCCAAGAAAAGGAAGAAGTTACTGACGAAGCCAGGGCTGGAACAGTTGGGCAAAGTACAACAGATACTTATCCAACTTGGAGTGATTACAATGAAAGATGTGGCGTCCTGTCAGGTCACCAGTACGGTGAGGACAACAACGTCGTCTGGAGGTTGCTGTGTGATGCAACAAGAAAAGGTCCTGGTTGGGAATATGTGGCACATTTCCAAAACACTGCACTGAATTCTGGTAATGCCAGAAACGCTTTCATTTCTCTCATGCAACATGCTTACACTGATACCAATATCACTATGGTTCTGAATAAGACATATCAGGATATGAACGATTCACACTACACTGGAGATTCCAAGGGTTATGACTGGAACAAGCACAAGCGAAATTGGACTGCTTTTCATGGTACAATTCTGAGATTTGAAAAGAATCATAACGAAAGAAGATTTGTTTGGGATTTTATCAATTCAATCAGTGATGAGCGACTTGATGCTGCAAAAGCAGATGCAATTGATGAGAGCAAAGACTATCGTGACAACTTCAATGAATGTTTGATTCTATTCACCAATCGTCTTGGATTGAAAAAGCTTGCAACCGGGAAGAGTAAAAGAGGTTCCAGAAGTTTGTATTCTATGGGCACAACCAGCAACAAAAAGCAAAAGACAACTGGAACCTTTACAGGAAAAGTTGAGTGCAAGCCTTACCCAACAAGTGTTTATAAAACAATGTCAAAAGAACAGCGCCAGGAGCTTTACCAGATGAGACAGGCTAAAAAGAAAAGAAATCTCAAGGCTGCTGAGACTAAAAAGAAAGAAACTGAAAATGAAGGCGCGGGTGACAGTTTTGGATCAAAATCTAAGAAATGACATAATAACCGGACACTATCACTAGAACACAAATTGTTAAAAATGGTGAGCCGGTCATTATACCAGATGAATGTTCCTGTAGGTTTTGATGATGGGGAAAATGAAGAAGGATATTGTGAGTTAGACTCACATGCAGATACTACCGCAGCAGGAAGCAATATGGTATTGCTGAATCCTGATCAAATCACAACACACGTTGATGTTGCACCTTTTTCTGAAGAATACAAGCCAATCAAGAAAATCCCCATTGGAAGCTGTGCGACTGCATGGACAAATCCAACATCAGGCCAAGTATATATCATAGTGTTCCATCAAGCACTGTACTTTGGGGACAAATTGAAAAACAGCTTGATATGCCCAAATCAAGTGAGGGACTGCAATTTCAACTCTGTTGAAGAGACACCTCGCCAATTTGATCCAAGATCCAAGCATGGAATTACAATTCAAACTCCACTGGAGGATGATGATCCGAAGAAAGTTTTTATCAAACTGAGTATGAGAAACGTGATCTCATATTTCCCCACAAGAAAGCCCACAAGAATTGAGCTTGACGAATGTCAACATTTGATAGCAACAAATGATACCCCCTGGGATCCACATTCACTGAAGTTCAGGATGGCCGAGCTAGCCATTGACAATGGAGATCCAATTTCAGGGGACCAGTTCAGCCTTCAAGCTATGTCGACCGAAGAGGACCAAGCAATGGAGGAAAGTTCTGTTGTAACAGAACCTGCTAGTAATGTTACAAATAAACTTCCCAAGACCAGCTTAGGAAAAGAACGGCATCCAAGTGTCATGCAGCAATGCAAACTGATGAGGGTCCATCAAGTATCCACAAGGAGAATGCTAACTGAATGCCAGATTGCGACAGATGGAAATATTGCTCATCGGACTTCTTCAGTAAGGAATATTTCAAGCGCGCGAAGGGTAGACCAATTTTTGTTTGATGATACAGAATTTGACTTTATGGAAGCTCCTGAAGCAGAATCAAAACAGGCCCCTAGCTTGCAAGAAATTGACAATACACTAGAAAGAAGGTCTCTTGACAGAAGAAATCAATGGGGGCCATCAGTGATAACAATTGAAGGTCCAAACAAAGTTGACTGTGAACGCCTAGCCAAAACTTGGAACATTAGTTTTAAGAAAGCTGAGCAGACATTGAAAGTCACGACGCAGAAGGCACTCAGGAATTTGCAATCACCATTGATGAAGCGGCTGCCTACTCAGCGCTTCAGGAACAAGAGAGTCGCACAAGGAACCTGGTACACTGATACATGGCATGCAAGAACCACGAGTATTATGAGGCAAGAAAAATGTGCACAGATCTTTACGAATGGAAATGGGTTTGAAGTATTTATACCAATACAGGACAAATCACAAGCCCACCAAGGACTGAAGACATTTATTCATGAAATTGGAATTCCAGAGCATTTGATTTCTGATGGTGCGCCAGAACAAGGATCCCCAAGAACCTACAAAACACACTGGAATTCAATTGTAAAGCGCAACCATATCCATCAGACATTCATCCAGCCACATTGCCCATTCCAAAATCGGGCAGAACAAGCAATTGGCCATCTTGGTAGTGCAATCACAACCAAGTCTGCAAAGAAGAAGTCACCAAGAAGATTATGGTCATTTTGTGGTGAACTATGTGCTAATATCAGGCAGCGAACAGCCTCGAACAACCCTTCTTCAATGGGGAGAACCCCATTTGAACTGGTCCATGGCTATAGACCGGATATTACATTATACACTTCATCAGAATGGTATGATTTTGTTTTTTATTATGAAAAAGGTGATTCTTCCACCCGAGGTGTTGAAAGGCTGGCGCGATGGTTGGGCCCCTGTGGAAATAGGGTAGGTGGGGGGGATTGTTTTTGGCTCCTGCCTGAGTCGGCAATACCAATATCTACAAATTCAATAAGACCCGTTAAGGAATTTGAATGGCGGGACAGAGATATCCTCAGAAGAATGGAAGCAATTGACAAATCAATTGAATCCAAGATTGGAGATGAGGTAAAGGATAGCGCATCATTCTTCCAGGAAAACTACCCAGAGCCCCAAATAGAGCTATTTGAGAATCAACCAGTAGAAACACCGGATATGAAACTTGAAATGGCTGAGCCAGAAGCATCGGTAGAAGATGTTGATGAACCAGATGAATATCTGGGAAATGAAGTAATCATTGAAAGAGGTGATGAAAGACTCAGGTGCGTTGTCAAGGACAGGTTTCGCGACTTGCAAAACAGACCGATAGGAATCAGAAATGAGAATCCCATACTAGACACGAGGCTGTATAAATTGCAACTACCCGATGGTACAATGGAGGAATACACGGCAAATATTGTGGCAGAAAGTCTGTATAGTTCTGTTGATGATGACGGACGGATGTTCACTTTACTGGATGAGCTCATTGACCATGAAAAAGACAACACTGCTTTAAGTGATGAGGAAGCGACAACTATAGCAAAAAATGGCAGGAGAACCCATAAACCTACAACTAGGGGTTGGAGAATTTTAGCCAGTTGGAAAGATGGCACTGAATCTTGGTGTAAGCTAAGTGATGTGAAAGAGTCATTTCCAGTGCAATTGGCTGAATATGCTATCAACAATAATCTTGAAAAAACACCAGCATTCCGATGGTGGGTGCAAAATTTTGAGGAGGAAGGATCGAATCCTTAAAGCGGCCAAAACAGCAAAGTATTGGTTGAAGACTCACAAATATGGAGTTGAATTGCCACATTCAATCAAACAAGCGCTGGCTATTGATAAGAAAACAGGGACCGACCACTGGGAAAGAGCAATTCATAAGGAAATGACAAATAATATGGCAGCGTTTGAATTTTCTGATGATGATGCTATCCCAGTTGGCCATAAGCAGATAACAACTCATATGATCTTTGACATCAAGCTTGGATCCCTAACAAGGAAGGCCACCAGGTTGGTAGGGGACGGTCACAAAGTCCCTGCAGTGGCCAAAGAAAATACTTATTCATCGGTTCCCAGTCGAGACTCAGTAAGAATATTCTTTCTGCTGGCAACGCTGAATGATTTGAAGGTTCTATCAGCTGATATTCAAAATGCATATTTGACAGCCCCAATTAAAGAGAAATACTTTCTAAAAGCGAGAGCAGAAGATGGTTTTCCACCTCACCTTGCAGGAAGGCCTTGCAAGATTGTCCGAGCATTGTATGGACTGCCGGTTGCTGGTGCATCTTTCAGGTCATACCTCACCCAGCATTTGAGAGATCTTGGATATTCACCTTGCAAGGCAGATCCGGATGTGCACTTAAGAATTGAAACCAGGAAAGATGGATCCAGATACTGGGCAATGCTCATTGCATACGTAGACGATATCTTATGTTCTGGCGAAGATCCAAAGTTCCAGCTTGAAAACATTGAACGAAAGTTCAAATTGAAGGATGATACGATAGAAGAGCCAACTCTGTATTTGGGAGCTGATATTGGGAAATTCTACTTTGAAGGTGATTCAAAGCCAAGATGGTCATTATCAAGCACTAAGTATACAGCGAAAGCTGTTGCAGCAGTCGAACAAGAGTTAGGAACTGAAAAATATGGCTACAAGTATCTACCAAAATCAGCATCCAGTCCACTATCACATGATTACCGACCGGAAATTGATATATCAGAAGAATTGAACCCTGAATTGCAAAATTACTATCAAGGTTTAATTGGAGTTCTCAGGTGGATTTGTGAATTAGGAAGACTTGACATAGTAATGCCAGTCTCACTGATGTCAAGGTATTTGGCACAGGCAAGGATCGGGCATTTGAATCAATTATTTCATATATTTGCATATTTGAAAAAGTACAACAGGTCAAAATTGGTTTTTGATGATACTGTACCAAATGTTGACGAGAGTAAATTTCAAAAATGTGACTGGTCTGAATTTTATCCTGGTGCCGCTGAAGTCATACCAGCAGATATACCTGAAGCTTTGGGAAAGCATGTAACAATGAGCTGTTTTGTTGACGCCGACCATGCCGGATGCAAGGCAACAAGACGATCTCATACTGGTGTTATTAGTGCTTTGCAGGGGCCCTGTGGAGTTGTTGAGTACATAGTGTTTGTATGTATTTTAAGTATGTGTCAGTAAAGCTATGGTAAGAAATTCTACGATTAAAATATAACTCAGTCACGAACCCAAAAATCCACTAGGTTTGAGCACTGTGCAAATCCTGCAAGTCCACGACCAAAATAAAACTTAGTCATCAATACAAAAACCCACCCTATTTTCGCACAGTGCAAATCTGTCCAGTCCCTAACCAAAATATAACTCAGTCATCAACCAAAAATCACCATAATTAAGCACAGTCCAAATCCTGCCAATCCCCGACCAAAATATAACTAAGTAATAAACCCAAAAACCAACATGATTAAATCGTCAAGCCTAAAAACCCACAAGATTTAGACACAGTGCAAATCTTTCCAGTCCCTAACTAAAATATAACTCAGTCATCAATTCAAAAACCAACCAGATTTTAGCACAGCGCAAATCCTGCCAATTCCCGACTAAAATATAACTCAGTCATCAACCCAAAAACCTACCAGATTTTAGCACTGTGCAAATCCTGCCAGTCCCCGACTAAAATATAACACAGTCATCAACCCAAAAACCCACCATATTTTAGCACATTCCAAATCCTGCCAATCCCCGACTAAAATATAACTCAGTCATCAACCCGAAAACCAACCAGATTTGAACACAGTGCAAATCTTTTCAGTCCCGAACCAAAATATAATTAAATCGTCAACCCTAAAACCCACCAGATTTAGACACAGTGCAAATCTTTCCAGTCCCTAACCAAAATTTAACTCAGTCATCAATTCAACAAAAACCAACCAGATTTTAGCACAGTGCAAATCCTGCCAATTCCCGACTAAAATATAACTCAGTCATCAACCCAAAAACCAACCAGATTTTAGCACAGTGCAAATCCTGCCAATTCTCCACTAAAATACAACTCAGTCATCAACCCAAAAACCCACCAGATTTTAGCACAGTGCAAATCCTGCCAATTCCCGACTAAAATATAACTCAGTCATCAACCCAAAAACCAACCTGATTTGACCACAGTGCAAATCTTTTCAGTCCCGAACCAAAATATAATTCAGTCATCAATTCAAAAACCAACCAGATTTTAGCACAGTGCAAATCCTGCCAATTCCCGACTAAAATATAACTCAGTCATCAACCCAAAAACCAACCAGATTTAGACACAGTGCAAATATATTCAGTCCCTAACCAAAATTTAACTCAGTCATCAATTCAACAAAAACCAACCAGATTTTAGCACAGTGCAAATCCTGCCAATTCCCGACTAAAATATAACTCAGTCATCAACCCAAAAACCAACCTGATTTGAACACAGTGCAAAACTTTTCAGTCCCGAACCAAAATATAATTCAGTCATCAATTCAAAAACCAACCAGATTTTAGCACAGTGCAAATCCTGCCAATTCCCGACTAAAATATAACTCAGACATCAACCCAAAAAACAACCAGATTTTAGCACAGTGCAAATCCTGCCAATTCCCGACTAAAAGTCATCAATTCAAAACTCACCAGATTTTAGCACAGTGCAAATCTTTCCAATCCCTGACTAAAATATAACACAGTCATCAACCCAAAAACCAACCAGATTTGAACACAGTGCAAATCCTGCCAATTCCCGACTAAAATATAACTCAGTCATCAACCCAAAAACCCACCAGATTTTAGCACAGTGCAAATCCTGCCAATTCCCGACTAAAATATAACTCAGTCATCAACCCAAAAACCAACCCGATTTGAACACAGTGCAAATCTTTTCAGTCCCTAACCAAAATATAATTCAGTCATCAATTCAAAAACCAACCAGATTTTAGCACAGTGCAAATCCTGCCAATCCCCGACTAAAATATGACGCAGTCATCAACCCAAAAACCAACCTGATTTGAACACAGTGCAAATCTTTTCAGTCCCTAACCAAAATATAATTCAGTCATCAATTCAAAAACCAACCAGATTTTAGCACAGTGCAAATCCTGCCAATCCCCGACTAAAATATAACTCAGTCATCAACCCAAAAACCAACCTGATTTGAACACAGTGCAAATCTTTCCAGTCCCTAACTCAAATATAACTCAGTCATCAATCCAAAAACCAACCAGATTTTAGCACAGTGCAAATCCTGCCAATTCCCGACTAAAATATGACTCAGTCATCAACCCAAAAACCTACCAGATTTTAGCACTGTAAAAATCTTTCCAGTCCTTAACCAAAATATAATTAAATCGTCAACCCTAAAACCAACCAGATTTAGACACAGTGCAAATATATTCAGTCCCTAACCAAAATTTAACTCAGTCATCAATTCAACAAAAACCAACCAGATTTTAGCACAGTGCAAATCCTGCCAATTCCCGACTAAAATATAACTCAGTCATCAACCCAAAAACCAACCTGATTTGAACACAGTGCAAATCTTTTCAGTCCCGAACCAAAATATAATTCAGTCATCAATTCAAAAACCAACCAGATTTTAGCACAGTGCAAATCCTGCCAATTCCCGACTAAAATATAACTCAGACATCAACCCAAAAAACAACCAGATTTTAGCACAGTGCAAATCCTGCCAATTCCCGACTAAAAGTCATCAATTCAAAACTCACCAGATTTTAGCACAGTGCAAATCTTTCCAATCCCTGACTAAAATATAACACAGTCATCAACCCAAAAACCAACCAGATTTGAACACAGTGCAAATCCTGCCAATTCCCGACTAAAATATAACTCAGTCGTCAACCCAAAAACCCACCAGATTTTAGCACAGTGCAAATCCTGCCAATTCCCGACTAAAATATAACTCAGTCATCAACCCAAAAACCAACCTGATTTGAACACAGTGCAAATCTTTCCAGTCCCTAACTAAAATATAACTCAGTCATCAATTCAAAAACAAACCAGTTTTTAGCACAGTGCAAATCCTGCCAATCCCCGACTAAAATATAACGCAGTCATCAACCCAAAAACCAACCTGATTTGAGCACAGTGCAAATCTTTTCAGTCCCTAACCAAAATATAATTCAGTCATCAATTCAAAAACCAACCAGATTTGAACACAGTGCAAATCCTGCCAATTCCCGACTAAAATATAACTCAGTCATCAACCCTAAAACCCACCAGTTTTTAGCACAGTGCAAATCCTGCCAATCCCCGACTAAAATATAACGCAGTCATCAACCCAAAAACAAACCAGATTTTAGCACAGTGCAAATCCTGCCAATTCCTCACTAAAATACAACTCAGTCATCAACCCTAAAAACCACCAGATTTTAGCACACTGCAAATCCTGCCAATCCCCGACTAAAATATAACTCAGACATCAACCCAAAAACCAACCTGATTTGAACACAGTGCAAATCCTGCCAATTCCCGACTAAAAGTCATCAATTCAAAAACCAACCAGATTTTAGCACAGTGCAAATCCTGCCAATTCCCGACTAAAATATAACTCAGTCATCAACCCAAAAACCAACCTGATTTGAACACAGTGCAAATCTTTCAGTCCCTAACCAAAATATAATTCAGTCATCAATTCAAAAACCAACCAGATTTTAGCACAGTGCAAATCCTGCCAATCCCCGACTAAAATATAACTCAGTCATCAATCAAAAACCAACCAGATTTGAACACAATGCAAATCTTTTCAGTCCCTAACCAAAATATAATTCAGTCATCAATTCAAAAACCAACCAGATTTTAGCACAGTGCAAATCCTGCCAATTCCCGACTAAAATATAACTCACTCAATAACTCAAAAACCCACCAGATTTTAGCATTGTGTAAATCCTGCCAATTCCCGACTAAAATATAACGCAGTCATCAACCCAAAAACCAACCATATTTTAGCACATTCCAAATCCTGCCAATCCCCGACTAAAATATAACTCAGTAATCAACCCAAAAACCAACCAGATTTGAACACAGTGCAAATCTTTTCAGTCCCTGACCAAAATATAATTAAAAAACACACAAGATTTTAGCACAGTGCAAATCCTGCCAATCCCCGACTAAAATATAACTCAGACATCAACCCAAAAATCAACCAGATTTTAGCACAGTGCAAATCCTGCCAATTCTCGACTAAAAGTCATCAATTCAAAAACCAACCAGATTTTAGCACAGTGCAAATCCTGCCAATTCCCGACTAAAATATAACACAGTCATCAACCCAAAAACCAACCTGATTTGAACACAGTGCAAATCTTTCAGTCCCTAACCAAAATATAATTCAGTCATCAATTCAAAAACCAACCAGATTTTAGCACAGTGCAAATCTTGCCAATTCCCGACTAAAATATAACTCAGTCATCAACCCAAAAACCAACCTGATTTGAACACAGTGCAAATCTTTTCAGTCCCTAACCAAAATATAATTCAGTCATCAATTCAAAAAACAACCAGATTTTAGCACAGTGCAAATCCTGCTAATCCCCCACTAAAATATAACTCAGTCATCAACCTAAAAACCAACCAGATTTGAACACAATGCAAATCTTTTCAGTCCCTAACCAAAATATAATTCAGTCATCAATTCAAAAACCAACCAGATTTTAGCACAGTGCAAATCCTGCCAATTCCCGACTAAAATATAACTCAGTCAATAACTCAAAAACCCACCAGATTTTAGCATTGTACTAATATATAACACAGTCATCAACCCAAAAACCAACCAGATTTTAGCACATTCCAAATCCTGCCAATCCCCGACTAAAATATAACTCAGTAATCATCCTGAATACTAACCAGATTTGAACACAGTGCAAATCTTTTCAGTCCCGAACCAAAATATAATTAAAAAACACACAAGATTTTAGCACAGTGCAAATCCTGCCAATTCCCGACTAAAATATAACTCAGACATCAACCCAAAAACCAACCAGATTTTAGCACAGTGCAAATCCTGCCAATTCCCGACTAAAAGTCATCAATTCAAAAACCAACCAGATTTTAGCACATTCCAAATCCTGCCAATTCCCGACTAAAATATAACACAGTCATCAACCCAAAAACCAACCAGATGTTAGCATTGTGCAAATCTTTCCAATCCCCGACTAAAATATAACACAGTCATCAACCCAAAAACCAACCAGATTTGAACACAGTGCAAATCCTGCCAATTCCCGACTAAAATATAACTCAGTCATCAACCCAAAAACCAACCCGATTTGAACAAAGTGCAAATCTTTCCAGTCCCTAACTCAAATATAACTCAGTCATCAATTCAAAAACCAACCAGATTTTAGCACAGTGCAAATCCTGCCAATCCCCGACTAAAATATAACTCAGTTATCAACCCAAAAACCAACCTGATTTGAACACAGTGCAAATCTTTCAGTCCCTAACCAAAATATAATTCAGTCATCAATTCAAAAACCAACCAGATTTTAGCACAGTGCAAATCCTGCCAATCCCCGACTGAAATATAACTCAGTCATCAATCAAAAACCAACCAGATTTGAACACAATGCAAATCTTTTCAGTCCCTAACCAAAATATAATTCAGTCATCAATTCAAAAACCAACCAGATTTTAGCACAGTGCAAATCCTGCCAATTCCCGACTAAAATATAACTCACTCAATAACTCAAAAACCCACCAGATTTTAGCATTGTGTAAATCCTGCCAATTCCCGACTAAAATATAACGCAGTCATCAAACCAAAAACCAACCATATTTTAGCATATTCCAAATCCTGCCAATCCCCGACTAAAATATAACTCAGTAATCAACCCGAATACCAACCAGATTTGAACACAGTGCAAATCTTTTCAGTCCCTAACCAAAATATAATTAAAAAACACACAAGATTTTAGCACAGTGCAAATCCTGCCGATTCCCGACTAAAATATAACTCAGACATCAACCCAAAAATCAACCAGATTTTAGCACAGTGCAAATCCTGCCAATTCTCGACTAAAAGTCATCAATTCAAAAACCAACCAGATTTTAGCACAGTGCAAATCCTGCCAATTCCCGACTAAAATATAACTCAGTCATCAACCCAAAAACCAACCAGATGTTAGCATTGTGCAAATCTTTCCAATCCCCGACTAAAATATAACACAGTCATCAACCCAAAAACCAACCAGATTTGAACACAGTGCAAATCTTTTCAGTCCCTAACCAAAATATAATTCAGTCATCAATTCAAAAACCAACCAGATTTTAGCACAGTGCAAATCCTGCCAATTCCCGACTAAAATATAACTCAGTCATCAACCCAAAAACCAACCTGATTTGAACACAGTGCAAATCTTTCAGTCCCTAACCAAAATATAATTCAGTCATCAATTCAAAAACCAACCAGATTTTAGCACAGTGCAAATCCTGCCAATCCCCGACTAAAATATAACTCAGTCATCAACCTAAAAACCAACCAGATTTGAACACAATGCAAATCTTTTCAGTCCCTAACCAAAATATAATTCAGTCATCAATTCAAAAACCAACCAGATTTTAGCACAGTGCAAATCCTGCCAATTCCCGACTAAAATATAACTCACTCAATAACTCAAAAACCCACCAGATTTTAGCATTGTACTAATATATAACACAGTCATCAACCCAAAAACCAACCAGATTTTAGCACATTCCAAATCCTGCCAATCCCCGACTAAAATATAACTCAGTAATCATCCTGAATACTAACCAGATTTGAACACAGTGCAAATCTTTTCAGTCCCGAACCAAAATATAATTAAAAAACACACAAGATTTTAGCACAGTGCAAATCCTGCCAATTCCCGACTAAAATATAACTCAGACATCAACCCAAAAACGAACCCGATTTTAGCACAGTGCAAATCCTGCCAATTCCCGACTAAAAGTCATCAATTCAAAAACCAACCAGATTTTAGCACATTCCAAATCCTGCCAATTCCCGACTAAAATATAACACAGTCATCAACCCAAAAACCAACCAGATGTTAGCATTGTGCAAATCTTTCCAATCCCCCACTAAAATATAACACAGTCATCAACCCAAAAACCAACCAGATTTGAACACAGTGCAAATCCTGCCAATTCCCGACTAAAATATAACTCAGTCATCAACCCAAAAACCAACCCGATTTGAACAAAGTGCAAATCTTTCCAGTCCCTAACTCAAATATAACTCAGTCATCAATTCAAAAACAAACCAGATTTTAGCACAGTGCAAATCCTGCCAATTCCCGACTAAAATATAACTCAGTCATTAACCCAAAAACCAACCTGATTTGAACACAGTGCAAATCTTTCAGTCCCTAACCAAAATATAATTCAGTCATCCATTCAAAAACCAACCAGATTTTAGCACAGTGCAAATCCTGCCAATCCCCGACTAAAATATAACTCAGTCATCAATCAAAAACCAACCAGATTTGAACACAATGCAAATCTTTTCAGTCCCTAACCAAAATATAATTCAGTCATCAATTCAAAAACCAACCAGATTTTAGCACAGTGCAAATCCTGCCAATTCCCGACTAAAATATAACTCACTCAATAACTCAAAAACCCACCAGATTTTAGCATTGTGTAAATCCTGCCAATTCCCGACTAAAATATAACGCAGTCATCAAACCAAAAACCAACCATATTTTAGCATATTCCAAATCCTGCCAATCCCCGACTAAAATATAACTCAGTAATCAACCCGAATACCAACCAGATTTGAACACAGTGCAAATCTTTTCAGTCCCTAACCAAAATATAATAAAAAAACACACAAAATTTTAGCACAGTGCAAATCCTGCCAATTCCCGACTAAAATATAACTCAGACATCAACCCAAAAATCAACCAGATTTTAGCACAGTGCAAATCCTGCCAATTCTTGACTAAAAGTCATCAATTCAAAAACCAACCAGATTTTAGCACAGTGCAAATCCTGCCAATTTTTGACTAAAATATAACTCAGTCATCAACCCAAAAACCAACCAGATGTTAGCATTGTGCAAATCTTTCCAATCCCCGACTAAAATATAACACAGTCATCAACCCAAAAACCAACCAGATTTGAACACAGTGCAAATCTTTTCAGTCCCTAACCAAAATATAATTCAGTCATCAATTCAAAAACCAACCAGATTTTAGCACAGTGCAAATCCTGCCAATTCCCGACTAAAATATAACTCAGTCATCAACCCAAAAACCAACCTGATTTGAACACAGTGCAAATCTTTCAGTCCCTAACCAAAATATAATTCAGTCATCAATTCAAAAACCAACCAGATTTTAGCACAGTGCAAATCCTGCCAATCCCCGACTAAAATATAACTCAGTCATCAACCTAAAAACCAACCAGATTTGAACACAATGCAAATCTTTTCAGTCCCTAACCAAAATATAATTCAGTCATCAATTCAAAAACCAACCAGATTTTAGCACAGTGCAAATCCTGCCAATTCCCGACTAAAATATAACTCAGTCAATAACTCAAAAACCCACCAGATTTTAGCACAGTGCAAATCCTGCCAATCCCCGACTAAAATATAACTCAGTCATCAACCCAAAAACCAACCAGATTTGAACACAGTGCAAATCTTTTCAGTCCCTAACCAAAATATAATTCAGTCATCAATTCAAAAACCAACCAGATTTTAGCACAGTGCAAATCCTGCCAATTCCCGACTAAAATATAACACAGTCATCAACCCAAAAACCAACCTGATTTGAACACAGTGCAAATCTTTCAGTCCCTAACCAAAATATAATTCAGTCATCAATTCAAAAACCAACCAGATTTTAGCACAGTGCAAATCCTGCCAATCCCCGACTAAAATATAACTCAGTCATCAACCCAAAAACCAACCTGATTTGAACACAGTGCAAATCTTTTCAGTCACTAACCAAAATATAATTCAGTCATCAATTCAAAAACCAACCAGATTTTAGCACAGTGCAAATCCTGCTAATCCCCGACTAAAATATAACTCAGTCATCAACCTAAAAACCAACCAGATTTGAACACAATGCAAATCTTTTCAGTCCCTAACCAAAATATAATTCAGTCATCAATTCAAAAACCAACCAGATTTTAGCACAGTGCAAATCCTGCCAATTCCCGACTAAAATATAACTCAGTCAATAACTCAAAAACCCACCAGATTTTAGCATTGTACTAATATATAACACAGTCATCAACCCAAAAACCAACCAGATTTTAGCACATTCCAAATCCTGCCAATTCCCGACTAAAATATAACTCAGTAATCAACCCGAATACTAACCAGATTTGAACACAGTGCAAATCTTTTCAGTCCCGAACCAAAATATAATTAAAAAACACACAAGATTTTAGCACAGTGCAAATCCTGCCAATTCCCGACTAAAATATAACTCAGACATCAACCCAAAAACCAACCAGATTTTAGCACAGTGCAAATCCTGCCAATTCCCGACTAAAAGTCATCAATTCAAAAACCAACCAGATTTTAGCACAGTGCAAATCCTGCCAATTCCCGACTAAAATATAACGCAGTCATCAACCCAAAAACCAACCAGATGTTAGCATTGTGCAAATCTTTCCAATCCCCGACTAAAATATAACACAGTCATCAACCCAAAAACCAACCAGATTTGAACACAGTGCAAATCCTGCCAATTCCCGACTAAAATATAACTCAGTCATCAACCCTAAAACCCACCAGATTTTAGCACAGTGCAAATCCTGCCAATCCCCAACTAAAATATAACACAGTCATCAACCCAAAAACAAACCAGATTTTAGCACAGTGCAAATCCTGCCAATTCCCCACTAAAATACAACTCAGTCATCAACCCTAAAACCCACCAGATTTTAGCACAGTGCAAATCCTGCCAATCCCCGACTAAAATATAACTCAGTCATCAACCCAAAAACCAACCAGATTTGAACACAGTGCAAATCTTTTCAGTCCCTAACCAAAATATAATTCAGTCATCAATTCAAAAACCAACCAGATTTTAGCACAGTGCAAATCCTGCCAATTCCCGACTAAAATATAACACAGTCATCAACCCAAAAACCAACCTGATTTGAACACAGTGCAAATCTTTCAGTCCCTAACCAAAATATAATTCAGTCATCAATTCAAAAACCAACCAGATTTTAGCACAGTGCAAATCCTGCCAATTCCCGACTAAAATATAACTCAGACATCAACCCAAAAACCAACCAGATTTTAGCACAGTGCAAATCCTGCCAAATCTCGACTAAAAGTCATCAATTCAAAAACCAACCAGATTTTAGCACAGTGCAAATCCTGCCAATTCCCGACTAAAATATAACTCAGTCATCAACCCAAAAACCAACCAGATGTTAGCATTGTGCAAATCTTTCCAACTCCCGACTAAAATATAACATAGTCATCAACCCAAAAACCAACCTGATTTGAACACAGTGCAAATCTTTTCAGTCCCTAACCAAAATATAATTCAGTCATCAATTCAAAAACCAACCAGATTTTAGCACAGTGCAAATCCTGCCAATTCCCGACTAAAATATATTTCAGTCATCCACCCAAAAACCAACCTGATTTGAACACAGTGCAAATCTTTCAGTCCCTAACCAAAATATAATTCAGTCATCAATTCAAAAACCAACCAGATTTTAGCACAGTGCAAATCCTGCCAATCCCCGATTAAAATATAACTCAGTCATCAACCTAAAAACCAACCAGATTTGAACACAATGCAAATCTTTTCAGTCCCTAACCAAAATATAATTCAGTCATCAATTCAAAAACCAACCAGATTTTAGCACAGTGCAAATCCTGCCAATTCCCGACTAAAATATAACTCAGTCAATAACTCAAAAACCCACCAGATTTTAGCACAGTGCAAATCCTGCCAATCCCCGACTAAAATATAACTCAGTCATCAACCCAAAAACCAACCAGATTTGAACACAGTGCAAATCTTTTCAGTCCCTAACCAAAATATAATTCAGTCATCAATTCAAAAACCAACCAGATTTTAGCACAGTGCAAATCCTGCCAATTCCCGACTAAAATATAACACAGTCATCAACCCAAAAACCAACCTGATTTGAACACAGTGCAAATCTTTTCAGTCCCTAACCAAAATATAATTCAGTCATCAATTCAAAAACCAACCAGATTTTAGCACAGTGCAAATCCTGCCAATTCCCGACTAAAATATAACTCAGACATCAACCCAAAATATTAAATTCCTTTCGTGTCTAAGTTGGTAGAGGTACGAGATCGAAAATAATGAGACCTCGCGAGTTACTAGACTCATTCTTACGATCGAGAATCGATACTTAACTGGATGAGAAGAATCGATCGTCACTCAAGTTCGATACTTAGTGACCCAAACAAGAGCGCATGCCAGATATTAGCATATGCCATATTCTGTTAAGCGCCTTTGTTTTCAAGAAAAGACAGCAAAGGTTCGAAGCGCTGCTCACTTGTTTATCTGCAAAATACGTGTTGTATTAGCGGCAACACGATATTTCCCTGTAACGCGGTATTTTACCGTATATTTGTAACAAAGTGCTGTATTAGCGGCAGCACGAGCGATATCTTGCTCTCCAGCAAGATACATGGCTCATACTTTTAGATTATTTGATTATTCAACCTTAAACCTTGCACCGGACGCCTCCTTTGCGCCCCTTTTGTAGAACTACAAGCCTAAGATCTAACTGATTGCGTCGATTGGTCGATAGTCAGAATAGATCTGATTGGATTCGCATCCAGTCGTAGTGGATATCAGAGAAATATTAGACCACAACAGACCGGCACCCCAACCGGCCTGCAGCTAAAGCTCCTGTTGCTCTTCTTTGCCCTTGGATTGAATCAGCTCAACAGCCAGTTTCAAAAGGAAATTAACAGATTAACAGTCGCAAGCTTGTTGAAGCTTGCAAAAGAAGACGACAAGTAAAAAGCACTCGACGCCCACGACAATTCGACAGCAGATCCGAATTTTTGTTACGAAAACAAAACAACAACACAAAGTCAACGAATTTACGTTCTCGATACAAGAAATCTGCGGCGTTGGTCTACAGCAACAAACGCAGGAAACGGATTTTCGTTGCCTCTCGCAGCGTTACAGTCATTAGACCCATCCTCTCATGCCGGACATCCCCGTCGCCGCCAGAACGCGAAGCAGATCGACGGGACGAAGCAGGTCCACGGGATTCCAAACACTCCAACCCGGAAGCGCTGCAACCACATCCCTACTGCCTGCAAACGACATGGACGACCCGCAGGACAGGTTGCATGACGATGAAGAAGAAAGCACACCTATCGAACACCTCTTCCCATCATTTGACCAACCACTAGCCACATTCTTGCATGAAATCTTTGACGTACCAAGGGAACAAAATGACGCCCTGTGTGAGGCTCTCATTGCTGCAAGGATCAAGACATGGCTAGCCTTCTTGTACATCGAGAACATTGGAGACTTAGTTTTCCTCGAAGGCGGAGTAAGAACCCCAATTTATCGACATGTACAGACGTCCATACAGCAAGTCATTGACTATGGCGAGCATCTCACAGCACAAGGACTCGACTCAGAGGATAGAACCCAGTATACCAAAGACGATTTTCGCAGCTACTGTATTAGTGCTGTCAAAGCCAGAAGAGCATCTGGAACAAACATTACAATCACTAGCGCCGGCACGCCTCGACGACAACAGGAAAGATCCTCCAAGCCCATTGAACAGCTTAGATATGAATCCTGGACCAAGAAATCAAGGGATGAATCCACCTTTCCCATCCTGCAGAATGATGCAAGGTTTGAACGCTGGCTTGTAAAATTCAAGGCAAAGCTGGAAACGTCTGACATAGATACTCGCACATTCCTTGACCCAAGCTGGCCTGATACACCGCTCGTCGGGTATGAAAAGGCTCTCCATGACAAGCAATGTGCTTTCTTCTGGACCCTTGTCCTACATGCCCTCCAAAGTGATCTCTCCTACTCCTGCGTGCTCAGCCATACCTCCTCAAGAGATGGTAGACAAGCCTTCTTTGACTTTGTGTCATTGCACGACAGATCCAAATCCAAAGTATATGATACCTCCATCGTGATGCAACAACTATTGGACATTGATTTGAGAACGTGGAAGGATACCAAGGTCAAATTCATCACCCAGTGGTTTGCTCAGTTGGAATATCTCAACACACTACGCGATCCGCAAAGGCCACTTGATTTTGATACTGTCAAAACGCACCTTTGCAAGGCTTGTAGTAGCAGCTTCCAGCTCAGTGAACAGTTCTATAAGGTTGATGATCCTCCTGCAGCACAGGATTTGATTAAGTTTAGGCAGCATGAAGCCGTTGCTATCAGTGAATTGAAAAATACCCTCCTCCTTGAAGCCACCAGACTAGATTCCCAAGCCTCCCTGTCCCAACCTCGAAGTCGGATGTCTGTCAAAGCCAATACTCATGATTTGTCTTCTATGACACAGTCCACATATTCTGCTATCACTGACGACTCGGCATCATATCTACCCCCTATTGATTTTAATGGTGACTATCAAGACTACGCTGTTTACAAGGCTGGAAGAACCCCAGACCCGACCACAAGGCTACCATCTGCAGTTTGGACAACTCTCTCTAAGCAAGGCATGAAGCATTGGCTTGGCTTCACAGCTGATGATAAGAAACGACTAGTTGCCTGCCTCCGGCCTGAGCTCCTTGATGCTGCGTTACCACCGGACCCCAATTCCAGCAAGCCAATCACGCGCCGGGCCTATGAGCACCATACTGATGAGCAGATCCCCTCACCCGATACCGAGCAAGTTCTATCGCCTGCTGACGAGAGCTCAGCCAGATCTGCATTCCATGCATCACTTGGTGTATACAAATCATCTTCCCAATCAGACACCAGGCCCCTCAAGTCTTCTGTTTCTCCTGCACACCCAGCCCGATTCCTTGCAGACAACCCTGATATACTTTACAAGAAAGAAGGCAATATCTATATCCCTGTTGAACAAACCTCACGATCAGTGAACTTTCACTATTGGGCACCGCTGGAATGTGAATCTCCTGTTTCATCAGCAAACCCCATCACTACGTATCACTCCAGCAAAACTGCTGTATCCACACCTGGTTCTGCTATGGTTGACAGAGGTGCCAATGGGTGTATCATCGGAAATGACGCATGTCTCATCTCTAAAGATATTCCCCCAAGATATGTCAATGTAACTGGTATAAACAACCACCAAATCCAGAACATCCCTATTGCAACATGCGGCGCCTACTCTGTCTCCAACAGAGGTCCTGTCATTATCATTTTTCATGAGAGTGCATACACCGGACAACACCCATCTATCTTGTCTTCCCCCCAGATGGAAGCATACCACTCAACCGTGGATGATTCCTCTATCAAGACAGGCGGCTCCCAAGTCATCACCACTACTGATGGTCATGTCTTTCCACTCAGTATATGCCATGGCTTACCTTACCTTGCTATGCGCAAGTATACCAGTGCAGAATTTGCTAATCTTCCCCATGTCATAATGACAAGTGATCAGCATTGGAACCCATCTGTACTGGATCACGCATATACCCCACAGGATGATACCTTCATTCAGAAATACCCACCTGTTTCCACATCACTTCCATATCAAGATTATGATGAGTTTGGCGCGCTTAGGGATATCAACATTGGCACCTCCTCCACGGTCACCTCATTCTTGTCCAACAGCACTACCTCCTCCCTACAGGCCTTGGATGTTTCTGATACTTCATTTTGGCTTAGCCCCACTGATTACATTCATCAAGACATCCTTAGTAGGTGCTCCAATCAATCTCCTTCCACCTTCATCACTGCTGCAGCCCATGTTCAATCGCCCACTGATATCGATTACCTGTCCCTGAAACCCTTCTTTGGATGGATCTCCCTTGACCGTATCAAGGCCACCTTCAACAATTCCACACAGTATGGCTCACTGTCACTTAGTCCGGATGGTAACATCTTCAAAAGGTTCCAATCACCACAGCCTGCCATGAATGTCCGGCCTCTCAATGATGATGTCCTCTCTGATGTCATCTATTCCGATACCCCCGCTATCGATGGTGGTTCCAAAATCGCTCAAGTTTTCTTTGGTCGAAAATCTCATATCATTCATGTTGAAGAAATGAGGACTACTGGTGATTTTCTCCCTTGCCTCCAAAATTTTGTTCGGCAATGGGGTAGACCACTCAGACTGCTCTGTGATCATGGATCTTACCAGTCCAGTAAATCTGTTCTTGACTACCTCAAAATGATGTGGATTGGCTTATGGCAAAGTGAACCATACCATCAACACCAAAATCTCTTTGAACGGCGATACCAAACCTTCAAACGCATTGTCAATAGAATCATGGATCGCACGGGCACTCCACCACACCTCTGGCTTCTTTGTATGCAATATGTTGGCCGTCTCATGAATCATTTGTCTGATCCCACTCTCTCTGACAAACAACCTTTCTTTATTGCTACTGGTATCATTGGTGACATCAGTCCCTACCTTAGTTTCTTCTGGTTTGAGCCTGTCTACTACAAGACTCCTGATACCCAGTTTGGCTCCCAGACCACTGAATGTCTTGGTCACTTTGTTGGCATTGCTGCGCATGTTGGTAACAGCCTATGTTTCACCATCTGGGATCCCATCACCAATAAACTCCTTGATCGCTCTGGTGTACGCACTGCTTTAACTCCTGAGCATCGCAACAAGCGCGCTGGCTTGTTCACTGATGATGGCTTTCTCGCTTGGCGCAAGGCTAAGGATGCTTCCCTCACTCCTAAGTCTTCCGGTGATAGTCCCTCCTTCCAACATCCTACACCACCCCATCCCGTTCCAGCATCACCTCCTCTGCTCCTCACAAAGCCATCCTTGCCTACATTCCTTTATTCCAAGGTTCCTAATACACGAAGCTTTGTACCTTCTCCACTCCCTAACAACTATGGGGAGATTCTTGATGGCCCTCCAACCCCTCACATCTTCAGCAAAACCCCTAACGGCGTACCTGTTACTGAAGATGATTTTGGTCCCCCTGAGCTAGCATATTTTGATGTTAGTGAAGCCACACCTTCACCCATCAATCCTGCTACCCCATCTGTTGGCGCATCTGAAGTAGTTGTTACTGATGAAGAAGGCAATGCCCAATTTGACGATGATGGCACACCCATCACCATCCCTGCTATCCCTGTTACTGAACTGCAAGGTCGGTCTTTTCTCATGGCCCTCCCTGATGGCACACAGAAAAGAATGACAGTTGTTGACATTGAAAACAGTCTTGAGAAAAACAAAGACTTCATCAAGTTCAAATGCAAGCATACAGATGATGAACTTACAGATATCATAGCCTACAATGACGTCATGAATTACATCCACAGGGATGTAACTCAAGAAGATGGCAAACTTTGGTCTTTCCGACGCATACTTGGTCATCAAGGTCCCCTTGACAACAAGCATCCTCAATACAAAGGTTCCAAATACAACCTATGGATTGAATGGGAAAACATGGAGCGCACCTATGAACCTCTCTCCAATGTAGCTGCAGACGACCCTGTTACTGTAGCCAAATATGCAAAGGACAACAACATGCTTGATCAACCTGGGTGGAAACATCTCAAACGCATTGTTTCCCTTGCCAGAAGAACCAAGAAGCTAGACAGGCTAATCCATCAAGCCAAACTTCGCTCCTTTCGCACTGCCCCACAGTATCAGTATGGATTCAAGGTACCTCGCAATCATGACGAAGCCATCCAGTTTGACACAGCCAATGGCAATACCAAATGGCAGGATGCCATAGCGCTGGAAATGTCACAGCTTCAAGAATATGACACCTTTATTGACAAAGGTATCTACAAGGCTAGCAACATACCCATTGGTTTCCAACAGATCAAGGTCCACATGATTTATGCGGTCAAGCATGATGGTCGACACAAAGCCCGGCTAGTTGCAAATGGCAATCTCACTGAAACTCCTGTCCACAGTGTATATGCAGGCGTTGTATCTCTTCGGGGCTTGCGCATGTGCCTATTCCTTGCTGAGCTGAATAGCTTAGAAGCATGGGGAACTGACATTGGTAACGCATACCTCGAAGCTGTTACCTGTGAAAAAGTATGCATCAAGGCTGGCGCTGAATTTGGATCACTAGAAGGCCACCTCCTATTGATTTACAAGGCCCTATATGGACTTCGATCATCTGGCAAGTGCTTTGGTGATCTACTTGCTGCCTGCCTCGTTGAACTAGGTTTTGAAAGATCCAAGGCAGAGCCCGAAATCTTTATCAAGCCTGGCAACAACAAACATGGGGAGCCAGTATATGAGCTCATATGCACATATGTTGATGACCTTTGCTTATGTATGGCCAATCCTGAAACCTTTCTGGTAATCCTACAGTCTGAACCTTATAATTTCAAATTAAAGGGTTCTGGGCCAATGAACTTTCATTTGGGATGTGGATTCGAAAGAGATGAACATGGTGTGCTCTGCATGAACCCCATCAAGTTCATCGAGAAAATGGAGGCCTCGTATGTACAAATGTTTGGCTGCAAACCTACCACCAGATTCCATTCACCACTTGCTGAGAACGACCACCCAGAGCTAGACTCAACATCCTTCCTAAGTGATCCTGATATCCAAAAGTATCAAAGCATGATTGGTTCACTTCAATGGGTCGTAGCTATTGGACGTTTTGATGTGCAGACTGCTGTTATGACATTGTCAAGCTTCCGAGTACAACCTAGGGAAGGCCATCTCAACAGAGCCAAAAGAATCTATGGTTACATCTCTAAGTTTCGACACTTCAAAATCCGATTCAGAGTGGGCATACCAGATTTTGTACTCACTGAAGGTACCAGCACAGACTGGTCCAATACAGTGTATGGGGAGCACTCCGAGGACCTCCCTAGTGATGCTCCTAAACCCATGGGTAAGGTAGTTGTGTTGTCTCATTTTTATGATGCAAACCTAATGCATGACATCCTAAGTGGCAAGGCTGTCACTGGCATCCTACATTTTGCAAACAAGACCCCTATCATGTGGTTCTCCAAGAAGCAAGCAACCTCTGAAACAGCTACCTTTGGCGCCGAATTTGTGTCTGCTAGAACATGTATTGAGCAGATTGTTGACATTCGACAGTCATTCAGATATCTAGGTACTAGGGTACACGACACATCCTACACATGGGGAGACAATGAAAAGATGATCCAAACCTCTACATTCCCATATGCGAGGCTCCACAAGAGGCATCACATTCTATCATATCATTATGTCAGAAGCATGATAGCTAGAGGCTTCATCCTCATGCAACACCTTGCGGGCAAAGATAATTGTGCTGATATCCTCACAAAGCATTGGGGACACTCGGTGGTGTATCCTTTACTCAAGCCCATCTTTTACTACTGTGGAAACACTGGTGATCTATTGCAGGATGACTGCACCAGATACTAGAGGATGCTTTCATGTGGACACATGGGGAGTATTAAATTCCTTTCGTGTCTAAGTTGGTAGAGGTACGAGATCGAAAATAATGAGACCTCGCGAGTTACTAGACTCATTCTTACGATCGAGAATCGATACTTAACTGGATGAGAAGAATCGATCGTCACTCAAGTTCGATACTTAGTGACCCAAACAAGAGCGCATGCCAGATATTAGCATATGCCATATTCTGTTAAGCGCCTTTGTTTTCAAGAAAAGACAGCAAAGGTTCGAAGCGCTGCTCACTTGTTTATCTGCAAAATACGTGTTGTATTAGCGGCAACACGATATTTCCCTGTAACGCGGTATTTTACCGTATATTTGTAACAAAGTGCTGTATTAGCGGCAGCACGAGCGATATCTTGCTCTCCAGCAAGATACATGGCTCATACTTTTAGATTATTTGATTATTCAACCTTAAACCTTGCACCGGACGCCTCCTTTGCGCCCCTTTTGTAGAACTACAAGCCTAAGATCTAACTGATTGCGTCGATTGGTCGATAGTCAGAATAGATCTGATTGGATTCGCATCCAGTCGTAGTGGATATCAGAGAAATATTAGACCACAACAGACCGGCACCCCAACCGGCCTGCAGCTAAAGCTCCTGTTGCTCTTCTTTGCCCTTGGATTGAATCAGCTCAACAGCCAGTTTCAAAAGGAAATTAACACAAAAACCCACCAGATTTTAGCACAGTGCAAATCCTGCCAAAACTTGACTAAAAGTCATCAATTCAAAAACCAACCAGATTTTAGCACAGTGCAAATCCTGCCAATTCCCGACTAAAATATAACTCAGTCATCACCGAACCCCAACTAACCAACCAGATTTTAGCATTGTGCAAATCTTTCCAATTCCCGACTAAAATATAAACATAGTCATCAACCCAAAAACCAACACTGATTTGAACACCCCCTCCCCCAGTGCAAATCTTTTCAGTCCCCCCCCCCCTAACCAAAATATAATTTCAGTCATCAATTCAAAAACCAACCAGATTTAGCACAGTGCAAATCTGCCCCAATTCCCGACTAAAATATAACTCAGTCATCAACCCAAAAACCAACCTGATTTGAACACAGTGCAAATCTTTTCAGTCCCTAACCAAAATATAATTCAGTCATCAATTTCAAAAACCAACAGATTTTAGCACAGTGCAAATCCTGCCAATTCCC